>CM053580.1:369686989-369706603 GCA_028627135.1 Pseudochirops cupreus
AAATAGCATCTATCTAAAACCAAGATCTGAAATTAACTGTAATGAAGAAATGCTAAAGGGAAAAAAAAGTTGCTCCAATATGATCAGGGGTAAAGCAAGGCTGTCTATTATTATGACTATTAGTTGATATTGTTCAAGAAATGCTAGTTATAGCAAAAAAATAGAAAAATAAATTGCAGAAACAGGTCTACACAAAGAGAAAAACTATTACCACTTTTTGTCAATGATATGATGGTTTACTTCAATTAACCAAAACAAAAATTTCATCAGATTCAGGATATAAAATAAACACATAAAAATTATAAATCTTTAGTGATATTAACCAAAAAAATAGAGCAGAAAGATACAAAGGGAAATTCTATTCAAAATAACTATGTAATACATAGAATATCTGGAGTCTACCATTAAGATATGAAGAATTACACAAACTACAAAACATTTTTTACTAAAATAAAGACAGATAGATTATTAGCTTAATTGCTGATGGTTGGATGCCATGCTAATATAATAAGCCAGAAATGAGATCTGTGAAGAACCACCTAGGTGGCACAATGGATAGAATGCTGGGCCTGGAGTCAGGAAGACTCATCTTTCTGAGTTCAAATCTGCCCTTAGATGCTTACTGTGTGACCCTTTTTGCCTTGGTTTCTTCATCTGTAAAATAAGCTGGAAAAACAAATCACAAACCATTCCAGTATCTCTGGTGAGAAAACCTCAAATGAAGTCATGAACAATCAGACATGACCAAGTAACAACAATTCGTGAAAAGCACCATGACTGAAAATGATCCAGGTAAACCCACAGAGCTTGAACGTGGGTTACATACCTACTACGTTCAATGCACTATGCTAGACCTCAGGTCAAAAATATAAAAATGATAATAGTAAGGAGAAAATAGCAAGTCGTTGATAACTAAAAAATAAAAATTTTAATTTAAAAAATAGAAAAAAAGAATTGTGATTGGAAAGGAAGCCTGGAACCAAGTAATAGGCATCAAATAATCATACATTTAGAACTAGGAGGAGCTTTAGTGGTCTCTTAATACAACCTACTCATTGTATAGATGAGAAAATTGAGACTCAAGGAGGTTGTGATTCACCAAAAGTTGCTCAGGCATTAAGTAACAGATCCAGAATTCAAACTCAGATCCAAAACCAGTGCTAGAGGGTGGAAGGTACTAACACTTGGCAAACAATGCTATGAGCAACACATAGGCAGCATGTAATAGTTTACAGAGATAACCTCTAAGACAGGAAGGTCTGCCTTCAAGTCCCCCTTCTGACACACACTGGCTTTGTAACTCTGGGTAAATCGCTGGTGACCCTGGCAACTCTGCAAGACTAAGTTCCAGAGAAGATGCTAACCTGCATTGGGAGATGGGGCTTTCTCATTAGTGGGTCCCCTATAGTAGTAAAATCAAAGGTCCCTATCTCTTATCTGCTTGTATTGACTCACTTGTCTACATGTTGTTTATCTCCCCAGTGGAATGGATGCTCCTTGAAGGTAGGAACTGTCCCAAGGTCCAGCAGACCCAATAGAGGTCTGTGCTTGAGAGAGCACCCCTCTCTATCTCCCCTCAGCCACCACTGACTCAAACATGGAAGAGATGAGAACTTTCCTCAGTTATTTTCTATTCCCAGGTAGACTTTACTTAAAGGAACTTTGTTCTCTGATTTGTCATCATTGTCCTGAATGCCCTGAGTTGTCTTCCCACACCAACTGTTCCACAGAGTGATCAGATTGCTTCTGAGATTCTTGGTTTTACAGAGACTTAAATTCTTTTTTTCTTTCACTAAAGTTTCTTAAGAGACTTAAGGTTCAAAAATTTTTTTTATTAAAAAAAATTCTAAAAAGAAAAAAAAATAAGGGAGGAGCAGCTAGGTGGCACAGTGAATAGAGCACTGGCCCTGGAGCTAGGAGGACCTGAGTTCAAATCCAGCTTCTACTAGCCATGTGACCTTGGGCAAGTCACTTAACCCCAATTGCCCTGCCCTCCCCCCTCCAAAAAAGCAAAAAAAAAAATTAAAAAAAAAAGACTTAAGGTTCCCTCCGCTGGAGTTCCACACAGTTGGAAAGGTTTTGACTGTGGATCTATTGTGCAAAGACTGGCCTAGCTCAAAGAAAGGGTGAGTAAGCATGAGTAAGCATATCCCATGGTGTGAAATTCTACATATAATTCAGTCCAGGAGGGATGGGTCAGTCTCTATCACTGAAACATCAAAGAGATCAGATATCCATGAAAGCAATAAATCATAGAGAACAGATTCTGGAGATGTACTTTCCCACCTAATTAGACCCCCTTTGTGCAGGAGGTGGCGCCTTCATTTTCCCATCTGATACAGGACCAGTTTCTCCTAACAAAAGCTATGCCAGCTGGACCTGACTTTGATAATGTGACTTAACTGTTAATTTTAGGAATAAAACTCCCTCTAAATGTACCTAGCCCTAACCTCCATAGGGGCCTTTGCACCTAGTTACCCATATAATAATTTTTGTTGTTGTTATTATTCATTTGTTTCAGGTTTGTCTGATTCTTCATGACCCCATTTGGGGTTTTCTTGGGAGAAATACTGGAATTATTTGCTGTTTCCTTCTCCAGCTTATTTTACATACGAGAAAACTGAGACAGAGTTAAGTGACTTTTCCAGGGTCACATGGCTAGTAAGTGTCTGAGGCCAGATTTGAACTCAGAAAGATGAGCCTTCCTGATTCCATGTCCAGTGCTCTGTCCACTCTACCATCTAGCTGCCCATGTAATAATAAGAGCTAGCATCTATGTAGTGTTTTAAGATTTGCAAAGGTCTTTCCAAATATTATCTCATTTTATCCTAACAACAGCCTTCCTGGAAGGTACATACTGTCATTATTCCCATTTTACAGTTGAGGAAACTAAGACAGACAGATGTTAAGTGATGGAAGTCATATAGCTAATTAATGTCTGAGGTGGGATTTGAACTCAGGTCTCTCTGACTCCAAGTCCAGTGCCTTCTTCACAGTGCCATGTGGCTGCAATGTATGGAATATTCTTCCTTTTCAGTCCCAGATTCCGAGTTTTCTTCAGGACAAAGTTCAGAGAACATCTCAGCTTATTTTCACTTCCAAAAGGCCTTTCCTGATTCCCTCAGATCCTAAAATTTGCACCCTGGCTAAAGACAAAGAGCTGACCTTGAAGCTAAAAAGATCTGAGTTCAAGTCATACCTCTGATGCATATTGGCTGTGTGATTCTGTCCGAGTCACTTCTCAGTACTCTGAGCAACTCTCTAAGACAGGGAGAAAAGATACCAACCTACTACACTGGTGAAAAGAGTTTCCTATATGAAAGAAATAACAGGTAGAGTTCTTATTCTGTCCCTACCCTTATGAGGAAAATAAGGAGGCACTGAGGTTTTTGAGCATAGGAATGACATATTCAGTCTTTAAGAAGATTATTTTGACAGCTTAGTGAAGGCCTAACTGTAAAGACCATTTAGGATGTTTGTTATAATAGCATTGTATTAATCCTAATGCTTCTAGTCTAATCCTAGTCCTAATAATTGGGAGACTAATTAGGATGCTATCAAAATAATTCAGGCCAGAGGTAATCAGGATGTTAATAGTATGAGTAAAAAGGGAGAAAGATGCAAAAAATTCATTATGGTGTTAGGTGACTAAAAAGCTATGTGAGGCAGTCCTGAATCACAAGCAATCTACAAATGAAAGATCCTGTCACCTTAACTCTCTACCATGGAAACCAGATTATAGACCTAGAATTGGAAGGAACCTCAGAGAGCATCTAGTCCAAGCCCTTCATTTTACAGATGAGGAAACTAGGGAAGTTAAGTCATTTGCCAAGGTCACACAGGTAGTAATCATCAGAGAGGGGATTTGAACCCAGGTCCTCTAGCTTTGGAGACTGTTTCACTTCTTTTACCACCTCCAGCCCCCAATAATCACATTGCTCCAGGACTTCCACTCAGCCTCCAACCACAGGGCCAGAACTAGAGGCACCAGAACCTCTGACTCTCCTCTTTCCCATTGCCTTGTTGCTAAAGAGTTTCCTCTCTTTTTGCACCAGCCCAAATCTTACTTCCTAATTCTAATTCTAAGAACTAGTTGTTCAGTTAGCAGACAGGAAGGATCTAAGGTTCAAATTATTAGTAGTACTATTAAAATTACTATTACAATTGTATTATGGGTCAAATAGGTTTTTGTAGGCTAGCCTGGAAAAGTAATCATCATTTATAACACTGGGTTTTTTTGTTTGGGGGTGGTTTTTTTGGTAAATAGTATCTTATTTTTTTCCAATTACATGAAAAGAGAGTTTTCAACATTCATTTTTATAAAATTCTGACTTCCAAATTTTTTCCTTTCTTCCCTTGTTACCCTCTTCCCAAGATGGCGAGCAATCTGACATAGGTTATTACAGGTGCAATCATATTAAACATATTTTCACATTAGTCATTATATTATTATTTTTATGATAAAATGCATATTGAGTTTGATATGATTGATTTAATGTAATTTAATGTAATGTAAAAAATTGGATTTTTTGCGGTTTTTTGGATTGAGTTTTAGCTAATCAAGTGACTGTGAGCCTTGCCTTTGATTATATCAAGAGTCTTTGATTAGAAATAGTATACATTGTATTACCCTTAATAAGCCTAAGGGAGTTTGAAGATCTTCCCTGACCCTTAATAAGCCAAATGTAACCATATAGGAGCCCACAGTGGGAGGAGTCATGGGAGTCCACGGTGGGAAGAGCTTGCAAAGAGGGTGGAACAGGAAGGAGCTGGGAAGTAGATAGAACTGAGAGAGAGAATGTTTGTAATGTTGGCTCTCTGTCTGTTGGTCTGTGTTACTTTCTCAGACAGAAGTCCTGTCTCTTGTTCTGTGTTGATTTCTCAGACAGATGTCCTGTCTATTGTTCTGTGTTGATTTCTCAGACAGAAGTGTTCTGGGTTGATTCTTAGACAAAAGCCCCGTCTGTTGTTCTGTGTTGATTTCTCACACAGAAGTCCTGTCTGTTTTTCTGTATTGGTATCTCAGACAGAAAGTGAATTGAGATGATAACACTGGGAATGTGTATAAATATTGTTGTTTGTTTGTTTTCCTACAAACAAAAACTGTGAAGAACTTGGAGTAGAGCCATCCCCATGAGCTGAGATATGGAACAGAAGTGGAGAGCTGCCTATGTGTGAATCCAGGCAAGAGTTGAGAGTGGTCAGCCTGTGGAGAAGGAGCCAAGGGGTTTGGAAGCCAGACTCTAGTCAAGATGAAAGGAGACTTTACTTGGATACTCTGTATTGACTGAGGAGATTTGTGACTTACTGTGACCTAGGGGTAGATGGTGTTTGTATTTTCTGCTACCCCTTAAAGATGACTATAAAATATGCTGAATGATATGTTTTGACTATGTGGCCACCTTAGTAATAAGTTGTTATGTTGCTGTGAATGTTATGCTTTAGTTTCTTGAATGTTATACTTTAATTTATTGCTAAATAAATAGAGAGTTCATTATACTGTGCAATTAGACTCTTAAAGTTATTCACAGCAGCAGTCCTCAGGAGAGCTGCCTGTGATTGGCTTTACATTTTAGAACTTTGGGAATGTAACATTGCAAAAGAGGGGATGGCTTGTATAGAATTCATTAAAAATATATCATCACAGTAACACACAGTAAAGGTGAACATATGTATACAGATACATTTATTGCATGTATACTTAGTGCAATAAGTATATATAGTATTTCTTCCCATTTTTTTTTTCAGGAGAGGCAATGCTGGGTTTTGTGCTGCCCACACACAGGTATGATGCCACCCAGACAGAGACATAACTTTCAATTCATTGAGAAACTACAGAGCATGACGCTGAGACTTGCCTAAAGAAGACCATTGGCAGAGACTTCCAAGTTGAGAGAAGGTCACAAGAGGAAACAAACTTTCAAATGGTTTCTGGGATGTGCAGAGCTATGGACATATAGGGGAAATTGGCTCTCCAAAATGTCCTTAAAGTGTTTGCAATTCTAGAGACTGTGGAGAGTTGACTTCCTCTTGGTGGGACCATTTCTTCTTTCCTTGGTTGAGCTGAAGTGTTTTATCTTGCTCCAACTATTATTGATAGTTATTTGATCTATTCTAATCTATGTAATTTCCTTGAATTCTGAGAAGGTCTTTTGTGTGACCAGTGTTTTGGTGAGAGGGAATGAAGCTGGTGATATTAAATGAATAATTATCTCTGTCTTGAGGACAATCAAGAAAAGTGAAGTTTATCCTGGACCCCAACATATCATACCCCCTAGACCAGGGGTGGAGATCCTGTGGCCTCGAGGCCACACATGACCGATTAGGTCCTCAAATATGGCCCTTTGACTGAATCCAAGCTTCACTGAATAAATTCCCTTAATAAAAGGATTTGTTCTGTAAAACTTGGACTCCATGAAAAGTCCACACCCAAGGACTTATAGATATTTGGAATAGGTTGGATAGATATAATTCTAGCCCAATATCTTTTTGGATATAAATGAGTCAAAGAATCCTCCCAAAGCCCTCCTATTCTTCTCAAATTATAGTCTTCCTTGAAGAGGGGTGGGCCAAATCCCATACATCTATCTAACCATACCACACATGAGTCAGTCATTTTTGTATATGTATATAGGACACACATATATCGACCACAAATACATTATTGGTGAGGGCATATATACATATATATAGGAAGTAAGTGTATGTTATAGAATCCTAGGGACTTGAGAGCTGGAAGGGAACATGGAAGTCAGCTAGTCCAATCTTATTTTACAGATGAGGAAATTAAATCCCAGGGAGCTTGAATAACTTGCCTAAGATCAGGGAGCTTGAAGAACTTGCCCAAGATCGTATAGGCTGTAAGAGTATGAGAGCCAAGATTTAAAGCTAGGTCTTCTTTCTCTAAATTCAGCTCTCTTTCCACTGTATTATGCTACCAAAAACAACAACAACAAACAAACAAACCCAAATCCAAACCCAGATAGCCTATAATAACAGTGCCCTGCTGATGTCATTGCAATAACCTCTCTATGTTGAATAATCTAAGTCTGGCATCTACAATTTAAGTGGAATTTAGAAAGTTTGGAGAGCATCCAAAGGAGAACCACCAAGATGATTAAAGGATTGGAGAAAAATCCAATGTGGGTCTCCACAGATTAAGAGAATTTAGGCCCTGTCCATATAATAGTCACTCTTTATTGAAAAAGTACCTGATTGTGTACTGTTTGAAGAATGTGTCTCGCTTGCTAATTCACCATGAAACCGTAGAACTGAAAGAAGCCTTAAGAAACCTAGTCAATCCTCCCATCTTCTGGGAGGACTATAATCTTTACCAGTCAGAGGAAAGGCATCTAATTTTCAAAGTCCTCCACAGAAGGAGATTATACAAATCTTCCTCCTCTGCCCATTCCAGTGTCTGAATCCTACCTTACATCTCATCCATGGTGAAATAGAGAGCAAAAAGTCCTTATGTTCTATATAAAGTCTCTCCAGATATTTGTTTCAGACGTTGACTCTGGCCCCTAAAGCTTCTTTTCTCTAATCAGGATAGTTTTAGTCATTTTACCTATTCTCTTTAAATCTAATACTCCTAAACCTCAATCATTTTTGAGCCTTCACTGAGTTATCGCCATATTCTCTTAAATTGTGGAGACAAAAATTGGACTTGGTACCACACTATATGAGAGGATTACTTCATAGTTCCTGTGTGCTATTTATTTGTTCCAATACATTTTGGGCGAGTGATACTGCTGTGGATGCCAAGCTGCCTCTAATTGCTGTACTTAGAACTAGGAAGCCTGAGGTTGACATTCTACCTCAGACACTTGGTAGCTATTACATTTAGTCTTGGTTTCCTCATCTATAAAATGTGAATTATAATAGAGTCTACCTTCCAGGATTTATTTTGAAGTTACAATGAGATAATATAAACGTCTTTGTAAACTTTCAAGTGCCACATAAATAGAAGTAGATTTTTCTTTATTCCGATAGTTCCTGAGCTGGACATGGTGATACGTACCTGTTGTCCCTTCTGTTGGGAAGATGAGGCAGGTGAACAGCTTGATTTTGAGAATTCTGAACTGTAGTAAGGGTAAAGCTGATGGGATGTCCTTGCTACATCCAGCCCCAAAATGGTGAGTCCTCTAGGCATGTAGGGGCTAATAGGTTGCCAGAAACAATCTGGCCCAGATCAGAGCAAGGTAAAGCTTCTGAGTCCATCAGTATTGGGATGGATTCCATGAATGGCAGTTGTACTTCCGACCTGGGCAAGATAACAAGTATAAATGAATTAATGAATACACAAACACATAACAGTGCCTGACATTTCTTGTGTGTTGGAAACTTTTGGTGAAGAGCTTCCTCTGAGAAACTCTCTATGACTTGTGGACTGGGAAGTTCAGTGATTGGCCCAGGCTTGTCCAGTCATTATGTTTTAGAGGAGAAGTTGAAGACAAGTCTTCTTGGTTCCAAGATCAGGTCACTATTCACTATACCATTCTGCTTCTAAAAGTATTTTGATTGTTCTTGTCTCCCCTATTAGATTGTAAGCTCTTTGAAGGCAGGAACCGTCTCTTGACTCTTCGGATTACCAGAGTTTAGAACTATGACTAGCACATATTATATTTATTAATTGATTAATTGTTGTTATTACTAATAATAGTAACCATTAATTTTGGTCACCTGGTTATTTGTTACATATGAGGCTTTGTGCTAGAAACTAGAGATACAGTGACAAAATGAAAATAGCCCCTAACCTCAAGAAGCTTACACCGTAATAATGAAATACAGCATATATGAAAACAAAATCCAAAGGGTTGAAATGAAAGGGAAAAAGATAAATGTGGGTACTAAAATGGGGTGATTTTAAGATGGTGAGCTTAGAGGCTTTAGACACCATCCCCCCCCTAGTGTGTTTCCCTGGACCTGAAGGCAATGATTTGATGGTACTGAGCCAAAGGAAAGTCCTTGCCATTCATAAGGCACGCCCTTTCTTCAAGATCATGCCACTGACAATCCATTAGGTACAGAATATTGTCCTATTTTCTCTGTGAGTCAAAAATCCTTTATATTTAGTATTCTTCCCACCCTCCATAATTAGTGTTAGTTGGAAGAGATTTAGAGGTGGGATAAATGTAGTCAAGGGATATGGTCATTTTGTTATTAAAAAAAAAATATGGGAAACTCTCAGAGAACTTTGGTTGGAAAAGTAATTCTATCCAGTTATTCATGGTTTTCATCATTTAAATAAACGGGCATCTAAACAAATGCCCTTCTATTTCTTAGTTTTCAAGAAGTTTATTTATTTGGATGTTATAGGTGATTGCTAGACTTTTATCCCATGTGCTCATGAGTTCCTCATAGGTACAATAATGTCCAGTCCTTTGTTTTGCTACCACTTTAGTGTGTTACAAGTCAGTCAGGACATTACTTAACTTCCCCCAATAGTCATTGACTATAGCAAATAGAGGGAGTGGAACAAATGAAATGAAAAACCAGGAGTAGAAGACATCATTTTCATAAAAGGATATTCTGGGTTGATAAGTGGGCTGAGATATTGCAACAAAGTCCCTTAGAATCCAATAAAAATGGCCTAGTTATCTTGATGATAAAAGTTATAATATCTTTTAGTGAGAGCAAAAAGGATTTTTGTACCAGTAATAAAGTCAAAGATTCTTTTAAAATGTATAACTTCTTCACGTTTATCTCATTCTCTGAAATATTTCCTTTTGTGAATGTTTTAAAATAAGCATAATATATTACTAGAGTAGCATATATTGTAATTTATGAATAAATAAAAAATATATACATATATAATTATTCAACTTTTTGCCTTTACATCCAATAATGTAATTCAAATTTTTTTAACTGCTAGGAGTATGCACTCAAAAGTATTTGGAGACCATTGATCTATGTCACTTAGTATAGATCCTTTTTGTTGTAATACACATGTTCCCTCCCACTCCTTTTTGAAGGAGCTGAGTACCTGGCTCACAGGCTTACTTTTCACTCCAACCCCTGCATTTATAGTCAGTGGCTTTAATATTTAGCCCAAGTGTGGCACTCAGTATGAAATCCACCTTCTCTCTGTCTTTTAATTCTCTCTGTGCTGGCTTACTTACCCCAACTCACCATCATACTTGCCAGTTTAAGGGAATTTCCCAGTGTCTGAGGTAGAGGGGTGGTAAGTGATCAACCACAGCCATGACCATATTGCTATGATTTATTTCTCAGGGTCCTAGAATTAACCCTGGTATGTTGGAAGATACACTCCTACTACTTGCCATTGTAGCTTCAGAGTCCCTACCGGTGTGCTTCCCATTTATACAAAATCAGTCACAAAGATATCTTTGACTCTTAAGCATGAAATATTTGTTTTTTTAACCTAAGGTTTTTTTAAAATTTTAGCAAAGACATAAAAACATAAACAACATGTAATTCAGAAACTTATTCAGATAAGGGGGTGAGGGGTATCTTCTTTGTGCCTGAAAAGGCAATGATTCTGTTGACAAGACATTCTGAAATAATAGAAAGAGTAGGGGACTAGACCTTACCAAGACTGGAAAGCTTCAAATATAGAATCTGGGTTCTTATCTTCTCTCTACCACCAATAGCTGCTTTATCTTGGAAAAGTTCTAAAACATGAAAAAAATCTACTAAAGAACAAGGCAAAAGCAAGAATAAAGATCACATTTACTCAATAGAATGTAAAAACAGGAATAATAAAAATATAATAGTCTACCCATAAACTTGGGTCAAACTTTTCCACTAATGCAAACAGTGACTGTGGGAAAGAATGACCACACCCTGATAGAAACTTGGCAGAGAAGGACCATGAGTAAGGAAATTCATTTGACTGGGACTACTCACAACTCTGGACTTCAGGCTTTGATATCCTTGACCCCTCTAGAGAACTGCCTGCACCACACATCACTTGCTACCTAAAATCTCTTTTCTTTTATCTGTTCCTTTTGTAATCCTTATAACTCTACTGCTGGTAAAAGCTACTTCTCTGCTACTCTCTGCTACTTAATGAGTGTCAAGGTCTTTCAACACACAGTCATTCTTTTGGTAGTGCTGAAACAACAATACACTCTTTTAGAAAATATATTTTAGCATAACTCCAGAAAAATCTTTCTTTCCCTTTCTGCTTTTTCTTCTTAAGCCATAGAGAACAGAAAAGGGCAACAAAGACACTCCTGAGAAATCTTTCTTCTCCCAGACTGTAGATGTGCAAAAAGGTCATAATTTCAGATAGTTCTTCAAATAGTAGAAGATTCTGTTTTCTTCCAATCATTTCAGCAACTATGGGGTTCTCCTCCAATCAAAGAGCTCCCTTCATCAGCTGCTAAAAATGCCTGTTGTCTGAGCTGAACTCTTATCCACTTTTCTCTTATGAGACTTTCTCATCACCTGCCCCCAACTTCTAATTTCCCTTTCATTCAGCTTCTTCTCCAACTTCCATTCCTATTTTCCACAGCAATCAATCCCCCCACATACACTTTTTTTTTAATCAGTCAGGGTCTGCTTATATTTAGTAACTCACATAAATAATCTTATAATTTGAAACTCAAGAAAATCTAAAAAATCTAAAGTTCTCTATCAGGTATAACTACAAGAGTCTTTACATCTTCATCCCATAGTCCACAGTTATTTGATTTATAGTTTCTCAGTTATAACCTTAAAATCCCTGAAAATAGTAATACATAAATGAGCTGATGGATAATTGCTTTAAAACTATCCCCACGTTCATTAGGAATTATTTTTTTCTCCAGAAGTAACTCATTCAACAAAAACAGTTAGTTAATAAGCATTTCTCTAGTGTTTATATATGTTGCAGGCACTGTGCTAAATTCTGGAGATACCGACCCCCTCTTCCCCACCCAAAAAAAACCAAACCAAACAAGATCCCTGCCCTCAAAAAGCTAAGAGTATAAGGGGGATGTACATACCAGAGAAGAAGCTCTTTTCCAAGTGGAGGGAGATGGAACCTCTGAGGACAAAGCTGCAGCTTGTTTTTACAAGGAATGACAATAATGACAGCTTGCGTTTCTATGGATTTTAAGGTTTCCAAAGCACTTTACCAGTATTATCTCATTTTTTCCTCACTACAACTCTAGGATGTATATTGTTACTGGCTATTGTTATTTCCGTGTTAGTTGAGGAAACTGAGGCAGACAGAAGTTAAGTGACTTGTGCAGGATTACACAGCTAGTAAGTATTGGAGGATTTGACCTCAGACTTCTTGACTCCAAGTCTAGTGCTCTATCTACTGTCACCTAGTTGAGGTGTGGTTCCACAGGGGAGAGATCAGGTGAGTGATTATCCAGAAGCATTGGAAGAAGGAAAATAAAAACAGGCAGAGGACTCTGATTTGAGATAGAGGCAGCTATTTGTCAACCTAGGAGCCTGCTAAATAGTGCAGTGGATAGAGAACCAGCCCTGGAATTAGGGGGAGTCTGAGTTCAAATCCAGCCTCAGACACTTACTAGCTGTGTGACCCTGGACAAATCCCGTAACCCTGTTTGCCTCAGTTCCTCGTCTGCAAAATGAACTGGAGAAGGAAATGGTAAGGCACTCCCAGAAAACCCCAAAAGGAGTCACAAAGAGTCGGACGTGACTGAAACAATTGAACAAAGAGTTTGATGACTCCCTGTGATCCTTAGGCAGCCACCAAATTAGAGGGACTTTGATCCCATGGGAGTAAGATCTTTCATGCTTCTAATCTAGGTGATCATTGACAGAGGTCACCAGAAAACCATGTCAAGGACAACACAGCTTGAACCTTGTCTAACCCCCTATGCCAATTAAGTCCTGGCTTTGCTGACTTTTCCTATCCCATGTTGTGGGAGGAGGGGGGGAACCCTCATTGATATTGGTTCTATCACAACATGATTACAAAGAGTCAGCTCAAATCCTGCCTTCTGCAGGTGGCCTTTTTAACATTAGTGCTTTCCCTCTGAGGTTGCCTACAATTTAATCTGCATATATCTAGCCTGAACATATTTGTTTGCATCTTGTCTCCCTCATTAGAATGTTAACTTCTTGAGGGCAGGAACTATTTTTTGCTTTTCTTTATGTCCCCCAGCATTTAACATTTTTCCTGGCACATAGTAAGTGCTTAATAAATATTTGTTGACTTGAACGCTAGAGAGAATCTCTAAGCATTGCTAAAGATTCTGTGGTCCTGGGAAATAATAATGATGATGATGAAAACCTTAGGGGCACAGGTGGTGTTTTAATCACTCATTCTTATCCCAGGCAATCCCTTCAGAAGATGAAAGGAGATTTGGAAAGTGAACAGCTAGTTAAGAAGATGGGATCTGAGATCAGAAGTTGGATTTCTAGATCATAGAGTGAGAGGTGTTCTCCTAACAAGGGTCGATAAGAATATGCTTATCTGGAGCCTTGCAAATTTAATCAGAAGGGATTTAAAAACTAAAAAGGGCAGGGGAGAGAGAAAACTGGCTATATATAACCACTGAGCTGAGCTAGATGCCAGAAAGAGCAGCCACAATGTAAGAAGAATAGTTTAAGAACATGTAACTCAAAATGGTCGAAAATCAAGGGAAAAATTCCACATATACCGAAATATTCACAGCAGGATTTTTTGTGGTAGCAAAAAACCTGGAAACAAAGTGATTGCCATTGATTAAGGAATGACTGAACAAATAGGAATATATAAATAAAATGAAATATTATTACAGTGTAACAAATGATGAATATAAGGAATTCTGAGAAACATTGGAAGACTTGTTTGAAATGATGCATGGTAAAATAAGCAGAACCAGAATAAGATGTACAATAACCACAATAATGTAAAGAAAAACACCACCTAGAGATACCAAAATTCAGATCAATGCAATGGCCAGTTGTGATTCTCCTAGAGGACTGATGATGAAACAAACCTCCCTTCTCTTGGTAAAGAAGTTTTTGTCTTTGTAATGGAAGGAACTAGCCAACGAGGGCCTGGTCTTCGGAGCACACAATCAGACTAGCCCTTCCTGGTCGTTTATTCAGAGCATGAGTTATGTTCTCTTCCTGATTCCCTTTTTTTCTTCCCTTTTCCTCTGTCCTGTAGATGGTTACCATTAGATACAAATGTGTGCGTATGCATGTATGCATACATATGCATATCGTTCTATACATGCTTCTATTTATCAGTTATTTCTCTGGAAGATCAGAAGGAAAGCAGAAAATGGGAGAAAAGATTTATGGACAGTTTCTCAGGTAAAGGGCTCATATTTCAAATATGTAAAGAAATTTGTCAAATCTATAAGAACACAAGTCATTCATCAATTGATAAATAGTCAAAAGACTATTTATTTTTCTTATTTGAATTTCCAGTGCTTGACACAATGCAAGAAGAATTCTCATTGCTACAGGATACGAGACCCTCAGTCTTTCATGGTGATAAGTAGGTTCACCAAGTTCCAGAGGGGCACCCTAAGGGGTTGGGAGAGTAGGGTCAAAATTTAGCTCAGTTCTTACAAAACACTGGTCCCTCCAAGTTCATGTCCAATTTTGCATGATTGCCCTGTGAGTCCACCTCGGCTGAGGTCCCAAAGGTTACACCTGGATCTTTACTCCTTGCTCCTGAGGGCATCAATGCTATGCTGGCTGCAAAACCTAATTCCAGGCCACCCTCCAGACCTCTTAAATTCACCAGGTTCTTTCATGGCCCTCTACCTATAATGTAAAAGGAGGAACAGAAAAACCAAAGTCTATGCCAATTGGGGTTTGGGAGGATGGATGAACTCAGAAGAGAGAAAAAGGCCTAAGGTCCTTGGCCTTTGCATGTGGACTCTGAGGGAGAGGAAGAGTCACAGATGTCTACCAGATACAAATGAATCAAAGTAGCTAAAGCAGATTCAGGTATTCTGTTTATACAGTCAGTGAAAAAAAAAGGCTCCCCTCTCCATAATGTGAGAGTTACAGAGTGTCTACAACAGACTCCATAGTCTATATGAGGCATTTCCCTTACACTTCGTCCTAGTTCTCCTCTGAGCCATCTCCCTAGCATCCCAGTGGAGAGGTTGGATAAACTGAGCAAGCTGAAGGGTCTTCTCTTGCACCAGATCCATATCACATGATTACTATTAGGTTGTCTCTAAGGTCCCTTTTTAGGTCATGATTTCCAAGAGCAAGAAATATACGTAGAAATTCCAAAAGAGTAAATTAATTACTTTAGGATAGTGATCAACAGATTGAATATTAACAGGGTGCTAGGCTGACTAGGAAATGCCTCTGTGGTATAACTTGTGGGAAGACCCTCTGACTCAGTCCTCTGGAATGAAAGTTTATAAACTTTGGAGATAACAAGGAGATCAGGTTGAATTATTCTAGTCTGGGGGTGATGGGAAAATATAAGCTCTTACATCTTTGGGGAGAGGAAAGTGAGCTTTTTAATTGACTAAGTAATCATATGGATAGTTAGGTGAAGCAGTAGATAGAGAACTAGGCCTGGAATCAGGAACATCTGAGCTCAAATCCAGCCTCAGACACTAGCTGTGTGACCCTGGGCAAGTCACTTAACCCTGTTTGCCTTAGTTTCCTCATCTATAAAATGAGCTGGAGAAGGAAATGACAAGCTATTCCAGTCTCTTTGCAAAAAAAAAAAAAACAACCCCAACTCCAAATGGGGTCACGAAGGGTCAGACATGGGTGAAAAATGACTGAACAATAACAAAATAATCATATAGGAATATCGATGAATTAGTGAAAGCCTGGTGACAACAAGCTCTGTGATTGGCAAAGAGGGAGCCTGGGATTATAGAACAGTAAATGAGCTTGGTGAGGAGCTTGGGTAAAGAGGACCCAGACAGGCAAATTCCAATTTAACACTAGGTAATTTGGGTGTAGAACATACTCTTTTTAGGGGGATTAGACAAGATCTTCACCTGGATAGGGTGGGCTCTCAGCCAGGGAAGCTCTATCCAGTTTCTCTAGATAGAATTCTTTTACATTAAATACATTGTGCTAAATGTTGGGGGTGTAATGATAGAAAGCAACACAGATCCTGACCTCAATGTGTTTACAGTCTTCTAGGAGTGGGAAGTGGGTAGGGGACACATACAAATACTTGTACTACAAGTTTAAACATGTTTAAGGTCATAAGTGGGAAGTATAAGGGCATTAAAGATACAAGTGTTTGATAATATGCCAAGTAGCCAACACTGGGCATATTTCTCTAGGGCAGTGGTTCTCAACCTGTGGGTCGCTACCCCTTTGGGGGTCGAACGATCCTTTCACAGGGGTCACATATTTCCGATGGTCTTAGGAACCAAGACACTGCTCCTATATCAGTCTCCAGGCAGGTCTACCCACATACAGATATGCCCACATACAAGTATTAAAGGGTGGCGGCATTAGGAAGGTTGAGAACCACCACTAGGGACAAGAAGTAAACTCAGGTAGTACCAAGTTGCCCACAGTTCTCATCCTCACTTGTTTGACAACACTGGGGGCAATCTGTGCTTAGTCATTGAAATAACGAGGGGCAGAAACCCAAACTAGCACAGTTACCCACAAACTGCCCTATTAAAAGAAAGAAGAGACCCAGCACCAGTCACTGCACATGACTCAGCCACGTATGAGTCCTGGTCTCACCTGGACTTTCTCTTGCATCTGCTCCACTGACTGCCCCTATGATGCTCATTGATTCCCCAAATTCTGTCTGGCTTCCACATACCACCAAACCACTCTGCCAGCCCTGGATTATGCATAACTATCATAAAACATAGCATTACATGTCAAGGTTTCATACAGTAAACCAAATGCACAGGTCCCATGCAAATTAGTAGCATCACTTAGAATAGCGTCTCAAATATAATAGGTGCTGAAGAAAGGCTAGTCAATTGAGTAACATAACTTCCCAGGTTTACATAAAGAAAAGCACAGAGTCTATTCTATTTGCAAGCATCTTGAGGGTAGGAACTTCTTCACTTTTATTTCTGTATCTCCAGTATTTGTCATAGTTCCAAGCACATACTAAATACTTAGTAAATATTTGTTGAATTGAATTAAATGAAACATACAACACATAGCACCACGTGGAGAGGTTACATATAAAGTACATTACATGTATGCATTACATATTATATATGCTCCACTAGAGGGCACCTTCTGGTTATATGTGTTACTTCACCTACATATTTGCACTATAGTAGAAAACTTTGCTATATGATATTTTATGTTTCTACATATGATTTATGTGCCTGGTCTACTGGATGCAATTATAATGTGAATGTTATATATTAAGAACTCACATGTGACTTATGTATCTGAGATTATTGCCTTTGATTATGCTGTATGTGAATTAATTGTTGTTTATGATGTGTGTCTAAGGATGTACCTACATGTCTAATATAATTTATAGGGACTTCAAAATTGTGTACTGAAAGGAGGAAGTTATATGAACCAGCATTGCTTTTGCCCCTCTTGGAGAGTGACTTTAAGTACCCAAAATGAAGAAGTAAGACTAGCATTTACTGGGGGAAGGTTCAGGAGTCAGAATCCCATCACACTTGAGTTTACATGCAAAAAAATACCTCAAGAGGCATGAATTTGGAAAAGAAAACAGAAGCAAGAAGATGTAAGTGTACATAGAGGAGACTATGTCATCTGGGGAGTCCTGTAGCACTCCTGAGATGCCATGCTAGAGATCTGAACTGATGAAATGAGGTTTGTTGAGCAGAATATGCCAATGTTAAAACCTATGCCTATACCACAGACGGAAAAGGACAGGAGCCAAGAAGACCAACTACTTGGGTAGAGATCTGGCAGTCCAGAAATGGAACCAAGATAAATCCTGTTGTCAGGAACTAGAATAGATTTCTATTCTGGCCTCAAAGAGTATGCTGAGAGGAGATTGGGGGACAAGGGAGAAGGAGGTGGTTGAGTTTTTCCTTATCTAATCTATCCACATGCAGGAGGAATAGTTTACCTGTTCCCAAAAGAGGATTCTCCTCCCAACCTCAACTCCATCTACCATCTTAGGCATCTAGGAGATTATATACATTTGTGAAGAGGGGAAAAGAGAAGAGAATGGTTCTTTTGTCTGACTAGTTCTTCCTTGTTAATTAAATATTTTCCTATTGGATTTAGGGCTCCTAGAATATGGTCTATGAATAGAGAATGTGGCAACGATGGGACAATAATTAGCACACTTGCCTAGAATTACTTCATCTTTAACTTAGAAAAAGTAGCAAAGGGCTCCAGGCCCAGCATTCTTAGGTAAAATACATGGGACCAGTATTACAGATAACATTATCAAATGTGATGCTTCATTTCCCATCTCTGTGTCTTTACACTGGCTGTTCCCAATGCCTAGAACACCTTATCACCTTCACTTTTTAGAATCTCTAGTTTCTTTCAAGACTCAGTCATTCCACGTGAAGTCCTTCCTGACCCCTCTTCTCCATATTAATTGTACATATGCTTATATATGAATACATCCCAAGCTTCTTGAGGGCAGGGACTATTTCATTTTTATTTTTGTTATTGTCAATGTCTAGCACAGTCCCTGGAATATAGTAGACACTTAAATGTTGACTGATTGCTATGTAATAGTCCCATAGTAAGAGACTAAGGGACTATGTCTAATCTTTGCCTTTTTCCTAGCACCTAGTGTAAGGCCTTGAATAGAATTCTTTGATATTATAGAATTCTTTGACATTTTAAATTCTTCATGGTTTCATCTGTGTGGGCACTCTTTCTAGAAATACCGATAACACCTCCATGCCTTAGTAGACAGTCTTTGTCAGCCACTGTGGCCAAAATGATTCATTACCTTGTGGTGAACCTTCTGATGAGACTTCATAGAGAATAAGGTCTTTATAAGTGTTCAGTGAGTGAATTAGAAGGAGAGAGTAGAGGGAGGAAAGATGATCTGAACCAGGCGGGCAAAATCAAAGGACACCAAAGACAAACTTTTACCTCTTTCACAATTTTGCCTAGCAATTGTTTTGTAAACACAGAATTATTTTCTGTTTAATGGCAATCATGAAAAGAATTCAATTGGACAGCTATTTCCAGAGCACCCACTATGCACACAGGAATGGGCTAGACTCTTTAGGGGATACAAGATGAATCAACTACCATCTCTAAAGGATCTTGTAGTCTTTTCTAGAGGAGAAAGGATAGTATAAAACAACAAAAGCCTGTAACTCCCCTAGGTTGCAATTTACACAATTATATACAACTGTTTTCATAGATTTGTTATCACAATTCCTCAAATAAATTATTTTTGCCCCAGTAATAACAGCTAACATTCACATGGGCAGTTAGGTGGCACAGCGGATACCATCCAGGGCTTGGAGCTAGAAAGCCTCATCTTCCTGACTTCAAATCTGGCCTCAGACATTTAATACTAGCTGTGTGACCTTGGGCAAGTCACTTAATCCCAATTGCCCTGCCTTCCCCCCTCCAAAAAAAAAAGTCTTCTCAGGGTCATTTAAACTCATCCTTTGGGGCGGTGTTATGGGAATCTGAAGATCTTCCCTGCCCCTAGGCCCTTTGCTAAAGTGGCTACTTGACTCTGAGGACCATCGGATATTTGAAAGTATACTCTGTTCCCTAATAGGCTGAATATGGTCACAGTGGAGCCTGTGGCGC
>CM053580.1:369707103-369722475 GCA_028627135.1 Pseudochirops cupreus
TGATATTTGATCGATTATGAGTTGCTTTCCTTTAGAAAAGCAGATCTAAGAACCTGTGCTAGTAGCCGCCCGAGGTATGCTAGGGTGCTTGCTGATACAGGCGGCTAGGTGGCGCAGTGAATAGCGCACAGGTCCTGGAGTACCAAAGACCTGAGTTCGAATTGGACTTAAGACACTTAACACTCAACTAGCTGTGTGACCTTGGACAAGTCACTTAATCCCAACTACCTTGCCTTCTCCCTCAAAAAAAAAAGAGTTGGACAGAACTGAAAACAGTAACAACAACATTCACATAATGCTTGAAGAATTGCAAAGAGCTTTATAAATATTATCTCATTTTATCCTCACAAGAACCTTGGGATTTAGGTGCTATTATTACTTCCATTTGAGAGATGAGGAAACTGACACAGACTGTGAGAATAAATGACTTGCCCAGTGTCACACAGCTAGTAAACGTCTGAGGGTGGATTTGAACACAGGTCTCCTTTGCTCCAGGCTGAGTGCTTAATCCATTTCACTACCGCTTGATCTATCTTCAGATGTTTACATATGTGATACCTAGAAAAGCTGGGACCCTCCCTGCAGAAACAAAGCGACAAAAAGCCTTGCAAAGCGAGCTAGATATCCCATTTGTGTCCACCTTAGAAAAGAGTTTAACTGACAAGCCCATTAATGTTACTTTCAATTACCAGAACTCAAATATGTGACCTCTATGGTCGGTCATGGCCATCATCACCATGAAAAATCGGTCCTCCCTGTGAATATACTTCTTGTTTAAACAAACCTTAGGAAAATGTGTAGTGCCAGATTCTTGGAGCCAGAGGCACAATGCATTTTTTTCTTAAATGTTTATGTTGCGGAGCCTGTAGAAAGTAGTGCAACAAAGATCTTTCAGTCGAAGGTAGCGACATGGATGAATAGGGTTTTTGTGTGCTCGTCAAATGCTGGCCCTCCAAAGAACAAATCAAAAATCCATTAGGAATAATTCTGCTTTACCCAGTGATGGACAGAAATCATGGAGAGGGAAGGGAGGAAATTATAAGGGACATTATTCTAAAGAAGTAACAGAATCAAATGTCAAAGCATTCTGTTAAAGTAAAACCAGAACCAGATTAGTCCGATTTCAGCTGGGAGCTCCCGCCCTCCTCCTCTCCACCCCACCCCACCCCCCACTGCCACATCCACACACACATACATTTCATCCCAAGTGGAATTCATCCATACGCAGTCAGAGCTGCTGCAGCTACATAACATATTGAGTTAAGATTCTGTGAGCTGCAGTGCTTGAGGTTAACAAAAAAGAAAGAAAAAAGAAAGGAAAATTTCCCTAAATCTTTGGGATTAAATTCTGAAAGTGCAAAGAAAATAAACTTCGTTAAGACAGGTCATGCAATAGTCATACATACTGAGAGGTGGGCTTTGTTTAAATTGGGGTGGGTGGAATTTCAGCATTTGCCATGTGACTATTTTAGGTAATCCCTCTATGTGAATGCATTTTCCCTCCCTACCCCCAGACTATACAATGCTGGGACTGATGAGAGGCTACTTCTTTAAAAAAAAAAAATCTTATTTCCTCCCCACCTCCCACTCCCCCATTCCTGAGTGCACATTCAAGCCCAAGGAGAAGAAAAACGAATCCCAGATATCAAAGTTGCAGAAGGCCTTTAGCCAATCAGTATCCATTTGAGAATTTCAAGCTAGGGAAGGGAATGAGGTGGAAAGAAAAAAACCAAAGAATAGAAAGTATTTCCCTCAGCATCAGCCTCACCCTCGGCTCTCCCCGCTTCAAGCCGAGCTGGGTTTCGAGAGGAGTGGCTCTTAGAGGGAGTGGCGATGGCCACAGCTGTACCACATAATCAGAGCTTGGGGACGTGGGTGACTGCTGTTCTTTCTTTATTTTGCTACAAACCTGCAATTTTTTTTTCTGAATTGAATTTCTCACCAAAATATAGACTCTTTAAAATGTTGGTGAAGAGTTCATGTGCATCTCCCAGCTCACGAAAAGCAGGAGCAGTGTTGGAAGTGGCAAATGTTTCTGTCTAGACGTGAAGGCCAGCAGTAAGAACTACTATAGTCCACATCCATCCTCACTACAATAGTCCTCACTCTTCCCCTACATACCTTACATTCCGTCTCTATTTCTTTGTACTTGTCAGCCCTTCACTTGGACCCCGACCCCTTCCACCTTTACCCCCTCTCTCCCCCCTAACAATGCCCCATCCTGTCCCAGAGGGATGCAACAACAAGGAAGTAAAACAGGATTGGAAGACTGCTCAGTCATGGATGCTGCAGGTCCATTGCAACTGTCCTCTTTGGCTAAGCCAGCTCTAAAAACAAACCTGTCAGGGGCAGCTAGGAGACCCAGTGAAGAGAGCACCAGTCCTGGAGCCAGGAGGACTAGAGTTCAAATCCCGCCTCTGACACTTAATACTTACTAGCTGTGTAACCTTGGACAACTCACAATTCCCCTGCCTTCCCCCCCTCAAAAAAGCAAACAACCCTGTCTCTTTTTCTTTTCTCCTCTCCTCCCTCCTGTCTGTCTGTCTGTCTCTCCCTTTCTCTCTCCTTCTCCCTCCCTCCCTCCCTCTCTCTCTCTCTCTCTCTCTCTCTCTCTCTCTCTCTCTCCCCTCTCCTCCTTTCTACTATTCTTTTTCTCTGCATCTTCTATCCCTCTTCTCTCCTCTCCTTTTCTTCCTCCTCTTTCTTCTCCTCTCTGATCTCCTTTCTTTTCTATCTTCCTCTTTCTTCTTTTGTTTCTTCTCTTTCTCTCTCTCTACATTCTTAATTTTCGACAATATTTTACCAAGAAAATGTATTTCAGTGAAAAATTCAATCCAATGTATGGGTGCAGCTCATTTAATCATTCAATCATCTAAAACCTACATAAAGTTACTAACAAAAGGCTCTAGTTCTTATAGCTTTGTCAGTGAGGGACACCTCTACTGATCAACCAAATTGAATAATACAGCACATTGAACTAAGTGAAATAGTCAAATTAATCCACTTGGGAAGTAGAATGCTTCTAAGGGGCAGCTAGATGGCACAGTGGACAGAGTGTTGGGCCTGGAGTCGGGAAGATTCATCTTCCTAAATTCAAATCTGGCCTCAGACTAGCTGTCTCTTTACCCTATTTGCCTCAGTTTCCTCACCTGCAAAACAAGTTAGAGAAGGCAATGGCAAACCATTCTAGTATCTTTGTCAAGAAAACAACAAGAGGAGTTGGACAGGACTGAAAAATGACTTAACAACAACAAACAACAGAATGATTCTAAATGATGTTACTCAAGAAACCTATTGGTATTGGCAATAGAGACTCAGTCAATGACCTATGGATTTTGTATAAAGCAGGAAGCCAGTTTGTAACCTGAGCATTCAAGTACCCAGCCAGCTTACTGATGGAAATAATTCTAGTCAAGCCCCTGAGAGGGAGTCACTTGGTAAAGGGTGGAGAGAAAAGAAAAGCCTCTGCCCTTCCCCCTCTCCCCTTGAATAAAGCAAAACTTTGTGAACTCTGAAAGAGTAGACTTGAGGAAAGTCAGCTTTAGGTCTCCATAGAATGGGAGTTCCTCCAGGGCAGGGACTGTGGTTTTTTTGTTTTTTTTGTTTTTTTCCTTTCGGTGTATCTCCAGGGCTTAGCATAATGCCCAACACAGAGTAAGTGCTTAATAAATACTTGCTTGCTAAATGAGCAGACCACTACACCAGAGGGGAATTTTATGAAGATTTCACCAAGGAAAAAAAAAAGGACTTCCAACCAAAGGATGTCCAGGAGATGCAGGCTCTAAAACTGCCACATGCATTTTAAGTTTCAGTCCTAAACATTTTTTTTCTGGACTATATACACATACACACACACATACATATTTCTATGTGTGTATATATGCGATTGTATCCCACAATTGGGGAAAGAGGAGGGGAAAAAGAATGTTTTGTACCAACTGATCTTACTATACCACCTTATTAGATACTTCTAACAAAAAGTTAATTGAGTCTAACTAGTCAATTTACATCTACTGACAAACAGGAAGGAAACACACCAGTGGGGATTGGAGAAACAACCTTCATCTACTCCTTAATTAGCCCCTAGAATACTGAGTGGAAAATTAGAAGCCAATCCCCACTTCCAAGGAAAATAGGGTTTGAGAGAGTAGTACCAGAGTCAATTTAGGACTAGGGTGTATTAATAGCATTTCTGTGAATCACATTTGAGAATGTGACTATCACAATTTTACACTTTTCTGGCATGAGTGTGACTGTGATCAAGATAGATTATAAAGGATGGGATAATAAGCTGCTAGAATCAATGGAAAACTCTGATGTTTTAATAGAAAGCACTGATGAGTTTGTAAGAGGAAGGCATCCAGGATGGTGAGGAACCTCATGATCACCACCATCTGGGGATCAGTTGAAGTCACGGGGGCTATTCATCCAAAGAAGAGAAGACTCATGGAAATATAATTGCTTTCACATATCAGAGAGATGGCAGTTGTAGAAGAACTTGATTTGTTCTGATTGACCTCAAAGGGAAGACCCAGAAGCAAAAAGTGAAAGTTTTTGGGAGGCTGGTTTCATTATATTGAAGAAAAAACACTTCCCTCACACCAAGGGCTATTTCCAAAATGGAATGAGCTGCTTTAGGAGATTAGGAATTCCCCCTTACTCTACATCGTAAAGCAGAAACTACAGATCTCCTGATTGGTGATGTTGTAGACACAATCCTTGCTCAGGGACAAGTTGGATCAGATGTCCTGTAAGGTCCCTACCACCTCTGGGATTCTGTGACCAAAGTCATTGGAAATATGCCTAGTTATAAGAAGACTGTGGCAGTCTTCATAATGACTGTTTAGGAGAAGTGAATGATGTAATGATATAAAAATGATAGAAAAGACATCATATAAGACACAGGTGTCAGATTGTAAACCTCCAGAGTGGCTGAACCAGATTAAAATGCAATTGTGAGATGTTTAACAAAATAAATAAAAATACAACATAAAAAAACCTGTGAATTGAAATGAAATCCTATTTCCCAGAGAGGAAAGAAAAGGTACAACAAGGAACTCTAGCCTTTAAAAATATATATATTTTGTGAGAGATTCCTTGTGCCTGTTGAGTTCCTCTTTAAAAAAAGGAATTTCTCTTGGAAAAGGACTATTTTTCTTCCTGTGCATAACAAATGAAATGCTATATAATGACAAAATAGTACAGGCTACTATCAAAGAAAGTCTTTTCCACTTTCAAATAATAGAATTTTTAGCATTGAAAGAAAATTAGGGTTCATCAAGTATATTACCCTCATTTGACAGTTGAGTAAACTGAGGCCCAAAATTATTTTTGTGACTGAGATCATGCAAATAAAGTCAATAGGGAGTAAATCAGGTTAACGAATATTTTTGAGAACCTAATGTTCATTTTGTATTGTCCTGGGATTCCATATCCATTAATCTTTGGTGGGGCTATCATTCTAAGTTTAAGCTTTATTTTAGAAAATTATCTAGGTCATAGATCAAATCCATACCAACAGACCTCTATAGCTAATTGTGTGGTAAGATTAGGCAGATAATCTTATCATTCTGAGTTTAAACTTTAGCAATATTGCCTATAAAATTATGGCATTTCTATTGTGGGGTTTTTTTTGTCCTGAAATAACTTCTTTTCCTCCACTATTACCCTTCATTTTTTAAAAACTTTCTTTTCCCCAATTAGATATAGAATTAGAGCGAGGTATAGTATGAAAGGCAGCTAGGTGGTGCAGTGAAGGGAGTGCCAGGCCTGGAGTCAGAAAGACTCATCTTCCGGAGTTCAAATGGGACCTCAGACACTTACTAGCTGTGTGCCCCTGGGCAAGTCACTTAACCCTGTTTGTCTCAGTTTCCTCATCTATAAAATGAGCTGGAGAAAGAAATGGCAAACCATTTCAGTATCTTTGCTAAGAAAACCCCAAATGTGGTCATGAAGAGTAGGTCACAACTGAAAACGACTGAACAACAATTATCTAAAGGAAAATTATTCTAGTCCTCATTCTACTACTGCTTTGTGTATTTCCTCCTAAGTAACCCCTGTCGGTCTCAGTTTTCTCATCTAGACATAGAAGCAATTGGATCATATGTCCTTCAAGGTCTTTTCCAGTTCTAACGTTCTATGAGAGTACAAAATGTATATCCTCTCTATGTTATTGTCACGAATTTTGACATTAACGGTGCCTTGTAAGCCCAGAGGGGACTGTTCATGCAACAAAACAGAGAGAGGTATGTGGAGGATCCCCTGAATATTCTAATTCAATCCTTAACACTTAAAATATGGCCACTATACTAAAAGAATTGCTGCACTTATGTGTTTAAGAGTCAAGTTTTGGGGCCCTTTAAAAAATGTAAGTGGAATTCCAAAAGGCTCATGATGGAAAATGCCATCCACATCCAGAGAAAAAACTACGGAGTCTGAATACAGATCAAAACATACCATTTTCTCTTCTTTTTTTTCTTTCTTGTGGTTTTTCCTCTTTGTTCTTATTCTTCTTTCACAACATGACTAATATGGAAATATGTTTAATATGATTGTACATGTAGAGCCTATATCAGATTGCTTGCCATTTTGGGGAGGGGGGAGTGGAGGAAGGGAGAAAAAAATCTGGAACTCAAAATCTTATAAAGGTGAATGTTGAAAATATCTTTACATGTAATTAGAAAAAAATAACATACTGTTAAGTGGAAAAAATTTAAATGGAAAAAGCACTTTGTTTAAAGATTCTCAGAATCCTGATTCTTAGATATAGAGACATGAAAGGCTACTTAGAAAAATCATTGCTACCTTAATTCTGCCATTAGTTGCCTTGGTTTTCCATTTTTCCATTATTTTGATACTTGGAAAGTCAGCATGAAGGCAACTCCTCCAGAACTGAAACATTTTTTTAAAAAACTAACTCCCCTCGGAAATGTTGTGAAACACAGAGAAATCATTCATAATGGCTCCTCAAGCAAAAATTCTTCAACTTTTCTGACACTTGGGGCAGGGGGAGGGGAACACAGAGAAACAGTGTTCACTGTAGATTCCATCTAGCACTTGGTAGTTGAGTGTCACCACCAAAGCAACGAACAGGTCACAGGCTTCTCTGAATGGGTTTTTGTCCTGTTGGGGCGGTGGTATATAGCTGGGGGAGGGAAGGATTTGGCCCTACCAAAATTCATTACACTGACTTTTTCAATAGCTGGGCAGCTGTGGTGGAAAATAGAGATTATCCACATTTCCACTTGAAGCTGGTCAGAAGATAACGGGAAATAAAAACAGAAATACTAAAGCATGAGTATGTCCATGTTAGGTGACCCAGGCATGTGCAGCAGCGAAACAGATGACACAATGCCCTAGGAAACAGCTGGATGCGCGAAGCATAGGTAGGTACCTTCTAAATCTAAGATTGTGAGCATAATTCATAACCAAACAAGGGGCAGAGGAGGTTCCAAAAAATAAAATCATAGAAAATAAAAAAGTTTTTTTTACACACACACAAATCAATCTTACTAAAATAAAAGACAGTATTGATTGTGAAAATACTTTTACATTAAATAGCTCTGATGAAAGTCTAAGATGTATAACAATTTCACACGTTCACATGAATACACACATACATATATATGTGTTGGTAAATGTTTAACAACTACTTTTCTTTAAAAAAAAGAATGTATACATGACACACTTATAAGTTTAATCTTCATAATTAACATTTTTCTATCACTTTGGATCTAGACAATCAACAAAACAAAAAAATCAGGCCCTGCTCTATAGTATTTGCCAATTTCTGAGGAGTTAATGATCCCACTGAAAATTTAATATCGTGAGCCAGTATGAGCTGACTCCAGCACCCCCTGAATATATAAAACCAAGAGCTATTCCCCAGTAGATAAGTAGTCAAAGGATCCTAGTAAAGAGTTTTCAAAAGTAGAAATTGAAATTATCAACAACCATAAGAAAAATATGCTACTGGTTCACCAGTAACAAGAGAAATAATAACTAAAACAGCTCAGAAGTTTCATTTCCTGCCCATCAAAAAAGCCAATATTAAAAATAGAAATAACCAGTATTGTAGGAGCTGAGAGAAAGTTATACTAATAGGTGAATGAATTATATATTTTTTTTATTTTTTGAGGGGGGAAGGCAAGGCAGTTGAGGCTAAGAGATTTGCCCAAGGTCACACAGCTAGTAAGTGTGTCAAGTGTTTGAGGTTGGATTTGAACTCAGTTTCTCCTGACTCCGGGCCGGTGCTCTATTTACTGTGCCACCTAGCTGCCCCTGACCTACATTTTCAAGAAAACAATTTTGCACCAGAAAAGTGGTGAAATTATTCATATTCTTTGACCCAGAATTTCCAACATTGAACATATACTCCAAGAAGATCAAGGACAGCAGAAAAGCTTCCAGAATTTTTATTGCAGCACTTTTTGGTGAAAACAAACAAAAAAGCCAAATGAAAACAAAAAAAAAAGATGTGAAACAAAATGATTTTCTTTTAGTTAGAAAACGATTGAACAAATTGTGGCATATGAATGTAATGTGCTCTTTATTGTGACATGAGAAATAAGGAATATGAGGAATTCATAAAAGAATTTGAGAAAACTTGATTGAATTGATAAAAAAATACCAAAATAATAATACAATTAAGCAATATCAAGAAAACTCTTTCTCATATATATGTATATAACATATGTGTGTATGTATGTATATATATATATATGTATATATATATAATCACAATAGGAGAATCAAGAAAAACAACTGCAAAAGTCATAAGAATTTAGATCAATGAATTCATTAGTCCCGATTCCAAAAAAGGGATAGTGAGGTATACCTCCCTCATCTCAGCAAAGAGATGGTAGATTTTGTGTACAGAGTAAAGCATTCTCAGGCATGGTCAATATGTTGGTTTGATTTGCTTAACTGTATTTCTTTGTTACAAGGGAGAGATCTATGGGAAGAGGCCAAGTATTGAGAAGTGACAGCCATGTAAAATAAACTGCATCGATAAAACATTTTTAGAAGATAATGGAAATTCTGGGGAAGGAGTTCCCATTTTCCATCAGAAGAAAGAGGATGTAAGTGAGGCCATGTTGGAATAAGATTAAAGGAAAGAACATAATCCTGACCATTATTACAATTATCATAATCATGAACATAAACCAAGCTGAATCGATTTGAAAGAGAAAGGCTAATATTTATTTATTTCTTAAAAGAAATGCCTTTTATTAGTGCCTTTTGTTTTTACATCTGACTATAGCCATGCATATACATACTATGCCCCTCTCCACCCCAACAAAACAAAACACTTAAGCATAAATAATTGATGCACTGGTCACCTCTAAAAGAATGCAATATTCTATACCCATAGTACCCTGTTGCCTTACAGAGAAGAAGGAAGCAGGTTTCATTATCTGTTCTCCAGATCAAAATTACAAGTACTCAGTCATTACTCAACATTTATTATCAGTCAATAACATATTATTATTATACGTTTATTTATAAAAACATGCATTTTTTACAAAGCACAGAATTAAGCTCTACAAAAATTTAAGAAAGGAAAAGAAGATGATCTCACAGTTTTGAGTTTCAGAATAGGGAAATGAATGTCTGGAAGGAAGAAAATAATGAATTTATGTGAAGCACATAGCCCAAGAAAATAGAAAAGAAGAAATAAGATAATAGTATTTAAATAAGAGGTGGGGGGAAACTGGTCCAGAGGAGGAGTTACATACTATGAATACCATTTTCTGAAAAGACTACCTACAACAAGTGCGTGTACAATTAAACAAAAATACTACTATTATTGAAATCTTTTTTGTATCTTTGGTAGAAATGAATGTATCTCTACAATATAATCCTATTTTAGGTCTTTTAAAGGACACAGTGTCAGAATTTCAAATGTCATCTAGCCCAAACAACACTTATCAGGAATTCTTTCTATAATATTCTTAACCTGTGATAATCTACCCCTTGCTTGAAAACCACTAAGGAGGAACCTATAACCTTCCAAGGCAGCCCATTCCATTTTTGGAGAGCTCTGCTTCTTAGGAAATTTTTCTTTACATCAAGCTTAAATTTGTCCGCTTGCAGCTTTCACCTTTAGTTCCTAGTTGTGCCCTCTGGAGCCAATCAGAACAAGTCTGATAATTTCTTTCCTATTTGACAGTCCATCAAGTACGTAAAAAGAGCTATTGTGTCTCTTTTAAGTGTCCTGTTCTCCAACTGAAATATCCCAAGTTTCTTTAGTCAGTTCTTGTGTGCCATGATCTCAGGGTACCTCACTAAAATCGTCACTGTCCTCTGGATACTCTGCAGCTTCTCACTGACTTTTAAAAAATGTGGCACATGGGGCTACACCCAATACTCCCAATGTCTGATCAGATAAACTGTTACTCCCTTCCTTCTGGTCACTATGCTTCTCTTAATGAAGACAAGGACTACATTCAGTTTTTATGACCGTGTGCCACACTCTTACCTCTCAATGAGCTCTCAGAATCCTTTTCACTTGAAGTAGTACCCATTCATGCCCGCCTTCTCTGGACCTTGTGAAATGGATATTATGAAGCTGAATGTAGGACTTTATATTTATCTCTACTAAACTTTATCTTATTTGGTCAACCCAATATTCTTTCCCATTGAGATCTTTGTGGATCTTGACTCTGTCATCTAATCTCCCTCTCAGTTTCACATCATCTGCTAGTCTGAGAAGAAAGGCATTTTGACCTTCATTCACATCATTGCTTTAAAAAAAAAATGTTAATTGATATAGGCCCAAGATCTTATCCCTGGGTCAGTCGGACAATAAATACTTATTATGCACCTACTATGCTCCTATCATTCTGCAAAGCAATGGAAATACAAGGAAAAGCAAAAGACAGGCCTTATTCTCAAGAAATTCATCATCTAATAGGGTAGACAGCATGTAAACAGCTATGTACAAATTATATATACATATATGTGACAAATTGGAGATAATCAACAGATAAAGGTACTAGGGTTAAGGGTGATCAGGAAAGGTTTCTCATAGAAAGTGGGATTGTAGCTGAGATTTAAAGGAAGACAAGGGAGCCAGGAGGCATAGATGAGGAGGGAGAGAATGCCACGTAGAGGGGACAGTGAGTGAAAATGCCCCTTGATCCAATATGGAGGAGAGTCAGACATAAGAAGACCAGAAAGGTAGAAAGGGATTTTGAAGGGCTATCTATCCAGCTGAAGATTCTATATTTGATCCTAAGTCACTGGAGTTTATTGAGTAAGAGAGTGACATGGTCAGACTGGCACTTTAAGAAGATCATTTTGACAATAGAATGGAGGATGGACTGAGGGAGGGACTTGTGGCAGATGGACCCACCAGCAAGCTATTGCAATCATACAAATACAAGGAGATGACGGTCTGCGCCAAGGTGGTTATAGTGTCAGAGGAGAGAAGGGAGTGAATGTGAAAGATGTTACAAAGGCAAAATTGACAGGATTTAGCAACAGATGGGATATGGAGGCAGGAGGGGTTTGTCAAGAGTAAAGAATGATGTCTAGTTTGGGAACTTGGGTGACTGAGAGGTTGATAGTACTCTTTATGGTAATAGGGAAACTAGTAATTGGAAAGAGTTTTTGGTAAAGATAATGAGTTCAATTTAGCATATGTTGAGCTTAAGAGGTTAATAGGACATGCAGTATGAGATGTTATAGTGCCAATGCAATATTTACAGCACCCATGATCATGATAAATATGCCAACCATGACTATAAATATTCCCACACAGTGCTCAATGGCAAAATATAACAAACTCTCCACATATAAGACAGAAGCAAAACACTTATTCAGACATAAGAAAACCAAACCCTACTACCAGGAAACCAAATCCATCATAGTAACATAGAAGTTAATACACTGCAATGTAGCAGAGAGCCACTGTCATCCTTTAGCCTTCCCACAAACCAATACAAGATCAATATTTCTCTCACAACCCTGACTAATTCCTTGCTTGAGCATCCTCTCTCCCACCTTCTCTCTGGCTCTGACTCCCAGCTTCCTGTGTCTCTGCTCTACCCTTCAGCAAACTCTTCCCACCACAGGCTCCCTGTGACTACAGTCAGCCTATTGCAGGGCAGCGTTCCTTTTCTTTTCTTTTTTTTTTGCTTTTTTGGAGGGGGAAGTCAGGGCAATTGTGGTTAAGTGACTTGCCCAAGATCCCACGGCTAGTAAGTGTTAAGTGTCTGAGGCTAGATTTGAACTCAGGTCCTCCTGACTCCAGGGCTGTTGCTCTATTCACTGAGCCACCTAGCCGCCCCAGTACAGATTTTATTTTGAAAGTAGGGAAGTTCTTCAAATTCCCATTCCCATTACAGATGTTTAACAGGCAGTTGGATATGCAAGTCTAGAAATTGGGAGAGAGGTGAGGGCTGGACAAGTAGCTTTGAGAATCATCAGTATAGACATGATAATTGAATTCATAAGAGCTGATAAGCTCACTGAATGAAACAATCTAGAGGGATAAAAAAAAAAGCAGCTCAGAACAGAACCCTGTGGGACAGCCACAGTTAGCAATCATGACCTGTGTGAATTATCTAGCAAAGGAGAATGAGCAGGAGCAGTCAGCTAGGTAAGAGGAAAACTAGAGAGAGCAGTGTTACAAAAACTTAGGGAGGAGATAGTATGAAGAAGAGGGTGGTTGATAGTGCAAAGGCTGCAAAGACATTGAGAAAGATAAAGGTTGGGAAAAGGCAGTTTTTCAATTGAGATCATCTGGTACCTTTGGAAAGAATAGTTTTAGTTAGATGATGAGGTCAGAAGCCATACTAGAGGGTTAAGAGAGTGAGAGGAAAGGAAAAACAGGCATCTATCATAGACAGTCTTCTCGAGGAGTTCAGCTACAAAAGGGAAAAGAGATGTGAGGATAGCCAGCAGGAATAGATGGATCAAATGAGGGCTTTTTAGTGAAATTGGACATGGGCATGTTAGAGAGAGACTGAAAGCAGGTGAGAGAGTGGGGTGATGGAAGACATAGCAATCTGCTGAGAAGATGATGGAATGGGATTATTTGTGCATGTAGACAGTCTTGCCTTAGCAAGGAGAAGAATTACTTCTTCATGAAAGAGAGTGGTGAAGGAGGAAAAAATGGGAAAAGGTATGTGGGTGATGTGAGAAGGAAGAAGGAAAATAAGGGAGTTCTTACCAAATGCCTAAATTTTTTGAGTGAATGAGTCAAAATTCTTGGATGAGAAGGTGGGGAGAGCCAGACACCGAATTCATCAATGAAAGAAAGGGAATGTCCTAGAGGCTGGCAGATAACAACTACCAGAATTTTGATTGGGTAGTAGATATGGATTGAATGAACCTTCGAAAAAGGAGAGGTAACTGAGTAATAATGGTGGTGAAGGGAGAACCTATAAGCGGCAATGGAGAAAAAGTATTCATGCTTTTTCATCTCCACCAGTGAGTAGAGGGCATGAATCAAAGTGCAATCAGTGCTGGAAAGGGTGGACAGGGAGATTATGTCATCAGGAAGGGGCCAGATCTTAGCAAGAACCAGAAGATGGAAGGAGAAGGAAAGGAAAAATATTTAAGATGAAATCAAGCTTGTTACCCATGGAGCAAGCATTCCAGAGAACACAGAGGAAGGGGTTGATAGATCTAGGATGTGATACTGTGGCCTAGGGATGTTGAGGGGGATGGAAATAAGGGAGGGAGCAGTGAGGCATGTAAATAACATGCCATCTTGTAACCTGCCTTTGATCCTGAATATTCTCTGGGTAAAGCCATGCAAAAAGTTCCAGATCTACCAGATTTAACACCATTTGGCCCACATCTCTCCATCCTTTCCTCAAAGACAGCATAAGAAAAAATACAGTATAGTGAAAAGAGTTAGACTCAGACATAGCAGAGAATTAGGTTCAAATCCTTCTTCAATTTCTTCGGTTTTTACTCATTGTATGACCCTGGGCAAGTCTTACCTCCTCCAGTTGTAATATAGGCATAATATTACCAGTAGTGTCTTCTTCACAGGGGTATTCCAAGCACCAAAAGAGCAAAAATGCGCGAAATGCTTTACAATCCTTGAAACATTACACAAATTCAGCTATTATTATTGTTCAATTTTTGCTGAAACTTAAGTACTATGTCTATATTTCCCTAACCTACTGGTCTTGTAAGCCTGTCAAAAAAGAAAACAAGTTTACTATAACCAGTTCTTGATGGAGCCTTAATGACCACTGATTCTCTTTCTAAAAGCTCACAAACCATTCCTTAAATTTATTGCCTACTAAATCAAGTACAAAATTTTGAGACTAGCACTCAAATCCTTCCACCATCTGGCTCAGCCTGTCTTTCCTACACCCGGGCTGTCACCAGTCATCTTGACTTTTGCCTTGCCACTGGACTTCCATGACTCTGGAAGAGAGGAGGAGGCTGATGGCTTTGCGCAGCCCTGCCTCACCTCAATCCAATTCTCGCTGAAGTCAGGATGTCACCCATGATGTCACTGATCCTCTTTGAAAACAAATGACAAACAACCACAACAATAATAAACTATCCCTTTAATAATAAATATGATCTTGAATTTTGCTAGGCACCAAAGTCAAGTACACAGGACTGTAGTTTTTTTACTCCAATCTCCTCCCTTATTTGGAAATTGACACATTTATGACAAACAGGAGTCAGAAAGCAGGACCTCTGTTGAGACGGGTAGCCAGAAGTAGTTGTTCTTCTGAAAGTTTCCAAGGTGGAAAAGTGGGAGAAGAAATTGAAAATAAGTAAATCATGAAGCCAAGGTATTCTGTAGACTTTGGGGCCATTAGAACTGAAGATAAAATCATGAGGAAACCAGAAATGTTGCCAGTCGATCAATCCCTTGATCCAGCACAGTGCTTTCTTTTGGCAGTGGACTCTAGTTTCTAGCGACTAAATTCCAATAATTTCAAAAATAAAACAGTGCAGCTATTTTTTTTTTTTAGGATCACAGACTTTAGAGTGAGTACGAGACTTAGAGACTGCCTGATTCATTCCCTTCCTTTTATACAGATTAGGAAAATACAGCTTGAAGAGTTTAAATGCCTTACCCAAGGCAGAGCTAGAACATGAACCCAGGTTTCAGATGCCTGGTTCTGTACTCTTTCCATCCTATCACATATTTTTTCTGTCTTAGGCAATAATTAAGAATTGGAGAAGAGGGGGGGCGGAGCCAAGATGGCAGCATAGCAGCAGCAACATATCGCAGCTCTCACATAGCCACCCCAAAATACCCATAAAACAGGACTCTAAACTAATCCTAGAACTCCAAAACGCACACAAAGATACTTCCCACTAAAGTCAGCTCAGCTACGAGGAACCATATCAGCACTGCCAACCAAAACCAGTCTGGCCTGAAGCCGC
>CM053580.1:369722975-369799589 GCA_028627135.1 Pseudochirops cupreus
GGTGGGCGGGGGAAAGACGGGGAGAAAATGTGTAACTCAAAATCTTGTGGAAATGAATGATGCAAACTATAATAAAATTTAAAAAAAAAGAATTGGAGAAGAAATTAAGCAGTGAATGTAGGATTAGTAACTCTCTTTTTATAAGGATGACGATTAAATATTGTTCTTAAGCACTGAACAAACTTAGCTCTGGCGCACTGATTACAAGATGATGAGTAAGGATTAATTTGAGATTAACCATGTTTGCAGGAAAGATGTTTCTGTTCATATCAGGTATTAAAGGGCAGAGGTGGGAGAGGGTTCAGTTGTACACAGAGAAAACTGTGAAGAGGGCAAAAAATGGAAGGCAAGTGGGTTTGAGTTCAATTTAGGTAAAGAGAAAAAATATTTGATGGGAGCAAGACATGTTTCAAGTTTTCCCGCCTCATCGCATGTTTCTATAATTTATCAAGAAGTTGAAAATGCAGTGGTGAATATTTTGTCTGGTAGGAACAAGGGGGTTCTGATACTGAAACCACGATGGCAGGGGTGTCTAGGCAACCCTCAATGGGTTAATTTGAAAGTTCCTTGGTGAAGCCCTATGTGGTAAACTAGCGTGTTTGCTATTTAGACAGGTGTAGAAAGGAGGTTTAAACTGAGAGTTGCTTATGCAGATGACATACCACTGTTTGTATGTGCTGATGAGACTACACGAGCCATCTCCTAAATTTATGAAACATATGTTAAGGCAGCTGGTTCTAAACTCAGAAGAAGAGTAGCTCTTGGGTTTGATTGAACTGATAAACGGGAACAGGTGATAATCTTGGAGGAGGCTGGTGTTAAAAAAAATCCCAGCAACTGAGATTCCAGGAGTCTTATTTTAGCATCAAAACAATGAAAAATTAAACAGAGAGAAAAATAGAAGCAACCAAGAAGTTAGGGCCCCTCTGGCAGATTTGGAGGTTATTTTATTGGAAAAGGAGTATTGTTAATTAAACCATTTTTTTCCATCTCCTGGAGCCATATGGAAGTGATTTACTATATTTTTCTTGCTGCCCATTTGCAAAATTGTGTTTGAGGAAGCTGGCAAAATGCCTGCTTTTGGTTTTTGTTTTGTGTATGTGTGTGTTTAAAGCGTATCTATATAAAGATTCTGTAACAAAACAGTATAAGAGGAAGCTCTGCAGAGGTCCTGTGGAGGCTTTGGCAAAAAAGATTTTATGGACAAGAATCTAGAAAAACTTTCTTCTAGGTAATTCTGTTGTTCAGAGACATATTTGGGTTATGACTTTGCATCAAACATACAGACTCCTCATAGTTCTCTGCAGAACTGCCTGTCTGTTCAGCACAAACAGCAAGTGGGATTTTAACAGTCTTGTGAAAATTTTAGTATAGAAGGTAGATTGTTTGAAATGCAACTGTTAGAAGGAAAGGATCCATATGTACACCAGCATTTATAGCAGCAATTTTTGTAGTAGCAAAGAACTGGGCGGAAAGTGAATGTGCATTGATTGTACACATTGTGGTATGTGAATGTAATAGAATATTATTATTGCATCATAACAAATACCAAATATGTGAAATTCAGAGAATCTCGCGAACAACTGCATGGGAATAACTGATGCAGAACAAAATAAGAACCAAGGTCACAATTTACATGATGACAACAGGAAGGTAAAGGTGAGTGAAGGTAAAGGTAAAAAATTGAAAGACTTCAGAACTCTGAAAAAGGCAGTGACCAATTGTCATTTCAGAGAACTAACAGTTGATCAGCAAATATTTACTTAGCAGTAACTCTGTGCCAGACTCTATGCTGAGCGTTGGGGATAAAAGAAAGACAAAAATACGGTCCCTGCTCTCAAGGAACTCACATTCTAAGGGGAGAGACAACATGCAAATAACTATGCGTGTACATATATATGTAATATGCATGTATGTATATACAGTGTAAGTGGAAATACTAAAAACCTTAGAAGTTGCCTAATCCAACCCTTTTTCTCTACAGATGAGAAAATTTTGAACTAAGAGCAGTTAGTAAGTGGCAGAGCTGAGATTTGAACCTGGGTCTTCTGACTCCAAACCCAGCTTTCTTTGTGCTACACCATACTGCCACTAAAGATTAAATGCAGGAAAGTAAAAGATGGTCAAGGAATATTCATTATTAATTAGAACTTCTCTCCCTTCTCCATATTTAAAGCAGAAACAGAAGAACAATAACAAGTATGACCAGTTTCCGTGGAAACTGGTTTTAAATCCCTCAACATTAAGACTTCTTGGATTATTACACAGTTAATTCTAGGACAAACTCATTTCTGGTTCTCCTAGATCAAGCTAAGAGAATACACTGGTCAGTGCATTTGGACCATCTTTGCCTTTAGTCTTTGACGTTCCCAAGCTGAGTTGCCTTTGGACAACTTCAGTTCTAGTCAATGAACAACCCTCTCTTCCTGATAAGCACAGATAACTAGAATCAAAATTCTTTTGGCTATGGATAGGAATCTTTCCAGAGTAAAGTCAAAGGTTTCTTCTTGGAGTTTCTGCCCTTTGGAAATTTCCAGTGACCTGAGGCTAAGTGCTTAGAGGCTGTTTTCCTGAGAGATGAAGCCTGGGACCACATGGGGGTCTCTTCTTCACTCCTTCTGTGGCTGCATTGCCTTCACTTGGGGGGTTAGGGGGCGGGTGGTCAGGTGAACAGTGAGCTTACCATCAAAGTGCACACCTGTTTTTTTTTGTTGCTGTTGTGTCAGTTGTGCCCAACTCTTTGTGACCTAATTTAGGGTTTTCTTGGCAAAGATACAGAAGAGATTTGCCATTCATTTCCTTCTCCAGCTCATTTTACAGATGAGGAAACTGAGGTAAATGGGGTTAAGTGACTTGCCCAGGGTTACACTGCTAGTAAGTATCTGAGGTCAGATTCGAACTCTGGAAGAGGAGTCTTCCTGACACCAGGTCCTATGCTCTATCACCACCTAGTACCACCTAGCTGCCCCATAATCTGGAAGACCCACATCTATGGATGCAAAAGCAAACTAAACTTCCAACTCTCCCTCATTTGTAAATGGATAATCTAGGATTTGGCAGCAACAATGGTAGCAATAATAACAGCTAGCATTTAAATAGATCCTTAAGGTTTGCAGAGTGCCTTATAGATATTACTTTATTGATCCCCACAGCAATCCTGTGAAGAAGGTATTATTATTACCCCCCATTTTATAGATGAGGAAATTTGGACACAGAGGTTAAGTGACTTGCCCAAGATCACACAATAAATATCTGAAGCAGGATTTGAACTCATGTTTTCTTTTCTTTTTTTGCTTTTTGGAGGGGGAAGGGAGGGCAATTGGGGTTAAGTGACTTGCCCAAGGTCACATGGCTAGTTTTTGTGTTAAGTGCCTGAAGCTGGATTTGAACTCAGGTTCTCCTGACTCCAGCGCTGGCGCTCTATTCACTGTGCCACCTAGCCGCCCCTGAACTCAGGTTTTCTTGACTCTAAGTCCAGGACCCTATACCTCCCAGCATCCATTGCCCTCTTATTGCCATACTTTTTCCTATCCCTGCCCCATCTGACCCACTTAGGGTATATTCACTATCCACGATAACACAAACCAATGAATGCCCATAATGATACTCTGCTGGAGCATTGTGAGGACCAGGCTAACACTATGAAAATATAGGCATCCTCCCCACCCTCAGACTTGTCCTGTGATTTCATCAATTTAGGGAACTTGGGAAAGTACTGTCTCTATAAAGGCAGATCACAGATTGGTACCTTCTCTTTAACCTGTAGTCTTAGAGAGAGGCATAAATAAATTATTTGTTTGTTTGTTTATCTGATTCCCTCAGCCTTGTAAAATAAGTACCACCCTCCTCAGAGTCAGGAGCACATGTGAATACATAATTGATTAGTGAATACTAAACATAGTGTAAAGCCTATGGGAAATGTAGATAACAGCAAAATTCAGTGCAGTCTGGAATTCCCTGTCAGAAGCCGTTCGATTGGGGCAGGGGTGTCGGGAAAGGGGTGAGATGACCCTTTCCATTGCATCTACCCCTCGTAAGGCAGAAGCAGATCTCTTGCACGCACCATTTGGGATCCCGCTTGAGTCTCTTCCTCGGCTTCACCGCCCCACCTTTTGGGGGAGAAAGAAAATGATATAAGTAAGTCTGCCTGGAAGTTGCCAACTATGAGTAAATGAGATGTCTAGCCTGAGAATAGTGGAGAATTGTGGGCCAACTCTTCCAAGACGGGGGTTATTAAATGCTCCCCAGACCACCCCCACAAAGTCCCTGACTTCTTCAAATAAACACTTTCTCCACAGGCTCCCAAGCTCCTGCTGGAAGTGGGGAGGGAAGGAATTGAGGGAGAGTGGAGGTGGGCAGAGAAGGGAGCTTGTTTTCTTTTTTAATGTGAGTTTTCCAGTCTATGACACGATCCATGTTCCTGTTAAAATATTTTAAATAAATCTTCCCACTATATACAACGTTCTCCTGCAAGCCTTCTGTCTACACAAACCTCCTCATTAAAATGTACTACAATCCACAGAGCCTGTATTTATAGAATGCAGCCAGCATGTTCACTCACTTCTCTTTTACATGTACTTGGAAATATTTACAGTAAGTTGGGTTTTTTTAAGCTTAGTCTATACAACCTTCTCTCTAGTAAGTAGATGTTTGTGGAGAAGATGGGCTAATGAGATAGCAGGAGGTAGGAAGAGAACTGGGTGTAAGTCAGGAGATCTGGGTCCTAGTCTTACCTGGGTCCCTCTCTAGTTGAGACCTCTGTTCCTGTCTTCTGTGAAAGGAAGGAAGCTAAAAATTGCTGGCCTACCTCCCTGGGATGGATCAAATGAGCAAGAAGGCACGAGGGCATTTTGGAAAAGCTAGCCTAAGGAATTAGTCTAATGTGCTGCCAAGTAAACAATCACAGGCCATGCCAACATAACACCAAAACAACCATTTGGGATTCATGGGTGGGATCAGCAAGTAGTCAGCTAACTAGGTGGTTTTGCTACTTCAGGTCAAACAATCAGTTTGACTAAATTTTTGACTCAATTAAATGAACCAATTAGATACTCTTGTCATGGAGACAGACACAATCTAAGCTTTCTCTGTATCTTCCCTTCTCCTATTTCTCAGTTCTTTGCTTTCCCCCTTACCCTGGTATTATAATCAGGGGAGTCCATGTCTGCCCCTCCTCTCTTAGAGCATAAACTGCTTGGGAACAGAGTATCTCCAGCACCGTGCCTGGTACGGAGGCTGAGCTCAATAAATGAGTGTTTTATTGAACTATTATTGACTTAAATTGAGGCTCAGTTCTTTGCCAGGAAGCAAAGTTAGAATCATATACTACTTTGCAAAGCCCTAAGGACAGACAGTGCAGTGTAATTAAAAGCACCCTGGCTTTGGAGGGGAGGTACAAAACCACCAGCTGAACGATCTTGGCTGGGCATTTTGCCACTTTGGGCCTCAGTTTCCCAATCTGTATGTAACTTCAATCCCAAAGTTCATTGGTATGGGACTCTCTCCTCTTGAGTGGAGATGAATGCCCTGCCCTGTGGGGGAAGAACTCCAGCCTTTTTGAGTCTTCGCTGGAACTCTTCAAACTTTGAGTTGCTTTGGGCACTGCTGGTTTCCACCTTCAAAAAGGAAGATGGAAGAAGCCAACCTCATTTCAGATTGTTGAAGGAAAAGACCATGGTAAGACATGAGAGGAGATGGCAGCCTTTATCATGTCCCTATCCCCAGCTAACTACACTAGAGACCATGGGGAGTTTCCCCTTGAATGAGATCTGGGACTCTCTCTCTCTTGGTTGAGCTGTTACCTCATTCCCAGTGGTTGTTATGTATTATATGGTTTATTTCTCCCGTGTAAACCTTCTCTTGATTTCTCTTTTGCTACCAATTTGAATAAATGGGTTTCTTTGCTATTCCCTTTAAATGTTCATTGTGGAACTGGTATTTGGTGGAAAGAGAATCAAACCTTGGGTATAAAGCTTGGGGTCCTCCTTCCTTCCTCCCCAGTAATGACATGTCAACCAAAAGTTAGTTTGAACCCAATCATATCCCCTATACTAACAATATTAAAGGGAGCAGATAGATATAGTTCCAACTTTGTAATCTGTCTCTTTGAGAAGAGCAGAGTGACTTCTGGCCCTAACTTCCTGCTTCCCCTCTTGGCAAGAATGAGTGTCTCCCCTGGAGAAGGGTGGGAGGAGAAGAGGTGAGACACTCAGCCTCCCTTCAAGCCACATAATGACACCCTCCTTGCTATATGTGAGGGACAATCCCTCACTATAATTATGTTACCTGCCTCACAGGGTTGTTAATGAGGAAAGTAGATATAAAATTCTACTGTGACAACAAGAACTAGGCTTGGGCTCATGGGGCTGGGGTGCTTGCCCTCTTGTTATCCACTAAAGGTCCCCATGCATGGGGACCAGTTCAGGCCTGGGAAATCTGGCCTCAGAAGAGAGAGGTAAGGCTCTTTTTTTTTCTTGCACTTTCTAGACCCTGACACCCTCACCCTAAAACTCCAGGGAAAATTACTTAAAACTTACATTGGCTCAGATCTAAGTTCTGCCCCACTCCCAAAAAGGGAAAAGTAAAAAAAGGCCTCTCCATGCTCAAGGTTTATTCTCTCCACACCAAAGAATCACTTAACACAGCAGACTCACAAGCAGCAGAAGTGACATAACTACGGTGATGTCTCCTCTGATGTTAAGATTTCAAACCATCAAGCACGAAACCATTTGTAAGACCGCTGAATAGGCATTTTATATTTAACTTTGGCTCAGCACTGTCCAAACAATTCCCTCAAGAATGTCTCCTGTCGAGCTGGAGCAGAGGTGAAGCTCCTCCACCTGCTGGCGACTATCTTCTCCAAGAAGACTGCAGCTGCAGGACACTCCTGCTTGCCAGTCACATTTCCCAACCTCTGGTGCTCCCCAGGCTGCTCCCAGGATGGCCAGACACTCGCCCCTCGGGATTTGGTCACTTACGTTTGGGGAATGCACACAAAACAGAAGAGGCAGCCAGGGGCCCAGGGCCAAGGCTCAGGCTTGCCTAAGCCAGCATATGTGCTGTGACTGCCATGTGCTCACTGTGGGCTCCACATTTCTGCCAGAGTTGAGGAACGATGGAAGCTTGCTCCCCCAACCCTCCATGGAGAGGCTCCCAAATTTAGCAGATGGGAAAAGAGAGACAGAAGAGGGAGTTATTTCCTTAATAAGGTCCACTGAGTCAGCAGCTCTCTACTCAGTGGTGAATGAGGGAATTGCTCTGTCATGTCAAAGTCCAAGCCCTTTCAGTATTGAGACACACGTGTCTTAAAAGTTACCTGGGGAACTGCACTGAATAGTCCATGGGACTGTCTCTGTAAGAACATCCTCACGTATGCTCCATGGGGTACAATGCCCCCCCCCACCTATGCCCCCTCCTCTCTCTATATTTGTATACACACATCTGTATAATATCATATATTATTACAAATAATAATATAATCAATATATGATAGTTGATATATCTATATATGTGTGTGTGATGTGTGTGTATAAAAGTTGTGGGATGCTGAGTATGACTCAAATGGAAATATATATATAATATATATATACATATATATTTATATACATGAATATATTCCATGCATATATGCATATTATATACATGTATGTGTATTATGTGTGTATGTATGTATATATAATGTGTGTGTGTGTGTGTGTGTCTATCCTCTCCCAATCCTTTTTCAGGTTGAGACTTTGATTCTTCCCAGGAAGGAAAACAGGAAGTAAGAGGTTGGGACCAGAGGCTACCACTCTGCTCTCTTCAGAGAGAGGGTATACCAGGTCAAAATAATATCTGTCTCCTCCCTTATATATTATTAATCTAAGGTATATAATTTTATGGTTCAAACTAAACTCCAAAACATTTCATTAATGGGGAAAAGGCATCTCAAGCTCTATATCTAAGGCTTGACTTCTTTCCCCCCAAAAAATCAGTTTCACAATGAACACACACAACAAATATGAAAGAAGTTTATTGATCCAAGTGCACAGCAAAACAGAAATCAGAGAATACACACACACACACACACACACACACACACACACACAAACCTGAGAATAATTACATGAACACAGTCCTACGTGTCAGCTTCTTTCCAGAGTTTTTTTCTCTCTTCATGGCCCTGAAGAGAAGTTGGAATCCCTCACATCTTCTCTCTCAAAGTTGGAGTCCAGAAAAACCTGAAGATACTACCTCTCTTTTCTCTCTCCCTATCTCCAATTTTGCCCCAGCTCTCACACAGGCATGGGGCATTGATCTCCACCACTGAGGACAGTCTCATACCACTGTGCTTCGGAGGCTTGGATTATACACAAATATATGGAAGCACACATACACATATGTGTATATATGTACATATATGTATGTATATATCCATATCAATGCATCAAAACACACACACATATATATGTATATACACACATATGTATGTGTTATTGAAACTAGAGGAAACATAGGAAAGCTCAGAAAACAAATGCCCTACTTGGTGATTTCACCTAAAGTTGCTTTCTGCGAAGAAAAGCTGTTTTCTATTATATATGTATATTTATATTAGCTTCACTATAAACTAAGGTATCTTATGCAAATGTGAATTGTGTAGACTTTTCTTTTAGGATAGACTAGAAGAAGAATGACAGAAACAAGATGACCAGTAAAGCCCTTTGCATCTCCATGATTCTGTAAATCTGAAATGAAATCTTTATATAGATGGAGTGAAAGGAGTGGAAGTGAGTCCCAAGGGAAATGGGCTTCAAAAGAGGAGAGATGACTGAAAGAACAAGGGCAGAAAATATGAACCTAAGAAGAAATGGGATAAGAGGGGATCAGGAAAACCAAGGAGAGGTAAAAACAAGTTGCTACAGGGACCAGAATAATTGATAGAAAGAATCCAGACAATCAATGTTAGAGAAAACTTCTTGTATGAAAGTGACCTGGGGCAGTCGAGGAAAAAAGACTAATTGAAAAAGTTGTGGTCACAGGATACAGTAGTCCAGATCATCAGCTCACGGCTCCAAGGTTCCAGTTTCAAGCTGGAATATAAGGATCATATCTGGCACTGAGTCAGAAAGAGCCTGGTTTTACCAGTACCTAGGTTCAGAAATAGCCAACCAGCCTAGGGGTGAAACATGTTGGAACAGAAAAAGCCAGACGTGTTAAGCTGTGCCAAGAATCTATGAATAAGCTTAGTGCCTGCAATTTAACTATCTGTGTATAGTTTATACCCCTAAATTCCTCTTGTTGTGGTAAAGTATATTTTACCCTCCAAGTAGCTACCTTATTGTATCGTAATGTACTATTTACTCACTCAAAATAATGGAGAGATTCGCAGTCCTAACACTGTACAGTCTAAAAAGAAATCCCTCAGTCTCTTGGGTAGCAAAAGTAGAATTCTGAGTCAAATGTAGAAGGGGTCAGTGTGGGGGAGTATGTTTGAAGGTATCCTGAGTGATTTCAGCATCCTCAGCTGGCTCAGAATCTGAAAATTGTTTTACTTTTGAAATTAAATAAATCCATGTTATAAATTTATTTTGTTATCATTTCTGCTTTCCCATTAAGAGAAAATATCACCACATTAGCCCTCAAAACACGAAAAATTCCAGACAGCTGAGGATTCAAGTGAAACAGGATTTATTTTGTAAGTTTACCAGAATATTTTGATATTATGCTAAGAGGTAGGATGCTATCTTCTATTCTAGGAAGGCCAAAAAAATTCGTCTGACCAGTTCTTAAAATAAACAACATAAATTAGCAAGAGTCATGTAAATAAATATTCAAAATCTTTAATAATCAGGGAAATGCAAATCAAAATGATTCTGAGATTTTGTCTAATACCTATCAAATTGGTAAATCAATCTATTAATCACCAAACATTTATTAACTGCCCTTTATCCACCAGATCATGCACCAGGTGCTAGAGATTCAAATACAAAGAATGAAATAATTCCTACTCTCAAGGAGCTAAGATAATCAAGAGGTCAGACCTCTGATTTTATTGGAGGGGAGGCACTCGGGGGTGAGGAAATTTCCTCTAGCAATGTACAAGGACATCTTCTCTGAAAGCAAGCAAACTTCTTCTGTAAAAGGCCAGATGGTAAATATTTTAGGCTTTGTAGGCCAAAGGCAAAACTGAGGATATTATGTAGATACTTAAGTAATAAGAGAAAAAAAGCAAATTTCCACAATTTTTTATTGAAAAATTTCAAACCATAGTTATAATAATTGAATTTTTTTTTGTAATATAGCTCTACTAATGAGAAAGACACTTAATCGAGGTTCAAAATTAGTGTTCACTAAGACCAAAATTGATCGCAAATGTTCATCTATTAATGCTAATCTGTAATGAGATTTTACATATTTCATCTTTGAAAATGTCTTTTCACACAACAGGTAGGGCCAAATACTGATTTCACTCCATGGGCTATAGTTTTATTTGAGCATATTCATTCCTTGCAAGAATTTACAGAATTCTGCTAGAATTTTCTCTGCCTTTTAGCATATCATTACATAGTAAATCAACCACTTCCAATTGAAGATTAGGTGAAAGCACTTTAATTGCACTATTAGTCAATTATGAAATAAGGAAATTTCCTTAGCATTTGCATCAATATCCGAAAGAAAATGCTGCTGGAACTGTAGTTTGAGTTCAGAAAATAGATCTACTGAAAATGTGTGGGAATTTTATTGTTGTTCTTTGTGATCCCATTTGGGGTTTTCTTTCAAGGACACTGGAGGTTTGCCATTTTCTTCTCCAGTTCATTTTACTTATGAGAAAACTGAGGGAAACTGTGTTAAATGACTTGCCCAAGGTCACATAGCTGGTATGTATCTAAGTTTAAATTTTAACTCAGGAAGAGGAGTCTTCCTGATTTCAGGCCCAGCACTCTAATCCACTCCACCACCTAGCTGACCCTTGTATGGCAATGTCTACTGCAAATTTGTGGGAGACATATCACTTCTTATTTAAACTTTCAGTAACACAGGAATTATAGCTTGACATTCAAACATTAGTTGTCATCCAATTGACCTTACCACAATATAAGTTTTGCATATAAATATTGGTTTACCTTTTAATTTTGGGCTGAATTCATTAAGAAATATTATCAAATCTGCAGCAAAAGCTAATTTCCTCAGTGGTCAATAAGAATGGCTGTCCTAGTTCAGACAAATTTCAATCAAAGAATCATAATAGAACTTTTTTTCTCTTTTTAAAAAAATTTTGAACTGATAGGCATGACTTCTTTGTTAATGTCACAGTATGGCAATAAAGTTGGCCCTTGAAATCTTCCTAGAACTATAGCAGTGCCAAGTGACAAGAGTGCTTTACACCTTCTCCGTCAGAACTACGCAAGTCTGCTGTTATAGCACAAAAGCAGCAAGAGACAATATGTAAACATGGCTGTGCTCCAACAAAACTTTATTTTAAAATATTAGGAACCCCCCCACAACTATTCTTAGCTCACTCCAGCCTAGAGTACTGAGAGATTAAACAATTTTTTTCCTAGTCAATTAGCGATGTCTAACTCTTTGTGATCCTATTTGAGCTTTTCTTGGCAAAGATCCTAAAGCGTTTTGCCATTTTCTTCTCCTTTTCATTTTACAGATGAGGAAACTGAGCCAAACAGGGTTAAGTGACTTTCCTGGGGTCATACAACTAGTGAGTGTCTGAGGCTGGATTTGAACTCAAGTCCTCCTGACTCCCAGGCCCAGGACTCTAGACATTGTGCCACCTCGCTGCCCAAATGGTTTTCTAGCATATCAAAGAGAAGACCCCCTCAATGCAAGAGACACAGTGCAACTTTATGGTCTGGGAATCCCTTTTCTTCCTCATAGGAATACAGATTGTTGTGGCTTCCAATTCAGCTCTGCTCCCAATTACTACCTGCACTCTGGTTGTCTTTGCTGCATCCATCAATTGCCTTCAGATCTGGCTCCCGCCCCATAAGGGTGCACAGGCTGTCTATTAAAGACTTAGCCTAAGTAAGCAGCTGGAGGGCATGAGCAGCTTGGCTCCATTCTGATCACTCTTCTCTCACATTGCTATTAACCTTCAAAAGTTCCTGTGTTTTTTTAATGACTCAAGTTCCTCCAGGTCTGTCTGCACCTACCCCTAGCCACAAACAAGGCGAATGAAGTTGACATCAGCATCTCAGGAGGATGGCTGAGGCTGTTATCCTTCAGTCCAAGCAATCAACTTCACAAGCACAACATGAGGGAGGCATGGCTTGACAGCAGCTCCTCTGAAAAAACTCCTGTGGTTTTAATGGAATGCAAGCTCCATGTGAGTCAACAGTATGGCATGGCAGCCGAGAGAGTTTATGCGACTGGAGGCTGTGTTGAGAAAGGCGTGCTGTCCCCAACAAGGGGGTGGTAGTACTTCTGGCCTGATCAGACTACTTCTTAAATATCGGGTTCAATTATGGGCCCCATATTTCTAGGTAGAGTATTGAGAGGGGGGATAAACATCTATGTAACACTAAGTTAAATGGGTTTTTGCAAATATGATCTCATCTGACCTTCTCAGCAACTCTACAAGTGAGGTAGATGCAATTATTAACCCCATTTTACAGTTAAGGAAACTGAGGCAAACAGATTAAGTGACTTACCCAAGATCATAAAGCTAGTAAGTATCTGAGGCAGGATTGGAATTCAGGTCTTCCTAATTCCAGGTCCAGCGGTCTGTTCACTGCACCACCAGCTCCCCCTGATAAACTAAGGAATGTCTTGCTTTAGAAGGAAGGCTATAAGGATAGTGAAAGTCCTTAAGATCATGTCATATGATGATCTCTTGATAGAACTGAAGATGGCAAGCCCAGAGAGTAGGGGATATAGATGGGACATGATATCTGTGTGGTACAGTGGAAAGAACCTTGACTCTGGAGTTAAAGGAACTGGATTCAAATCCTGCCCATGACCTTTCTGCTTGAGTGACCTTGGACAAGTCACTCAACATCTTTTAGTCCTCCATTTCCTCATCTGTAAAATAGTACTCTATCACTCCTTTGGTCTCTTTGAGCTCTAGATCTATGATATTATGATGCTATAAAAGCTGTCTTCACGTATTTGAAAGGACCTTTAAGTTGGAGAGGGATTGAACTTGTTGAACATGGCCCTACAAGAGAGAACAAGGGGCAATGAGTAAAAATCTTACCTCTGACTCTTACAAAATAAGAAGATTAGACAAGATGACCTTTCCAGTCTCTTCTACTTTTAGATCTATGATCCTATGATCATTTAAAGTTGCAAAGATTTAGTCCAATGTAAGGAAAAAGTCCTAACGATTAATTCAATTTAACTAATTTCAATAAAGGTTTACTAAGTATGAACCATGAACAAGAAAGTGGGTTGAGTGCTAGAGGTATTGGGACATAAATGAAGCAGTCCTTGCCTTCAAATAACTTACATTTATTTATACAGACAGGTAAATACAAAGCATATATACAGCAAAATAAACAAAATCATTTCAAGAAGGAAAGAGTCTTAACTGAGAGCTCAGAAAAGGAATAGGAGTCTGAGCTGGGCATTGAAGGGAGCCAGGGTCTCAATGAAGTGGAAGGAAGGAGAGAGTGCATTCCAGGCCCAGGCCCAGAGTGAAGGTGGCATGTAACTATGGTAACTGAGCTTCCTTGTTTGACCTGAACAGAGAATACCTTGGATGGGAGTCATATAAAATAAGACTGGAAAGGCAAGTAGGTATAATATTGTGAAGAAACAGAAAAACTCTTCTGGGCAATTTGTATATTATCTTATATACAAAAGAGAACCACTGAAGATTTGTGAGTAGTGGTATGACATGGTCACATCTGTTTTAGCAATATTATTTTAGCAACAGTGAGGAGGATGGATTGGAGAAGAGATAGATTAGAAGTCTATTTTGATGCTGTAGGTGAAAGGTAATGATAGGGCAGGGGCTGTGGAAGTGGAGAAAAGGAGACAGACATGGATGATGTAGATAGAATTAATAAAACTTGGCAGCTGATTGGGTAAGGTAATTGAGGTATTGGCAGTCAAGGTTGATTTCAGGATTTTGAATCTGGACATTGGGGAGGATAGGGATCTTCTTAGCAGATGGAGGGAAGTTTAGAAGAAGAATTTGTTTGAAAGGAAATAAACAGAGTGAGTTGGATTGTTGAGTTGGATATACCTATAGGAAATCCCAAGTGAAAATGTCCAGCAAGTAGTGAGTAATGTGGGATTATAAACATATATGTGTGTGTATAGATAGATAGATAGATAGATAGATAGAAAGATGAATGGATGGATAGGTAGGTGATAAAAAGATAGATCTGAGAGTCTTCTGCATAGATATAACAATTGAATCCATGAGAATGGATGAGATCACCAAGGAGATAATATAGAGAAAAAAAAGGAAGAGAACCCAGGAAAGATCCTTGAGGGATAATCACATTTAGTAGGTGGGAGAGAGATGATGAGATTGAGAAAGGGTAGTCAAAGAAGTAGAAGGAGAACCAAGAAAGCCTAGCAACATGGAAGCCAAGTAGAGTACTGGGAGCCAAGGGAGGCATACTGTTCAGGGAGGAAAGTAGGGTTGACAGTATCAAAAGTTATGGAGTAGAATAGGCACTGAGGGGAAAGAAATCACTAAAGTTAACAGTTAAGAAATCATCAGTAACCTTGGAGAAAGTAATTTCTTTCAATTGATGAAGTCATGGGAGTAAGTGGTTGAGAAGGGAATAGGAGGTGAGAGAATGAAGGCAACAAGTGCAGACAACCATTTTTAGGAGTTTGGCAAAGACAAGGAGAAAAGAGAAAGGAGGGTAATTTGAAGCGAACAGCTCAGAACTATCCTAAAGTGGACTGGGCTGTCTTAGAAGATAATGGTTTTCCCCACATTAGAGATATCTAGCAAAGCCTGGATGATCCCTTATCAGGTATTTTGTACACTGGAGTCCTATTCATGTATGGGTTGGACTGAATAAGTTTTAAAGTTGCTTTTAAAATAACTTTAAATTTTAAATTGGAAACTTCCTGATTCTTTAGTTCAAAGAAATATGGAAACACATATGAAGTGATATAGAGATATTTTTCCTTACATCAAGCCTAAAAAAATGGTCTGCTTTAGAAGGCTGTAGGACCATCTCTCATCAGAGGTCATCAGTAAAAGTTTGGGGTGCTTTAGATGGGATTCTTCTTTGCAGGTGGGTTGGATTAGAGGACCTCTGATAACCCTTCCAACCCTTAAAGATTGTGATTCTTTGATTCTATGAAGAAAACAGAATCAAAAGAGTGTATATAGTGACTACAGTTAAAGTCAATAGTGACAAGAAGTTGTACACACATTTTGTTATTAAAACGTCATGAACATAAAAACAAAGTGTTCTAATATGTTAATATAGATATCTTTTAGGGAATATCTTTTGAGGGTAGTTCTATGGTTGGTAAATAGTTTATAGATGCAATAATTTACAATCAGTTCATCATTTTTGCTCGTTTTATTTCATCTTTCATACTCATTATTCTTATTTTCTTTAGTTCATGTTTATATATATAGGATTTCCCAAAAGTCTCAGTGCTTTTTAAAGTACTAATAGTTTTAAATTGCACTAAAACTTTTGGGACAACCTGTATTTGAAAATCTATACTTGTCAATGGAAGTTAACGTTAAAAAAATTTTTTTTTTGCCTGGCAGTCAAGTCAAGTCAGCAAGCATTTATTAAGTACTTGTTGTATGCTGGGCATTGTGGTAAACCGTATTGATACAAAAAAAGACAAAAACAGTCTCTCCCCTCAAGGAGCTCACATTTTCATGGGAGAGGCAACATGTATTTATATAATTATGTACTACATAAACACAAAGTAGATATAAGACAATCTTAGAAGCAAAAGATTTGGCAGATATTGAGGAGGGAGAGGTGACCAGGACAAACTTCCTTTAGAAGGCAGTGCTTGAGGTGAGTCTTACAAGAAAACCAAAGATTAGAAGATGGAAGTGAGGAAAGAGCATTCAGGGATTAGGGACTATCAGTAATCACTCAAACCAAAGCTTTCTTCCAATTGTCTCTCCAGTTAGAATGTAAACTCCTTGAGGACAACAACTATCTCCCTTTTATATTTACATTTCCAAGTTTAGCACAGGGCATATTTAATATATGCTATTTTGTTCACTCATCCATCCATGGACAATGAGAGAGAGAGACAAAGACAGAGACAGAGAAAGAGAGAAAAGGAGGGAGGGAGAGGGAGAGGGTGTAAGTGCAAGCAAGTTAGGATTTTTGTTTTCTTTTTGGAATTCAGTTTCCTAGGCTCAGTCTAAATCATGAACATCTGAAGGATCAATCTCCTTTGAACCCTGATAATTTATAGCTATGTTGAGTTACATAAGTTTTGTGCCTACTGGCTCTGAGCCAATCAGGGGTTGAGTCTTTGTTTTATATTCTGGGAGGTTGGTGTTTTGTTCATGAGAAGGACCTTTTGATTTCCTTGTTGAGATTCTAAGTAGTTGTATGTTTAGAGCTCCCTAACTGCTTCAATGTCTATGCTCCCTTAATCCAGTTATGTATGTAAAGTCTATAGCAATATTGCTTTCCTCAGACAGTTGGAGCCCTATCTGTTGGTCTTTGTGCTAATTTCTCTGTTTGTATTTTATATACTCACTTCTTTCTCTGTAATTAAAAGTAGGATTGTTAACCCTTTTTTGAGCAGTCTTTCCTTTAAAAGTAGATCAAAGAATCTGTGTTATTAGCAGGCCATCCTGGGTGCTAGGGTGCTTGTTAATACAAGAGGATGGAGGGAGAGGGAGAGAAGGAAATAGGGAGAGGGAAGGAGGGGATAGAGAATTGTCTATCTATATCAGTGTATGAGTTATTTGTATTGTATATGAGTTGTGTTGTACATATATATGTGCGTATAGATACATATATGCGTATAGATACATACATGTATATACACATATATGTATGCATATATGTATCTATCTATATACACACACACCACTTATAGGAACATGGATTTATATATAGAAGAGACCTCAGAGGTTGTAGTATAACCTTTTTATTTTACAGAAAAGGAAACCAAACACTATAAAGGAGAAGTAACTTCTTCAAATCATGAAGAAACCAAGACCCAGAGAAGTTCATAGGGTCACAAATATAGAGCAAAAAGGGACCATAGAGACCATTGAATGCAATCCCTTCATTTTAAAGGTGACCAGAGAAGCTAAATCACCTCACCCAGAGTCACATACAGTTTCTGTAGCAGGATTTGAAGCCAAGCCTTTTATCAAGAACAGTATTTCCTACGCCAAGTCCAAAGGAAGGCAGGTAATGAGTTTCAGAAATAGGATTTGAATCCAGGCACTCGGACTTCACTTTCAACAATCCCTTCATTCCAAAGTGCTTTCCACAACTTCCTGACAGGTCAGTCATATAAGAAACATTAGTCCCATTTTATAGATGAGGAAAGTGAAGTTCTGAACTTCATGATGTATTCCATTATCATACAAGTATTAAGTGTCTAAGGCAGGATTTAAAACCCTAAAGTCCAGCATGCTTTCCATTATGATACCCCATATTTCATCTATACTGTTCTCAGCTTTGCGTCATCAAATTTGGAATTATATTTCATATATAATGTCTACATGCTGCCTCTGAGCAAAGAAAAAGAAGCAGGATTTCAGTTTTTGTATAATAAAACGAGGGATTTGGAAGTGTATTGTTGCTTCTCTAGTTTTCTAACTAGCCTGGAAAGATTGAGTTGTGAAGGAAGTTCTTTGCCTTCACCTGGTCTCTCAATTTCTAGGGGTCTCAGAAAAATAACATTGTTCAACAAATATTTTACTGGGCAAATTTCCTACACACACCTCATCTTTAGAATCTTCCTCATGTCTGTTTACAAAAGACAATTGTCAGGGTGAATGTCTTGAACCTGTCTTCAGAGCTTCTGTTTGGGGGTGACAGATGTCTCTTGGCTCTTCAGAGACCTAGAGTGAATTTCAATCCCTCCCGACTTCCACATGGCTCTTCTGCAAGTAGAAAACAGACATGGTTTTGTTAGGAAGTAACAGGCCCATTATTTCTGATTGGCTGAGCTTTCTCCTCAGAATTACATAAAACAGAGAAATATGACCTTGCCTCAGTCTTCAATCCAAATGCTATAGACTTGAAATCCAGTAAAAGGTATGTGACTATGTCAGCTTTTTCTTTTTTGGGACATGGGCAAAAGAATGAAATTCAGAGCAGCCTTATTTTTATTAAACATCTCAATACAAGTATTAAAAATTTTCTGGAGACAGATGGAACGTAGCCTTGGATCTCCTATCTACTATCTGAGTGACCTTGGGTAAGTCATTTGACTGAGGCCTTTCTGGGTATCAGTACCTCATCTATAAAGTAAAAGGGTTGGACAAGATGAATTTTGAGGACTTTTCCAACTCTAAAGGTTTTTTGTTCTTCTAAGGATGTTTTACATGATTGCACATATATCAAATTACTTACCCTCTTAGGGAGGGGGGAACTGAGAGAGGGAGGGAGGGAGGGAGTAAATTTGGAACACATCTTTTTTTAAACAAATGTTAAAATTCATCTATAGCTCCACTCTTGTCTTCTGGACTTTTCTCCCCCATTTTCAAGAGTAAGCAGCCTTCTTACCCTTGAAGATCACTCTGTCCCTGTGGCCCCTTCTTCTGAGTGATCACTTCCAATCATTCTCCCTCACCCCAACACACACCTCTCCTGCCCCCATCTCCAATTGGTGGAAAATGTCCAAGCCAGCTTTCTGGCCTCACTCCTTCCTTCCTCTTTGGGCTCAGCTCCCGACCCTTCAGACTCTTCTGTGCTCCAGAGGTAACTTCTAGACTGCCCCCTCATCCCCTTTCCAGCTTTCTTGTCTTCTCCATTAGAATGAAAACTCCCCAACAGCAGTCTGTCTTCTTGCTTGTGTCTGTATTTCCATCACTCAGCTCAGTGCATAGTAAATGTTTAATAAACGCTTGTTCTCTCGACTAAAGCTAGGATAACATATTTCAGTTATTTTTTCCCATTTTTCTTGAGGGTGGGCAGAGATTTAAGAGAAGGAAGAGAAACCAAAAAATACCAAATAAAAGTTGGAGGACTTTATTCTGCTATGCAAATGGATGGGTTAGGGCCACAATCTAGTATTAACAAAGAAATATACCAATAGACATCACCCGCCATTACTTAAAGCCAGAACCGTAAATATCTGTGATACCAGCGTCAAAAGTGGAGGGCCACTAGTTTCCTCAGGGCTAGTGAAGGTGCCGTAAGGAGAGAATTGATTTTCAGGCTTCTGGGTCTTAAGAGTCAGAGGTACATTTCAGGGGCCTTCCTGAAACAGTTACAACCTTGCATCTCTCTGGGAGGTGGCGTGGCGTAGTGGTAGTGATAGTGTTGCTCTGAGAGTGGGTAAGCCTGTGATTCGATGCTGCATTAGATGCTACGTGACTCGGTCACTTCTCCTCTCTTGTTGAGCCTCAGTTTCTCCATTTGTAAAATGAAGATAGTAATAGCACCTCTCCCACAGGGTTTTTATGAGTATCAAATGACGTGCATAAATGGGTTTACAATATACAATTGTACAGAGCTAAAGTAACAATTTTAAGTCTGGGAGGAACTGAGGAAGACATCTCATCCAACAAGTAAATGGCAAAGCCAATATCCAAACTTTTTCTAGATCCAACTCCAGTGTTTTTTCCTCTTTATCACATTGCACATGCTAGATACTCAATATTTGTTGCTGTTTAGTCATCTCAGGTGCGACCCCATTTGTGGTTTTCTTGGCAAAGATACTGGAGTTCTTCGCTATTTCCTTCTCCAGCTCATTTTACAGATGAGGAAACTGAGGTAAACAGGGTTAAGTGACTCACCCAGGGTCACACAGCTAGTAAGTGTCTGAGGCTGGATGGCTGGATTGGAACTCAGGAAGAGGAGTCTTCCTGACTACAGGCCCAGCACTCTATCCACTTCTCTTTTACCAATGAGGAAACACACACACACACACACACACACACACACACACACACACACACACACACACACTGCATTATATAGGATCAATGCATCCTATGTATTAGACCTGAAGTTAGGAAGATCAGAGTTCAAATTCAGCTTCAGACTGTGGCCTGTGTCACCCCCAGGCAAGACACTCAACCTCCACCTACCTGTGTTTCCTCATTTGCAAAACGGGGATAATTATTAATAGCACCTCCCTCTCGGGGTTGTTGGGAGAATAAAATTACATAATGTTTGGAAAGCACTCTGCAAAGCCTAAAGTGCTGTATAAATGCTAGCTCCTGTTATTTTTACTACCATTGTTCCAAAGGATGGAATTCTTGGCCGGGTTTTAACACACGCAGCATCGCAGACTTGCCAGCAGGAGGAGTTCGGCGTTCGCTTCAGTCTCAGTATGGGAGCAAGGACGAGAATGACTGCTAAGGCTTTCGTTTTCAGGCTTGGGTGTACTTATTATATTGCTTTGCGTCCATTTTCTCTTCATATTTGAAGGGAAAGGGGGAAAAAAAGCTGTTGCCGAATAGAGACAAATCACCTGAAAACTCAGCCAGCCCTGGGCACCTTTTATTTTCTTAGAACCTTCTCTCACCTCAAGTTCAAGGTATGTACCATACAGACATCAAAAGGATTTCTTTTTTTAGCTAGTTCATCCATACAGTCCTATGTAAATTTTGTAGAGAACAGGATATTATTACTTGTATATGCATGAGGGCGCTGAAGACAGATAGCCCAAGAGTCCAAGGCCCTGCAAGTCCGGGGAGAATCAAAGGGAACAGAATGTCTTTACAGTATTATCTCTATGTAGCTCCGGCATCGTACTTTGCACCTAATGGTGTTCTATAAATATTTGTTAAATGAATGAATGAATGAATGAATCTCTCCTCACTGTTAACAATGAGAAAACAAATGTAGAGAAAATAAGTGACATTTCTAGGGTTATTTATTACCTGAACTAGAAAGTCTGAAATATGAACTAAAAATAATATTTATTTCTTATTTATAGCATTATAAACCTAAGACCTGGAAGGAGTCTTAAGGATTATCCAGCCCAACACCCTCTTTCTCCTCTCTCTTCCCCAATCCACACACTTTGTTTATTTGGGTTTGGTTTGGCTTGGTTTTTTAATGGTCCTTGAGGGCAAGAACTGTCTTTTGCCTTTTTTATATTTCCAATACTTAGCGAAGTGCCTGGCATACAGTAGGTGATTAATAAATGTTTGTTGACTGGCCAGCTGACATAGGAAAGGAAATCTGCGATCCATAGGAGTAAAGTGACTTGCCCAAGGTCACAACAAATAGGAAGTAACAGATCACAGATTCGAATCCAGATGCTCTCATGCAAAATACATTGCTTTGTTGAGGACAGAAATCCATTCCTATGACCTACCTAAAGTATCTGAAGTTCTGTTTATAAAAAAGGGGAGAACCTTTTTCTTTTTCAGATCGAAAGGATTAAGCTGGGAACAATTTTTGCTTCAGTTCAATAAATGTTTATTAAGTACCTGTTATGTACAAAGCATTGCGCTAGGTGGGCAGGTCACTGAGGAAAAAATGGAAATATTTACTGCCCTGAAAAAATGCTTACCTTCTAGTGTTCAAAAAAGGTAGCATTTACTAATGACCACTGTGGCTGCAAAGAAAACACCCTAAGACAAAATTGTTGGCTAGACACCTGACTTATAGCTGAAGAAATCTGAGACCCATAGGAGTGAATTACCAAGAGTAATTTATAGGGGCACCAACAATGTCAACTAAGGAATTGTGAAAGGTCCTCTGTGGATCATGGCACTTTAGTGGGCCTGGAACAAGGCTTGGGATTCAAAGAGGTGTCAGTGAAAAAGAAGAACATTGTAGGTATGGGGAACAACCTTTGTAAAGACATGGAGGTAGGAGATGGACCTTCGTGTATGGGAAATGACAAGTAGACCAGTTAGGCTGAGATGGAGAGTTCAAAGATAGGTATGTTTGGTCACATTATGAGCCATATTATAGACTGCAAATGCCGATCATAAGAACCTGTATATTTACCCTCAAAGCAAGAGAGAGCTGTCGATGTTTCATGGATAGAAGAGTGACATGGTGAGATCTGTGCCTTAGGCACATCAGTTTGGTAACCGTGTGGAAGAAGAATTTGAGAGAGGAAAGACTAGAAGCAGAGATGCCCACAGGAGGCTGTTGCAGGAGTCCAGGTGAGAGGTGATGAGGGCCTGTAAGGAGAGCTATAGCAATGGGGTGGGAAAGAAGGGTGTGTTAATGTGTAAAAGCTGTTGAGACCAGAGAAGCAACAAGATTTGAAAGCTGATTAGATATGGAAGGGTGGGGAGGAGAGGTAAGAGTGAGGGAAGAGTGGAAAATGATTCCAAAGTTACAAACATGATGATTGGAAGGATGGTGTTGCTCTTGAAAGAAATAGGGAGTTAAAGATGAGAAATGGGTTGGGGGGAGGGAGGGAAGATAAGTATTTTATTCACATTTAGATTAAGATGCCTCTTTGACATCTGGGTGGAGAGGTCTGGCAGGCAGTGATGGGTGAACTGGAGCTCAGGGGAAAGATGAGGGCTTGGTGCAAATATTTGGTAATTGTATACAAATGATAACTGATACAATGATCATAATAAGATTACCAAGAGAAAAAGAGAGAAGGAGGCCTAAAAGAGAGCATAGAATTTTGAACTACTCGTATATAGTAGACAGGAGTATGGCATAGTAGATAAGGGACTAGTTTTGCAGTCAGGAAGAACTGGGCTCAAATTTTGCTTCATATACTTACCAGCTGTGTGACCCTGGGCAAGTCACTTAATCTCTCTGTGACTCACTTTCTTCTTCTGTAAAATTAGGGGGTAGGGAACTTGATTGTTTTGAAGGTACCACTTAGCTCTAAATCTATGATCCTCTGATGATCTAGGAAAGGAGATTGAGAAAGAGCAGTCAGACAAGCAAGAGAACCAGGAAAACAATGTCACAAAAGCTTGGAGCTGAAGGGGTACCTGCTGCAGAATGGTCAAGAAACAGAAAATGAGAGCATTGAAAAGGCCAGTGGATTTAGCATTTGAGAGGTTGCTAGCAGCCTTGGAGAGAGCCATTTTGTTTAGTTCTGGAGTTAGAAGCCAGATGAAAAAGGGCTGAGAAGTGAGTAGGAAGGAAATCCAACATGGACTGCTTTTTCCAGGAGTTTGGCTACGAAAGGAAAGAGAAAATCTAACACTGGAGCTTCTGCAGAGGAGAACAACCAAGGCTATGAAGAGTTTTGCATTCCCCGCCATGAAGCAGCAGCTCTCATAGTGTGGTATGGAGACTTTTGAAGTTCCCAAGACCTTCTCAGGGAGGAATCTGTAGGGTCAAAACTGTTTTCACCATAATGCTAAAACCTTTTAACTTCTAATGCAGGGAATATCAGTAGCTATAACCCATGTAAACAAAAAGCTCTTTACCAGGAGGAGGGAGTGTCCTCAGTAATTTTTAAGAGGGTTAAGTGGTCCTGAGAGCAAACATTACAGAACTGTTGCCACAGAGGATCAGTTGAAGAAACTGGGTGATATTTAGCCTGAGGAACAGAAGAGTTGGGGGGGAGGCATGATAATTATAGTTATATTGTTGTTGCTCAGGCATTTTCAATAATGTCAGACTCTTCATGACCCCATTTGAGGTTTTCTTAGCAGAGATACTGAAATGGTTTGCCATTTCCTTCTTTAGATCATTTTGCAGATGAGGAAACAGAGGCAAACAGGGTTAAGTGACTTGTCCACAGTCACACAACTAGTGACTAAGACCAGATTTGCACTCAGGAAGATGAATCTTCCAGGATTCTATCCTCTATCCACTGCCAAAATACTTAGGGGGCAGTTTTAAGTTGTAATAGCTTATGATTAATAGCTTAAAACTGCCCTAAGACTTTTGGAATACCTTGAATGAAAAGATTGTGAAAAGTTGCCATAAATATGAGGGATTAGACTTTCTCTTTTTGGCCTCAAAGGGCAGAACTTGAAGCAATGGTGAAAGTTGTAAAGAACCTGACTTAAGCTCCATGGAAGACAGTACTTGCTAACAACTAGAGCTTTCCCAAAGTGAGGGCAGCTAGGTGTTTCAGTGGATAGGCCTGGGGTCAGGAAGAACTGGGTTTGAATGCTGACTCAGATACATACTAGCTGTATAACCCAGGCAAGTCATTTAATCCTGTTTGCCTTGGTTTCCTCCTCTGTAAAATGATCTAGAGAAGGAAATAGTCCTCCAGTATTTCTGCCAAGAAAATCCCACATGGGGTCATGAAGAGTCAGACATCACTGAAAAAAATGCCTGAGCAACAAGGTGGACTAGGCTATCTGGGAAAGTGGTGAGTTTCCCTAATCTGTGGTTTTTCAAACGTAGATTAGATTGCCACTTGATGGATATGTTGCAGAAGGGATCCTTGCCAGATCCAGGTTGGATCTGGGGCAAATCTCTGAGGCACTTTAGGATTCTGAGATTCTGTGTGTCTTTGACCCTACCATCTACTGTTTGGATCTTCTTCCTTGGCTTAATCATTCATCTGCTATCATCTTTATAAATCTGACCACTGATCATCATGGGTCTGCAATGAATTCTTAGTAAGGTGGTTCTCAGAGGCTGTGGTTTAGGAACTGATCATTTTCTGGATAAAGCATTTGATTTGTTCAATATCACCCATGCCTAGTGAGTGTGTGATCAGGTTGCAACAGATAAATGATGAGGAATTTGGAAAACAAAACAAAGCAAAGCAACAAGAATCATAGGGATAATGTATGCTAGGAAAAGAGTCAGAAAGGAGAAAGAAAGAAGAATTTCCAGCATATTAAGTAGATCCTTAGTGATGAAATTATGGAAAGATATAGACAAAAGTAATGAGATAGACAGGCATGAATGGATTGTCATCTGCACTGTTGGAGGGAACATCCACATTGATGAGATTATGAATCCGTTTGAGTATTTGAATATTATTATCACCATTTAATAGTACATTTGAGGCAGTTAGGTGACTGTAGCAGCAACCACACTTGCATACCCAGGATGGTTGCTAGCACAGGTTCTTAGATCTGCTTTACTAGGAAAGATAGCTGTTCAAGGGGACAACAGTCTTTTAAAATTACATTCATTAGATCAGGTGAAAAATCAGCATCCTGAACATCAGAGAAAATCCAAAAAAAGAAAATAAAGAAAATATAAGCAGAGAAATAAAGACCAATCAACAGACAGGGCTTCTAACTGTCTGAGAAACTAGCAGAGATCAACAGATAGATCCAACTGTCTATCAGAGAGAGAAGCACCAACATTCAGGTTTTTCAAAGGAGGGGAGAGTGTTCCTTAACAGCTACCCAGATTCTCTTTTCTTCTTCTTTTTTTTTTTTTTTTTTTTTTTGCTTTTTGGAGGGGGGAGGGCAGGGCAGTTGGGGTAAGTGACTTGCCCGAGGTCACGTGGCTAGTTTTTGTGTTAGGTGTCTGAGGCTGGATTTGAACTCAGATCCTCCTGACTCCAGGGCTGGTGCTCTATTCACTGCACCACCTAGCCATCTCTGCAGCTACCCAGATTCTCATCCAGCCAAATCCCAAGAACACTCTTCCAATGAGTGAGCCACAAAGCAAAATGCTAACTTCAGAGTATATATACCCTTTTTAGAGTCAGAGGGCATCACAACTTTCCTGACTCAGTGCCTAACTAGAAGTCACTGAACAAATCACTTAACCTCTGTTTGCCTCAGTTTTCTCATCTGTAAAATGGGTTGGAGAAGAAAATGACAAACCACTCCACTATCTTCATCAAGAAAACCCCATGAACAGTATTGACATTCTATGGTCCATGCAGTCATGAAGAATCAGACATTACTGAATAACAATAGTATATTGATGAGACCCAGAATAGCATCTGGCTTCATATGTGCACAGTTGTCTACACATGAAGTGCAATGGATAGACTGCCAGGCACGGAGTCAGGAAGATCTTCTTCCTGAATTCAAATCTGGCCTCAGACACTTACTAGCTGTATGACCCTGGGCAAGTCACTTAACCCTGTTTGCCTCAGTTTCCTCATCTGTAACATGATCTGGAAAAGGAAATGACAAATCACTCTAGTATCTTTGCAAAAAACAAACAACAAAACCCAAATGGGGTCATGGACAATCAGACAGGATTGAAATGACTGAACAATAGCAACAACAATAATACTGTGCTCACAACAATAATGAGCTCACTCTCCCTCCACTCACACTGGCCGTTGAGTCCTCAGAGGACCATTTCTACTACTGATTGGGGGATAACCCTAAGAGATTGTAGACACTAAAACTTTCTCTTGCAAGTCCCCTTCCAGTGTGCTCCCCAATACTGCTTCACACAGGGAAGTCCAGGATAAACCACAGCTCTTGATGTGAAGAAAAACAATGAGACAATTAGAAAGCGCTTGTCAAAGCTATCACCAAGTGCCTGGTGGGTAATCCCTAATAGTCCAAAATACAAAAATAAGTTGGACAAAAGTGAGTTGAGGGCTTGGGAAAATTTTTTCCACTCCCCATTTTCTTTTGCATGCTGTATATTGCCTTCCAGTGTCCATTCTTCTGTCCCAGAATCTTAGTTCCATTCAAGTCAACAAACATTTATCCTGGGTTGACTGGCATACAAGCACAAAGCATTGCCCAAAGTTCCACTGCATTGTAATCCCTCAGATATTTTGTAGCTGAAAACTATTAAAAATCAGTTAACTCAAGGAAGCTTAAATAGTCAGGTCATTATTTCCATGAAGAAAAAAAGTATCCCTTTGGAATAAATTTTTAATTGTATCTGCTTTTCAGTTTTAGACACTTTGGTCCTCTGGGATCTACTTCATGAGGGGGCTGGGAAAGGGAGGAGGGGCAGGAGGGAAGAGCAGGCGCTTCTAAACAAAGCCGGGGTGGGGAACCTTACTTCAATCAAGGGTCACCGACCAGGAGGAAAGCTACGGGCTATATAAAAGGCAACTTTTGTTTGCAGTAGCTATTTCAAAAGTAAATATACAGAGTTGGAACACTTTTTATCTTTAAGTAACCTGCAACAGGATATGGTAACTGAAGAATAAATGGAGGGGGGGGAAAAGGGAAGGCCCTGGGAAATTCAGAGCAGGGAACATAAAACAGAATCCAATAATTAGCAAACAGTATTTTAACAAAACAAACAACAGAACAACTTTGCTTTCATATTATGCCTGGTTAAAGCCCCAAAGAGGAAAGGAAAAGGGAAAATCTGAAAATGAAGACAGTCTGAGTGAAAAGGAGGAGGAGACCAATGGGGAGACAGAAAGACCTGTATTATTACCTGCCACAGTCCCCAACCCCACCTCCACCTTTCCACTAGTCAGAAATCTGGCTGCTCTGGCTGGCAGTGGACTGAGTACTGGATGCCCCAGGCCCTCTCCTGGCCAGGACCCAAAACCACCCACTAGCAGGATCTCATTGTTATCTCACATTGAAACTGCCTTAAGCAAGGACCTTCCTCTTTTCTACCCTCAAAACTCTCTTTCCAGAAGGCATGATCTTATTGGTTGATCTCTGCATTATTTATTTTTAGAAATGAAGTAAAAGTTGTTTTATCATCCTGGACTTAACTACTTGAAATAACTGTAATTAAAGATCTCTAAATGGTGTCAATCCCATAAAAATCAACCCCCCTCAGCTAGAGGTTTGATATATCCCAAAGGCTCAAGTTTCTCTTATGACAAATAACATACCTAGAATGCAACAGAACCTCTTTCTCCCAAGCTTCACACAGGGAAGTCCAGGATAAACCACAGCTCTTGGTGTGAAGAAAAACAATGAGACAATTAGAAAGCGCTTGTCAAAGCTATCACCAAGTGCCTGGTGGGTAATCCCTAATAGTCCAAGCTACTGGTTATATAGCTCCTCAAGGTTCCTGGTGTGCTTCCCACACTATCTCACTGAATTCTCCCAACAACCCTGAGCGTGGGGGCCATAATGTTCCGTTTTATAAGAAGAGGAACCTGAGGCCAAGACAAATTGGGCATATAGCTAATATGAGGAGCGTAGAGCAGCATTTGAACCTCAGTCTTTCAGACTCCAAGCCTCGTGGTATGTTCTATCCATTACTGCAGGGCCTCTAGAAAATTGGATCTGCCATTGTCAAATTACTCTAACACCACCAATACCGTGATTAAGATGTTGCCTCTGGAGATGAAAGTTAGCTGAGTTACTGTAAAAAATTGATACAAATTCCTGGAAAATCTCTTAAATTAGTTTATTCATTGTTAGGATCATAGTAGAGAGCTTTTCTGTGCTCACTCTCTCTCCACTCACACTGGCAGGTTGAGTCCTCAGAGGATCATTTCTACTACTGATCGGGGTTCTAGGGGATAACCCTAAGAGATTGTAGACTCTAAGACTTTCTCTTGCAAGTCCCCATCCAGTGTGCTCCCCAATACTGATTAGCTGGTTGATATAAATTATCCTTATGAAAGGGCTATTTATTGAAAAGGGATAGCAATGACATAAGAATAAAAACATCACCCCAAACTGGGAGACACTCTTCCCTCTGTACAAATGTGGTCCTTGGAGAAAGCAGACTCAAACTCAAAGTGGTGGGCACAAAATCTTCCTCTAATGAGGAGTGAACTCTCTCTCTGGCACATACACAAGGTCCTTGGGGGACTGGAATCAAACATAAAGGACAAGGTACTGAAACACACACATAGAGAATACATGTGATCAAGAGGTACCTTATGGTCATGAGAGTCCTTTTCTCCCCTGGAAAGGTCCAGTAAGTTCATTTCTGCCTGTGGCAGCTGTAGTATAGACAAAGGATGAGATGCTCCCTTTCTTTCAGGACCCAGTATCTAGCATCCCAGCTGTCGGTCAATAATTCACTGCTGGACTGGGTCAATCAGATCGCTTCTCCAGACTAGTTCCCCACCAGATTGGACTTTCACTACCACTGGCTCTGATCCTCCAACTGTCAGCATGATTTCAGATAGTTTTGATGGGTCTCCCAGTCTCACAGGTTGCCTGGGTACTCCCATCTTGGGAGTGCCATTTCCCTCTGATCAGGAAAGGAAACATGAGAAAAAAAAAGAAATGGAAACACTAAGCATTCTCTTTGGCTTGGCGGGAATAGAATGCAGCTGGGGCCACTACCTAAAGTCAAAATTCAGTAAGTAGTAGACTTGGAGTAGAAATTCAGGTCCTCTGACTCCAAAGTTTGTACTTAGATAGTGTGTTTGCAGGAGCAGAAGCAGCCAGGGATAATGAAGAGAGTTCTGAACTGGACATGTTTGTGGTAGTTGAAAGATCATGGAAAACAGAAGATCAGTTCCACAAGATTGGAGAAAGGTAAATGTTACCCTGATTTTCAAAAAGGAAGAAAACAAATTCAGTAAACTGTAGAACAGTGAATTTGACTTTGATTTCTTTTTAAAATAATATTTTATTTTTTTCCTGATTACATGTTAAAACAATTTTTAACATTTTTAAAAGTTTTGAGTACCTAATTCTATATCCTTCACTTCCTCCTTCCCTCCTCGCTTCCCTGAGGTGGTAAGCAATCTGATACAGGTTATATGTGTTCAATCACATAAAACATTTCCATATATTCATTTCATAACAGAAGACATGTACCAAAAAAAAAAACCAAAGCGAAAAATATCTGAGAAAATTTTAGAATATATCACTAAAGAGATGGTTGGGGAACATTTGGAAAGGGAATCAGTGATTACAAAGAGCTGGTATGATGTTATCAAGAATAAATCATACCAGACTAGCCATATTTCCTTTTCTGAGAGGGTTATTAAACTAGTAGATGCAGGGAACGCTGTGGATAGGGTTCACCTAGGTTTTAACAAAGCTCTTGATAAATTATCACGCTATTCTTTGGGAAGAGATGAAGAGACATGGAATAGATAATACAATGGAGTGGATTCAGAATTGGTCAGAGGGCCAGACTCCAAATGTACTTGTTAATGCTTCAACGTCAAAATGGCAGGTGATCTCCTATGGAATATCTCAGGGATCTGTACCTAGACTTGTGCTGTTTAAATATTTTCATCAGTGACTTGAATAAAGGTACACTCTGCTCATTTTTGTGCATATGACACAGAGGTGGGAATTAATGACTAACCTAGTAAATGACAGTCAGGATGCAAAAGGATCTTGATACGGAGTGTTTGACTCTAATAAAATGAAATTCAGTAGGGGTAAATGTAAACTCTTGCACTTTCATGAAAAAGTATAAGATGAGAAAACCATGAATAGATGGAAGTTGTTCTGAAAAAGATCTAGGGATTTCAGTGGACTTCAAGCTCTATGTCAGTAGTATGATGGAATATACAAAAAAGTTAATGTTATTTTCGGCTGCATTAATTGGGACCCCCACAGCCAGGAACGGGAAAGTGATAGTCCCACTGTTCTCTGTCTTTGTCAGAGCTTGTCTGAAGTGTTATGTCTAGTTCTGAGCACCGAGGTTTAAGGACATTCATAAACTGAATGGTTTCCAGAGGAGGATAAGTAGGATGGGGAAGGGTCCTGAGTCCATGGCATATAAAGATCAATCAAAGGATATCTGATATGATATCTGTTCTTAAGTATTTGAAGGGCTGTCATATGGAAGAGGATTCCTGCCCTAATGAAAAATAGTTTTGCTGTCATTCTTTGTCCATCTATCTCAGTGGATGCAATTTCTCACTCAAAATAAATTTATTGAGACTCTAGGCAGTAGGTGTTCAATGTCTGGGGAGATAGAGTACAATTAAACCAGTTTGCTATTCTTAAGAGCTACACTAATTGCCACTGTAAGTTCCCAGAGTTTGAATCCTCCCCAGGGCCTCACACCAACTCCTACACATAGTCAGCTTTTAATAAGTGTTGATTTGAGTTGACTAAATCAAAAGAATTTATATTCTAGTTGAAAGAAAAACAAAACTAACACACTTCTGCCCTGGGGCCCTGCTATGTTGAGGGGTGAGAGTCTCACTCACAGGGCAGCAGACTCAGTCACACTTCTCTTGACTTGCTAGCCCTGTTCTTGCCTGTCTCCACTGTGCTCACCCTCTGAAGACCCTCTCCACCACCACTCCCTTTCCAGTTCTGGAACCATAATCAAATCAATCCTGCCCTAGCTATGAAAGGGTGTATCAATCCATTCTCTAGAGCTTTATTCCCTGAAGAGGTAAAGAGCAAACCAAAATAGCTTTCCCAGGCCTCCACTCGCTTATAAGTTATTCTCCCCCAATTAGAATGTGTCAACCTGAAATAAAGAGGACCACCAAAGTAGCAACAACAAGGGTCTTTAATGGAGGCAAGGGAATCGCAATTAGGCACACCTCACATCACCAGAGTGCAAGAGTGCTCCAAAAGAGCACAAAGGGCAGGGTTTAAATACACTTCCACAGGGAGGAACACTTCTAGAGACAGCAACAAGGATGAGTGAAGTTGTTTTGCAAAACAGCCAAAGGCTGGGGAGTGATTGACATCTGCTCAGAACAACAGCTCCAGGTGCTTTGAGTTTCCAGAGATATCACAAGACCTGCTTCAGCCACCGGGTCAGTGAGATCAAGGTAGCTGCTTCTTACACCTGTATTCAGCAAATGAAAGCTCTTTGAGAACAGAGATTGTCTTTTATTTGCATCCTCAGTGTTTAGTATTTAGTAAATGCTTTTTCAATCATTCATTCCATCTAATAAAATAGAATTCAAATGGGATGAATGTATGGTCTTACATTTTTTTTTAAGAAAAAATATGTATTTATTTTGCTTTTTGGAGAGGGAGGGCAGGGCAATTGGGGTTGAGTTGCCCAAGGTCACACAGCTAGTAAGTGTTAATTATCTGAGGCCGGATTTGAATTCAGGTCCGCCTGACTTCAGGGCCAGTGCTCTATTCACTGTGCCACCTAGCTTCCCCCTTACATTTTTCTTTAAAAACTAAATTTCTTAAGTTTCAGATGAGAGAGCTATTGTTAAACAACACTTCCTTGAAGAAGATCTGGGTGTTTTAGTGGACCACAAGCTTGCTAAGAATCAGTAGTATGACAGGCAGTCAAAAAAAAAAAGAAAAAACAACAAAGCTGATAGTGTTAAAAGGAAAATTCTTTGTTTGGACTTTCACCCTGATTAAGTAGGCAAAACTCAGGAAAAAAGAATTAAAAGGAGTTTATTTTTAAAAAAGTCAAAGTAGCAACACATTGACAGGCTGATCACTAGGGATCAGCAATGGGCTCAAAATGGAAGCAGCTTTTACTGATAACTTTTCTAACAAGATAAAGACAATTTAGATAGGTCTAGATCAGCTTCTCCCCAACTGTCAATATGTGAACACTAATGGGTAGTAGGTGACCTGGTACTTGACCAACAACAGGTAATACAAAAACTGAAGCCTGGGTGATATCTCCTCTAACAGAGCTTCCCCCACTAGTGGTTGACAAGCAAGACTGGGAACAATGTGACCCTGAGTCAATGTAGCTTTCTTATTTTTTTAATAGTATTTTATTTTTTACAATTACATTTAAAAGACAACTTTTAACATTCATTTAAAAAAAAATTTTAAGTTCCAAATTTTTTCACTCTCTCCCCTCCCTAAGAATGTTAGCAATTTGATGTAAGTTATGTATGTGCAACCATGTAAAATACATTTCCATATTAGGTATATTATGAAAGAATAAACAAAAAAAAAACCCCACCAAAAAGTGAAAATATTGTGCTTTGATCTTGATTAGGACTTTATCAGTTCTTTCTCTCAATGTGGATAGCATTTTCCATCATGAGTCCTTTGGAATTGTCTTGGATATTCATATTGCTGAATCATTCATAGTTGATCATTTCACAATATTGTTATTACTTTGTAGAATGTACTCCTGGTTTTGCTCACTTCACTTTGCATCAGTTCATGTAACTCTTTATGGGTTTTTCTGAATCCACCTGCTCATCATTTCTTACAGCACAACAGTATTCTGTTACATTCATATACCACACCTTGTTCAGCCATTCCCCAGTTGATGGGCATTCTCTTGATTTCCAATTCTTTACCACCACAAAAAGAGCTGCTGTAAATATTTTTGTAGGTCCTTTTTCCTTTTTTACAGCATAACTTTCAATAATGGTCTGGGGCTATGTGGAGAAACATAGCTCTCCTTATTCTACTTTGAATATCTTGCAGCAAGCTGGACTACAATGCTTACTTTTGAGTGACACAGTTTAGGAAAGACACCGATGAGCTAGAGTCTCCAGAGGAGAGCAGCTAGGATGGTGAAAAGGCCCTGAGATTATGCCAAATGAGCATCTCTGTAAGGAGCTGTGAAGAGGTTAGGTGTGGAGAAAAGACTCTGGGGGAACAAGATAGCTGTCTTCAAGTGGATAAAGAACTGTTATGTGAAAGCTGTAATAGTTTGGTTAAAGAGCCTATTCCACTTAGCCTGAGGTCAGGAAGAAGAACAACATGTGGAAGAAGCAAAAGGACAAATTTCTCTTTGATGTGAGGAAGAACTTTTTTTAAAAAATAAATTTATTCATTTATTTTTAGTTTACAACATTCAGTTCCACAAGCTTTTGAGTCTTAAATTTTCTCCCCCTCCCCAAGACAGCATGCAACTGGATATAGGCTCCACATATACATTCATATTAAACATATTTTTACATTAGTCATGTTGTAAAGAAGAATTATAACTAATATAATAAACCACAAGAAGGAAGAAACAAAACAGAACAGAACAAAAAAGAGAGAGAGCAAATAGTATGCTTAATCTACATTCAGACTCCATAATTCTTTCTCTGGATGTGGATGGCATTTTCCATCATGAGACTTTTGGCGTTGTCTTAGAACCTTCCATTGCTGAGAAGAGTCAAGTCTATCAAAATTAGTCATCACATAATGTGGCTGTAACTGTGTACAATGTTCTCCTGGTTCTGCTCCCCTCACTCAGCATCAGTTCATATAAGTCTTTCAAGGTTTTTCTGAAGTTCAGGAAGAACTTTTTAATAATTAGAGCTGACCTTTTTAAGCAGAAGATGGATAAGCACTGGTCTGATAAGTAACATTGTGGGGCAGGTTCTTTTGGTTATTGGTTGGACTGAATGGCCACTGAGGCCCCTTCCAACTCAGAAATTTGCCATTGATAATTCTGAGTTCTAAGAATCGATTGTTTTTGAAGACCAATGGCATCATGGGATGATGTCTTGACTCTTCTATGAGTTGGATTTAAGTGAGGCAGGGCTGCACAATCAAGAATTGATTATTAATTGATTATTAAGGATTAAGCAGGAAAGAGAAGAGCTTCTTGGGAAGCAGAATGAAGGACAGAAAAAAGCTTAAATGTCTCCCAAGTACCTTTCAAAGGGAATTCATTGTTTTGTTTATCACCAAAGTTTCCATTAGACTTACCCACAGACCTCCTTCTAAGCCTGTAGATCTGCTTCTTCCATTTAGAGGCTCACTTTAGCATATATCTCTCACACTTAACTCTCCTAGAGTAGATTTTCCACTTCAAGACAAGTATCCTTCACAACAAAATTTCCTTTTTTGAAAACTCTACTTAAAATGGGCTCCTTGGACACATCCTTCTCCCCTGGATTTCCTTATAGCTAAATCACTTAAGAAGACCTGTGTTTATTAGGAGATTAGAAAGAGAGGGTAAGAGAGGAGTTTTCTAAAAAGTTTGGGTGAAACTCTTCAGCCCAGGGAAGGATGGGGGACCAGCTCCTCAGGGATCAATTTGATCAGAATTCATTAAGTGCCCATTGTGTGCTCACCATTGTGGCAGATTCCTGGAACAAAAATAGAAAAACTCAAACAGACCCCGCTCTCCAGGAGTTACCATTCTGTTTGGGGTAGGGGAGGTGGTGAAGGAGGAGAGTTTGTCATAAGTAAATATAACATCAAAGCAAAATAATACAAAATCTTCTCAAGAGTTTAAGTACTTGAGAAAGTTCAAGTAAAGATTGGTCAAGAATGCTGACACCTCACATTTATAGAGAGGTTAAAGCTTTGCAAATAACTTTACATATATTATTTTTTCATTCAACCCACACAACAGCCTAGGAATGTAAGCTCATAGAGGAGAGGGACTGTTTTTGTTTTTGGTCTTTGTAGCCCCTAGTACGGAGGTAGGTGGGTGGTTCAGTGGATAGAGCACTGGGCCTGGAGTCAGGATAGACCTGAGTTCAAATCTGTCCTTCGACTCTAGCTATGTGACTCTGGGCGAGTCCCTTAACCTGTTTGCCTTAATCCACAGCAGAAGGAAATGGCAAACCATTCCAGTATCTTTGCAAAGAAAACCCCACAGACAGTATTGAAGTACTATGATCCACAGGGTCATGAAGAGTCAGATATGACTAAACAATGGCAATCCAATGGCGTAGAAGGCATTGTGCCTCCCAAGCATTATGGGTCTTACCAGTGTTTGTTTTATTGAATTACTAGTTGAACTGATCACCTTTGTTTTAGAGTGGTATTTGAGTTGTTAGATTTCTTTTAATTACATTTTTTTCTACCTTAAACGTGAGCATTCTCTCTGTCTAGTATATTTTAGATCATAGTTTCAGAAAGTGTGGTCCAATGACCCTTCTCAGGGAATCCACGTAATTATAAGAGACAATTTGCCTACCTTTTCCCTATTTCAACTATATAGCTATATGAGACTGAATTTTATTTGTATAATTCAAGTGAAAACAACATATTACAACAGATTGAATTCAGAAGCAGATATAAAAATCCAGTCATCTTTGATTAAGGTAGACACTAAAGATTTGCAAAAATATGAAACCCTTTTTGATATTTTTTTCAGTTTCAGAAAATATATTAAAATGTCATTTATGTTCCTGTGTAATGAAAGTGTTGTCATTATTTTTAATGAATTAATAAATATTTTAAATGATCTGTTTTAATTTCTACTGCAGCGAATGTGAATAGCAAATAATAGACATCCAACATGGTGACTATCAATAACTCATATTAACAAAAGCTCTTGGGGCTCCTCAATCGTTTTAAAGAATATTCCGGGGACGTGAATCCGAAAAGCTTGAGAATGGTTGTTTTAGGTGATTTTCAAGAATTTAGACCACTGTTTTCTGACCTGCTGTGTAAACAGCAATTCCACTTCAAAAGGGAATCATCCTTGACCATCTTGCTCTCTTGACTCCACCAGATTAGGAAAGAAGCAGAGATAAGTACAGATTTGGTGGGGCTTTGTTATACCGCAAGTGACGCCTGAGCAGTGAACGTTAGGTTAAGCACGATTCATCGAACAAAGTGTTGGGGTGGGGAGACGGTGGACAGCCCTGAAAAAATCATGGCTCACATGTCTGTGGTGCCTCAATATCCACAAAAGGCTTTCTTCACAATAACCACTACAAAGTGAATAGGGCAAACACTGTCATTCCCATTTTACAGATGAGATAACTGAGACCCAGAGAAGTTAAATGACTTGCCCTAGTTCACACAGCTACTAAGTGGAAGAGCACAGATGACACTTTCTTGTAGGAAAATTTCACATAAGTGTGTTTTAATATTTGAAAGTTGTTAGAAGGAAATTTTATCCAAGATTTGAAATATTCTCCCCGCCTTAACTATTCTTGTCCTTCTTGAACCTAAAAAAGTACATTGCTTTGCACCTTTCTGATGCACTTCTCATTAGCCTGTATATGTGTCAAATTCCTCTTCTCAGTTGAAAGTTTTGTGTCTTCAATAAACTTTGCATTTCCCTACCCTCTCCCAGTGCCCCACACAGAGCCCCAGTATCCTACATGTGGTAACCATTCAGTATTTGTATAATTAAATTGAACTGACTCCTGATTTTAAAAAATAAACATACTGCCAAAATGTTTCAATTTATTTATAAGTTTATGCTGAATCATTTTTACATAGCCCAAGATGAAGTCCCTTGTGGTTCCCCCCACCCCTGCCCCAACTTGAATCAGAACAGGTTATACTATCCACTGTGTCCTATTACAAGGAACAGTTTGACATAAAACTCAAAATCTTATCAAAGATATGGAAATTAATTATTAGAGTTCCATCTTTCATCCCTGGCTCTACATTTATTAGATTCTTGGAAGATCCAAGAGAATTCAGAATTGCAGGTTAGCAATCTCTAATCACTAAATTGGAGCAACAGGGGAGAAAGGAACAGGGATTTTGCCCAAAATCTGGGTCACAAATCTCAAATCTTCTCATTAATAATAATTGCTCACATTTATTTAGTGCTTTGCAATTTATAAAGCCCTTTCCCTCACAACAACCTTCACACTGCACATTTACACCTTTACTAATTCTATCGAGATTATTATTTACAGTGCCCACACTCTCAGAACCAAAAAATAGGACACATAGACTGATTTTTTTTTTTGTAGAACCTCATTAAAAGACCATTTTCTTTTCTTGAAATACTGGTTGAGGCAGACAAGTACACAAAGGAGCTTACCTTACTCACTGAGCCTATTTGGAAGAAATGGTTTCTAACCTCAAATGCATCAAATATATATAACACATGATCTACTATCTGCACTGCCACAGGAAACCCATTAACTGAGCAAAAGGAGGTTTTGAAAAAATTGTATCTGGGGAATGGTTCAAGTGGCCCCTAAATTCTCTTCAAAGACATTTGTCAAATACCCCCACCTCATCAATCCCATAAGGTCTTCACCTTCTGATTTGCTTCAGTGAAAAATATAAAGAAATTAGAAAGTAAGGTAAGATGCCATATACCATGAAATTCGGTTTTAACCTAACAAGTCTGCCTTGATTTGGTTTGAAAGGAGACAAGAATAGATACATCTCTCGCATCTCTTCTTCCACCCTGCTCTAAGAGATACTTTAATTCCTGCCAGGAGGCGAAGCAGCAGGTTGAAGCTGTACAGCTAGAGGCCAGCAACCACTCTGCTCTCCTGGGGAGTAGGGTGGGGAAGTAGAGGATATTGGACTGGAATAATATCTATCTGTTCCCTTAGTTGTTAGTCTAAGGAATGTAGTTTTAGGTTCAAGTTAAACTCCTATTTGCTATTTCTTAATGGGGATGGAACCCCAAGCTTTATATCCAAGACGACTCATTCCCAACCAATACTAGTTCCATAATGAACATACACACAGCAAATAGCAAAGAAATCCATTTATCTAAGTAAACACAAAAGAGAAATCATAGACAGTATATGTAGGAGAATATATAACAGACAATAAAGAGTGAAGGAATTCTCTATGTCAAGATCAAAGTGACTGGCAAAAAGGTAACTGTTATATCTAGCCTCTCAGAATTTCATTATCACCAAGGGTCTTAGAAAGGTTCTAATTAGAAAGAAGGTCTAGGTATAAGACTATCATATTTGGACAATCTTTAAAGAAGAATGGAAAGGTTGGGAAGAGGCATATACTAGGAGCAGGGGAAGGGAGAGGAAAAATGGGGGAAATTACCTCATATAAATGGAATGAATAGTTTATACAGTGGATGGGGTGGGGACTCTCATCTGAACTGGCTAAAGGGAGAGAAAATATACAAACACACAATTAGGTACAGAAATCCATTTACCTAAAAGGGAAGGAATAGAGAAAGGGGTTAAAGGAAAAGGTGGGGTAGGTAGATCAAGGGAGGCAGTAGTCAAAAGCAAAACAGATCTAAAGAGACAGGGGGGGAAAGAGTATAAAAGAAGAGCATGGAGGGAAATATATAGCAATTATAACTGAATATGAATGGGATGAACTCACTCATAAAACAGAAGAGGATGGTGGGATGGATTAGAAACCAGAATTCAATGACATGTTTTTTATATCAGAGATGTTAAATAGGTGGCCCACATCCAGCATTATATCCTGTAATATTCCTTGCTCTGTCCTGAACCAGATTAAAACGTAACTGAGAAATATTTAACAAAATATATAAAAACACAATAAAACATATATGATATGTAGTTTTCTGTTTTGTTTTGTATTTTTAGAGGGGGGAAGTCAGGGCAATTGGGGTTAAGTGACTTGCCACGGTCACACAGCTAGTGTTAAGTGTCTGAGGTCAGATTCGAACTCAGGTCCTCCTGGACCAGTGTTCTGTTTACTGTGCCACCTAGCTGCCCCAGATATGTAGTTTCCTAAGTCAACATGTGCCCACAGGGATCCTCAGGTATGATTTAGTGGCCCTTGTTTCTATTTCAGTCTGGTAATACTGCTTTACCTGAAACACACTTGAAATAGAAAGATACCCAGAGTTAAAATAAGGGGCTAGAACTAAATCTATTATGTTTCAGCTGAAGTAAAAGAGGCAGAGTAGCAATCATAATCAGAGAAAAGCAAAAATAGACTTAATTATAAAAAATAAATAGGGAAATTACATTTTGCTAAAAGGTTCCATAGGCAACGAATTAGTATCAATCACTATATACTGAATGGATGCCATCTAATTTTTAAAGGAAAAAATTAAATGAGCTTCAGAAGGAAATCAACTATAAAAGTATAATAGGGGAATCTCAATTTATGGCTATCAGACCCAGATAACTCTAACCACGAAAACAAGAAAGAAGTTAAAAAGATTAATAGAATTTTGGAAAAGTTAAATATAATAGATCTCTGAAGAGTATAGAATGGGAACAGTAAGGAGCATACCTATCTCTCAGCTATGTTTGGTACCTTCACAAAAACTGATTGTGAATTAAGACACAAAAACCTCACAAACAAAAAGAGAAAGAAGAAATATTAAGTATATCTTTTTCTGACCATCACACAATAAAATTGCATTTGTTAAATAGCTTTTGAATATAGATTAAAAATTAACTGGAAAGTAGAAGATTTAATCTTAAGGAATGGGTAGATCAAAGAATATATTTTAGAAGTAATCAATAATTTCATGAAACATAATGACAACAATGAGATAATATACCAATATTTGGGGAATACAGTCAAAGCATACTTGGGGTTAAATTTATGTCTCTAAGATATTTCATCAATAAAAGAGAGAAAGAGAAGTTCAATGAACAACTCATGCAACAACAACAAAAAAACTACACAACCAATACGTTTTTTTAAAAACCAATTAAACATTAAGTTGGAACTTCTGAAAATCAAAGGAGAGTAATAAAATTGAAAGATTTAAAACTGAATTAAGAAATAAAACTTGAAACTTTAGGAGGGAATAGACAAACCATTAGCTAATTTGATTTTTTAAAAGAAAACTAAAATACTAGTACCAAAAATAAAAAAGGTAAATTAACAACCAATAAAGAAATAAAAGCAATTATTTGTAGCTATTTTGCAAAAAAAAAACCTGAAAATCTAAATCAAATGAATGAATATTAAGGAAAACACAAATTGTCCATATTATCATAACTCGAAATATAATAGATAATCCTATCTTAGAAAAAGAAATTGATCAAGTCACTAATAAACTCCCAAAGAGGGGGAGAACCCTGGGACCAAAATGATAATATTATATAAAAATGATAATACTGCCTAAATGAATGTGCTTATTCAGTGTCATGCCAATCAAATTACCAAAGAATTATTTTCTAGAGCTAGAAAAAAATTCATATGGAGCAACAAAAAGTTAAGATAGCAGGGGAATCAATGAAAAACATGTAAAGGAAAGGGGACTAGTAGTACCAGATACAAACCACACTACAACTCTATAATCATCAACATAATTTGGTACTAGATAAGAAACAGAGGCTGATCAATGGAAAAGATTACATATACAACGTACAGAAGCAAATGCGCATAACCTACTGTTCAATAAACCCAAAGATCTCAGCTACTGGGACAAGAACTCACTATTCAACAAAAAGCGTTAGGAAAACTGGAAAGTAGTCTAGCAGAGCTTATAGACCAACATCTGACTCTGTATACCAAGACAAGGTCAAAATGGGTACATAATTTAGACAGAAAAAGTGTCACCACAAGCAAATAAGTGTAGCATGGAAGAAATTTACCTGTCAAATCCATGGATAGAGGAAGTGTTCATAACCAAATAATGGATAGAGGAGATCACAGGAGGTAAAGTGGATAATTTTGGTTACATAAAGTAAAAAGGTTCTGCAAAAATAAAACTAATGCAACTAAAATTAGAGGAAAAAATAGGAAAATGGGGGGGAAAAATCTTTGCCAGAAGTCTTCTTGATAAAGGTCTCATTTCCAAGATCTATAGGAAACTGAGTCAAATTTTCATGAGAGTCATCCCCCAATGGGTAGTCACAGCATATGAATAGCAGTTTTCAGAGGAAGAAATCCAAGCTATCAATTGCCCTATAAAAAGTGCCCTAAATCACTAATAATCAGGTAAATGCAGATTAAAACAGTTCTGAGGTACCATCTCATACCATAAAGGTGGCAAACATGACAAAAAAGGAAAATAGCAAATGCTAGAGGGGCTGTGGGAAAACAGGCATATTAATGTACTATTGATGGAGCTATGAACTAGTCCAACAATTCTTTTTTTTTTTTTTTGCTTTTTGGAGGGCAGTTGAGGTTAAGTGACTTGCCCAAGGTCACACGGCTAGTAAGTGTGTCAAGTGTCTGAGGCGGGATTTGAACTCAGGTCCTCCTGACTCCAGGGCCAGTGCTCTATTCACTGTGCCATCTAGCCACCCCAGTCCAACGATTCTTTAGAGCAATTTGGAAATGTGCCCCAAAGGCTACTAAATCACATATACCCCCTTTCACCCAGCAGTCCTGGTACTAGATTTGAATACCAAAGAGATCAAAGAAAGAAGAAATGACCAATACATACTAAAATATTTATAGCAGTTATTTTTGTAGTGGCAAAGAACTGGAAACTGAGGGGATGCCCACAGTTGAGGAATGATTGAACAAGTTATGGTATATGAATGTGATAGGATACAATTGCTCGGTAAGAAATGAAGGGGATGATTTCAGGAAAAAAAGGCATTCTGAGAAAATTGTGGAGTAGGTCAGAAATTTCCAGACTCTCCAGATTTCCTCTACAGAGAGAAAATTGCCACAAAATGAATGTAGAGCAACAAAACTAAAGGGGTAAAACAGTTGTTCTCCTAAGACAACTAGAGAAGACCACAGAAAAGACAAGGCCTCCAGAGGCTGAGGTTTGACCTGAATGAAGAGTAGACACTTCCAGGCCTGCTGGGTCAACAAACAGTAGGCCCTGAAGCATCTCTGTCTGAAAGCAGACTAAGCCTTGGGAAATTTTGCTTCAGTCTTCACCTCACTTGTGGCCTTAAGAAATTTTAACTCAGAAACTTTTCCCTCACAAACTTTCATCTAAGAAACAGCTGATGGCTGAGTAGAGGAAGACTGAAGGATCCCCCTGCTGTTTCCTGATGCCAGGCAGTGCTGACCAGAAATGATTCTGGGCTATGACTGTGGGTGAGGAGGAGTGAGCACATGCCCAGTAAGTGAGGTACCACAGGGAGTAAGAACATTTTCAGGACAGTGGGACTGGGGGCCATATCTGTGGCTTAGGAGAGGAGAGGAGTCCCCAAGGTTGAGCCCCAGGACAGAACTCAGAATACTACCTATACCCTTGGACCCAGCAATACTACTAGGTCTAATTCCAAAGATGATTAGGGAAAAAGGGAAGAACCTATACCTTCTAAAATGTTTATAGCAGCTCTCTTTGTGGTGGCAAAGAACTAGAAGTTACAAGGATGCCCATCAAGTGGGGAATGACTGAATACGTTGTGGTATATGATTCTGATGCTATAAGAAATGATGAGCTTGATGATCTTAGAAAAACATAGAAAGACATGTACAAAATAATCAAAAGCTAAGGAGCAGAACCAAGAGAACACTGTATACAGTAACGGCAATATTGTTTTAAGAATGACTTTGAGTGAATAAGTTATTTTGACTATTATAAATGCCCAAATTAAGTATAAAGGACATGTGAAGAAAGACACTATCTGTACCCAGAGGGGAAAAAACCCAGATAAATAGAAGTATGTACAGAATAATTTTACATATGTGTACCTATTTGTGTGTAATGGCCATCTTGGGGACTGGGGGAGAAAAAAGGGGGAAAATTACATAACTTTGTTGTATATTTAAAAGGAATAACAAGTGGTACATAGTAGATTGTAGTTTCATGTACAATCATCTTTTTTATTGTACTATGTTATGTTTTATATTGGTTTTATTCCATAAATTTAAGACAAATTTCAGAAAAAGAAAAATATGGGATGACTTGTATGAATTGATACAAAGTAATGTAAGTAGAATCAAGAAAACAATTATTACAGTGACAGCAATTTTGTAAAGATAATCAAGTTTGAAAAGCTGAGTAACTCTGATCAGCATAATGATCAATCACAATTTCAAAGAATTCTTGATAGAATATGTTATCTAATGGACTCAGATTGCATAATGAAGTATTTATTCTTTTCTTTCTTTTCTTAATTTTATTTTTGCACATGGATAATATGAGAATTTATTTTGCATAGCTATACACACTTGTAATGGGTTTTATTTTTCCTGCCTTATCAATAGTAGAGGAGAGGCATATTGTCACATCTTTTCACAAGTCCCACTTGATCTTTATAATTCTGTTACATTTACTTCTGATTTGTTAGTGTGCTTTTTTTTTTTCCATTTACGTTGTTGTAGTTACTATGTGGATTGTGGAGGAAAGGAAATAATTTGGAGCTTAAAAAGTAAAATAATATTGAATTTTACTGATCTTAGAAGCAGCCAAGTGGTCTATTAAGTAGAGAACTGGACTTGGACTCAGGAAGCCCTAGTTTCAAATTCAGCCTCAGACACTTCTTAGTTGTGTAACCTTGGTCATCCTCTGCTTGATTTAGTTTTGTCATCTATAAAACAGGGATACTGTTAGCACCTTCCTCCAAGGATTACTGTGAAGATAAAAGTGATGGTATCTGTAAAGGGCTTTGCATACCCTTAAAGCATCATATAAAGTTAGCTGTTATTATTTTCAAAATAATTTTTATTGATTTTGCTTCTTGTATTACCATGTATCGCAACCTGACTCTAACAGTTATCCCATATGACATATAGGTGGATTTTGTTTTTAAAGAGTAAAAAAAAAAATCAGCATAACTGATACCAATCAGTTGATTGAAAAAATCTGAAACCATGTGAATTGGACTGAAGGACTTCCCACATCCACCAAGGAGTAGGTGGAGGCATATTGTCATATCTTTTCATGAGTCCCACTTGATCTTTATAATTCTGTTACATTTACTTCTGATTTGTTAGTGTGTTGGGTTTTTTTTCCATTTATGTTGTTGTAGTTACTACGTGGATTGTTTTCTTGGCTTATTCATTTCACCCTGCATCAATTCATGCAGATCTTCCAAGACTTCTTTGTATTCGTCACACACATCATTTCTTACAGCACAGTTAAGTGCTAACATATTCATGTGCCACAATTTGTTTTTAGACATTACTCAGTTGATGGACATCTACTTTATTTCCAATTACTTGCTATGACAAAAAGTATTATTTACTATTATTATATTGGGTTTCAATTACTTAATAACTATTTTTTTTCAATCTTTACTAGGCTAAAGATCATTATCCTCATTGGTAGAGAAAACAAAAACCAAATATGACTTCTACTCCTAAATAGGCGTTGTTCTGCCTTCTCTCCATCTTCTGTTAGTTTTGCCATCAGCTTCAAGCAACAGTCCCATCCTTTTCCTGAACTTCCTCTCACCCTTAACATAGATTTTTAAAAGCCTTTTTTGTTGTCTTTAGCATTTACTTCAAGGCACAGATCATTTTAGGCTTTAGTCTTTCTGATTTCATTTTATTTTAAACTTACACATCAACATAACAAAATAATGAAATAAACAGGTATGAAATCATACTTGTTAGTTGCAATCTTATTATTCTTTATTAAGTGACTTCTGCACTTGAAAGTTTATAATGTTTCTTTTTTGTCTTTCTAGGTTTTTTTGGGGGGGGGGTTAGCTATCATTATAATGAATGATATTACATTCGCTATATGAATATATTCACCTGGAGGTGAATACTGAACCTTCTAGGAATGTTACATATGGGGATCTTTCACAGCACAGTCCTATGGATCCTATTTCTCCGGTTACGTGTGTGTGTGTGTCTTGTGTTTGTTTTTTGCCAATTGTAGAAAACTTTCTCTGATGGCTTTTCAAACTGCAGTTCCAATTTGTTCGTTTTTTCAAAGTTCTATAAGATGTCAGTAGCTCTGAGATTATTGCGGTAGGACCTGTCATCCAAATTCATCAGTTGGCTTTGTAAGATTTCCAACAATCTGGACAATTCACTGATTGCTTTTTTTAATTCATATTTCACACTGTTCTGCATTTTGTTCGCTTCAATTTTCTGCTGTAGTAAGTCATCTGTCAGTAACTTTAATGGATTTTGGAGGGTTTTGATAGTAATTATATTTTCTTCATTAATTCCTCCTGACATTTTATTTAGCATCTTTTAATTCCAACTTGAGTTCCTCTTATGATTCTATGCTTTCTTCAATGTCTTTTATTATTTAGTTTTGTGATTTTCTAACCAGTAACAATTCTTGCTTGAGCAATCCTCCGCTTAGTATATCATTTATTCATTTAAGAATGTCTCTTGGGATAGCTTATATGGTTACTTTTCCCATATCCGTTGCTTCTGATACTTTAGCTGATTTAGTAGCTCGATGGTATTTTTAAAATAGCATCAGCAGCCTACTTTGTTCATTTTAAATTTTGGTTGACATTTATGTGTGTGCGTGTGCGTGTGCGTGTGCGTGTGTGTGTGTGTGTGTGTGTGTGTTTTAGCTGCTTTTCTTTTCTTTGCTGTTTCTTTTTGTTTGTTTACAGTGGGATATATAAGGACCCTGACACTCTTCAATCTCATTTTAACACCTTGAATCAGTTTTTTCTAAAATAATACTTGAAACCATAAACTTAAAATTATTTATATTTTGCTAAAAGGAATATTTGTATAGATAGGGTGTCCAAAAGTCTTAGCACAGTTTTAACTTTTGATAACTTCTGAACCATAAATGCTACAAACTTACAAAAAAAACCTTTGAAAGATTATTTTGAAATTTTAATATTACCATGTTTCTAATTCAAATTAAATAAACCACCACTTTGTTTACTGTATTGTTTTGTTTGATTTTAAAACTTTCATTATCTCCTGCTGAGAGGTTGAAAGGATTACATTTGCAATCCTAGCCTTAAGATCATTAATACATACATGACAGTTTTTAAGTGACTCCAAAAGAAAAAGTCTGATGAAGAAAGGTCAGGTGACCAAGGTAGACAGTCAAAAAGAACTTCTCTACTGATCTCCTGGTCTGAGGAAATGTCATCCAGAAACTGTTGTACATGCAACATATAATGACAGGATGCCCTGGCTTTTTAAAATTAAAATTTTGTTATTCAAAATTCACAAAACTAAGTATAAAAGAAACTTAAAGAAACTTTAAAATGATTTTTGTAAGTTTGTTGCATCCATTTATATTTCTAAAAGTTATTAAAATTTAAAACTGCATCAGGAATGTGGGAATTCATGTATATAATATGTATGTATGAAAAAATATGTGCATGTATATGTATGTGTCATATATATGATACTCCAATGGAACTGTGATCCTGTCAAAGTTGGTAGCTCCTCCAGTGATGCAGATCTGTCCATATATGCCTTGTCATCCTGTGTAACTCCCAATCATGTCCTCCCATAAATCCTTCACAGAAAAACCTATTCAATTTGCTAGGGAGTTTCCTCAAGGTGATTCAACATTATGTGGTTGTCAGTATAGAATGTGGGCTATCTGTAATTCCTAACTCTAACTACCTGACTGACTCACCTTCTTTTATCTAAAACAGAAAGGAACAACTTTAGAAGCCAAGGACTAAGACCCATTTCTCAGAGATACATGGCCTCAGAGAGGAGAAGGTCCTAACACCACTTTCTTTACAAATTGTTCTCCCCCCACATACCTTAAGAAAAGAGCCCAACTGTGCAGTGAACAGAGCACCTACCCTGGAGTCAGGAGGACCTGAGTTCAAATTCGACCTCAGACACTTAACACTTTCTTGGGCAAGTCACTTAAGCCCAATTGCCCTGCCCTTCTCCCTCCAAAAAACAAAAATAAAATAAAATAAAATAAAATAATCCAACAAGGAACAAGACAGCTGAAAGGATTGAGGCAAGAGAGTTATGACAAAAGTCAACTAAAGCCTTTTACATGTATTCCTAGGTGATCAAAAAGTTTTTCACGAATTTCGTGGTTAACTGACCAGAACTAGTCCCAGACTGTCTTCGCATGCTTCATGGTCTCTCTCAGGCTTTTATCTTACATATCATTCCACCTCTCCATAAAGGAGAGTCCCCAACACCTATGTGTGGGAAAGTTACATCAGTCTTACAATCTGATGGACTCTTGGCACGCATCAGACCCCCATTGTACATATTTTGTACAATCACCAATCTGAAGCCATGAATAATGTTATCTCACTTTATGGATATTCTAGCCTGTGAATTATTGACATCTTCCCTGTCATTCTCTTCTTTCTAAGTCATACCTACTCTGACTTAAGGCATAGAATGTCTGCATGGGTGATTTTCTCCTTTCTCTTTCATTTCAGTTTGAACCACTATTGCTCAAATCCACAAGTCTCAAGGCAAATATATTCTTCTGGACTCTTGTTAGTTAACGATAATAACTACTACTAATAACAATCTTATGGTTATTTAAAGTTTATGAGTTTTGTTACAGCTTTTTTATTGCAATCATTTTATACCTGATTTTACAGAGGAAACTGAGGCTTACATCAATTAAGAAACTTGCTGAGGGTCACATAGCTACTCTCAAAAAGTAGGTACTCAACTTCAGTACTCCTGACTCCTTGTCAAGTGCTCTTTCCAATATACCTTTGCCAACCTATGTCCTCAGTTAAGAGTTCATCATTCCTGTATCTTACATTCCATAGTCTCTTTTATCTTCCAAAGTCTACTTTCAGTGGGCAGCCATGGTTAACACACCACCTAGTCACTTAATGTGTTCATCTGAATTCAAGAAACATTTATTATGTCTGACCTTTATGCCAAGGCATTGCGCTTAGTTATTGGTCATAAAAAAAATGCTATGATCCCCACCCTCTGAGAGCATATATTTTAATTGGATGGTATTGGGGGTAATGATAGAGATGGAGGTACAACATGAATATGGGCAAATATAATACAACGTAGGAAGTGATGGGGACCAGAGAGGGATCCAGAGAGTGTGTTCAAAGAATATTTGAAGAGGAAAATAGTATAATTCCAGCTGGGAATATCAGGGAAGACTACAATGGAAGAAATGGCCCCTGAGTTAATCCTTGAACAAAGATAAAGATTCCAGAAGGTAGAGAGAAATAGGGACTGCATTTAAGTCTTGGAGCAATGCTCAGAGGCTAAAGATGCACTTATAGTTTGTCGAGTTTGACTAGAAGGTGGAGTCTGTGAAGAGTGCTAACATGAGCAAAACACGGAAAAGGTAGATGAAAGCCAACTGAGCCTTAACACTCAGTTAAGGATGAATTTAACAGATACCAACAGAGATCAAGGCTCCTTGGAAATGGTATACAAGATATGTTTATGGGGCTTGCGGGATCCTTGGGAAAGAGAGGGCTGTTAAAAGCGTAGTGCAAGGGTGCCAAAAACCAATGTCACTCACTACAAAATCTTGCTTATCATGGCTTTGTTTTTTGAAGGGTATTTTTAAACCATAGCATATTTTAGAATCATATATACCCAGACCATCTTACTATATTTATCTTTTTTTTTTTTATAGAATTTATTTTAGGGGCAGTTAGGTGCTACAGTGAATAGAGCACCGGCCCTAGAGTCAGGAGGACCTGAGTTCAAATCCAGCCTCAGACACTTGACACATACCAGCTGTGTGACCTTGGGCAAGGTCACTTAACCTAATTGCCTTAGGTCAGTATAGAATGTGGACTATCCTCTAAAAAATAAATGAATTTAATTTATTTTAATGAACAAAAATCTTTCCTCCTATGATGTCTCCCCATCCCCATTGAAAAGAAAATAAAAATCTTTGTAACAAATATGTACAGTCAAGCAAAACTAATTCCTATATAGGTCATGTCCAGAAATATGTGTCTCAATCTGTCCTCCGAGTACATCACCACTTTGGCACATGCTGCCATTTTGTATCAGGGTTTTGTTTTTTTTTTGTTTTTGTTTTTTTTTACACACCAATGACTAAAGGTTAAATGGATCATATTTCTAGTTCTCTTTCTTCACTGCAATAATGGAATATAAGCTAGATCATACATAGAATATTCTTAGCTACATCTGCACTCAATGATCCATATAGTTTAGACATATGATTCACTCATCAAAGCATAGATGGTGAAAGAAGGAACACACCAATAGTTCATATAACAGATGTGAATGTCCCACTTAATAAAAGTGTTGTGAGAAGGTCATAACAATGAGTGAAACACAGAGCTTCTTTGTTCTACTGCCAAAGCCAACTCTATCAGCTGTCTTAGAATTCATGTGTTTGACCAAGAAGGATCAGTCTGGAGAGTCTGGGAGAGTCTGACATGAATTATCACCATAATTGAAAAAAAATCAAATAATTAATCTACATGTCTAGTTCAAATTCAATAGTCTTTGAATATTATCTGGCATTCATAAGACATTTTATTAAGAGAGTCAGCTCACCTGTGACTGTGTTCTCAAAGATAGGGAAATGCTGCAGTTCTGAAGTAGGGCTCACAACAGTATGCAATTTTTTCTTTCACTGCAAGATAAAGAACTTGCAATGTTTAACAAACTGCACTGCCCAAGAGCCTTGATCAGCAGTTACACCACTCTCTGCTAAGACCCGCATAGAACCGGGTGAGAAGGAGCCATGCTCTGAGGAACTACAAAGGGGCAATGCTCTAACCTCTCTGAGCAAAGGAGTCCTTACTGCTTGATTACCAGTGACTGAAGCTGTAGAGCTATCTGGGGGAAGTTTGGAAAGTAGAATTATTTCCTAGGAACTCAGTTGTTAGTTCTTTTTGTTTTCTTTAAACCACAAATAGAAGTTTTCTTCTCTGAGTTTTGGGACCCATGGGCTTACAAGGAGAGCTAGTGACAATAACTTAGGCAGCATCATTATCAATGAATTTTCCAAATATTCTCTATGGGAACAATGAGTTAAAGAGATCAGATGTTCCTTAAAGTGTACCCTAGCCCTTTGTGTTATACCAATCCCTGACACAAAGGTTAAAGCACTCCATTTTATAAAAAGAAGAGTGAGAAAAGGAGAAAAAGATGGAAGTACAGTGCTTAGCACAAAGATAAACACGTAGGAGGCATGCAGTACTTGATTCTTCTTGACAAAGGCCTTTCATGCCATTCAGGTTCCTCACCTGTATTACTATCTTGTGTTTTTGGTGTCAAGACACTTGCTTATGCAAATTAGTTCATAAAATATACCTATATAGGACTTTTGCCTACTTTTTTTTATGGATGAAGAAATATAGATGCAGATTTGCCTGTGGCAATTTAGAAATTCAGCTGTAGAGTCAGTAGCAGAATGCAAAGGACACTCTGAATGGTTCTGTGTGGGTGAGAAGAGGAGGATTTGATCCAACATTACTAATTTACCAACCAACTGCTTTACCAGTTCATCCAGCCACATTCCAGACCCTGTGGCACAACTCGGATAGACTTCTTTTTCACTATTCCAGAATAGACAAAGTTTTTCAATCAACAGATATGTGAAGTTCTATATAATCAGAAGGAAAACAAGAAATAAGATGGGAAACGAAATAAGACTAATTTGAAGGATGAAGAACTGAGAAAACAGGATGAAAATTCAAGAGAAAATTATTTTTATATAGAATTTCGTTATTTATTTTCAATATTCTTTTAAAATTCTGAATTCCAGTTTCTCTCCCTTCCTTTCACCCCTCCCCCATTTATTTAGAAGGCAAACAATATATTAATTATACATGTAAAAACATGCAAAACATATTTCCATATTAGTCATTTTTTTTAAAGCAAAGAAAGCAAGCAAATTATACTTCAATTTGCACTCAGAGTTCATCGGTTCTCTGAAGGTGGATAGCATTTTTTCATCATGAGTCCTTTGGAATTGCCTTGGATCATTGTATCGATCAGAGTAGCCAAGTCTTTGAGAGTTCATCCTCATTACAGCATTGCTATTACTGTGCACCATGATCTGTTCTTTTCACTTCACTTTGCATCAGTTCATATAAATCTTGCCAGGTTTTTTCTGAAACTGCTCCCTTCATTATTTCTTACTCCACAATAGTATTCCATCACTATCATATGCCACAACTTGTTCAGTCATTCCTTAGTAATAAGTATCTCTTCAATTTTTACTTCTTTGCCACCAAAGAGCTGATACAGATATTTTTGTACATAAAGGTCTTTTTCCTTTTTCTTTGATCCCTTTGGGATAGTAGTGATATTACGGGGTAAAACGTTATGACAGCTTTATAGCCCTTTGGGCATAGTTCCAAATTGTTCTACAGAATGGTTGGACCAATTTATAACTCTACTAACAGTTTATTAGTGTACCTATTTTCCCTCCTCCACTCCAGCATTTGTCATTTCTGATAGGTGCAAGGTAGTACCTTAGAGTTGTTTTAATTTGCCCTTCTCTCATCAATAGTAATTTAGATAATTTTTTCCCATGACTATAGCTACCTTTAATTTCTTCTTTTAAAAACTGCCATTCATATCCTTTGACCATTTATCAATTGGGGAATGGCAATTATTTTTATAAATTTGACTCAGTTCTCTATACATTTGAGAAATGGGGCCCTTTTTAGAGAAACTTGCTCCAAAAATTTTTGATATTACTTCATTGTCTATGATACCTTTTAGCAAAACGTAGTTTCCTTGATAATCTCTTTTATTTAGTTCTATTTTGGTTTTTGCTTTGTTTGAGACCGTGATTGCTACACCTACCTTTTTTTTCTTACTTCATTTGAAGCATATTAGATTCTGCTCCAGTCCTTTATTTTAAATCTGTGTGTGTGTCTTTCAGTTTTAAGTATGTTTCTGGTAAGCAACATATTGTTGGATTTTGGTTTCTGCTATCCATTTTTATTTTATGGGTTAGCTCATTCCATTCACATTCAGTTATGATTTCTAACTATATTTCCCTCCATCTTATTTTCTTCTGTTTATTCTTCTCTTTCTTTTTTTATCCTGTCCCTCTTCAAAAGTCTGTTTTACTTCTGACCACTGGCTCTTTCTTGTGTGCCTCTTTTATATGAGAAAATGTTCGTTATTCTACCTCTCCCTTCCCCCTTCTCCTGATACATCTCTTTCTCACCCCTACATTTTTTTTTGGTAGGTCATTCCAACATAATCAACTCACTCCCATGCCCTCTGTTTTTGTAGACTCTTTCTAGCTGCCCTAATAAGGATACAGTTCTTAGGAATTATAGGTATCATCTTCCTATATAGGAATGCAAACAGTTTAACTTTATTGAGTCCCTTTAGACTACTCTTTCATATGTATCTTTTTATGCTTCTCTTAAGACTTGTGTTGAATTATTTTCTTCATTGAGCTTTTGTACCTCTTTTTGCATTTGATCTATTCTGCTTTTAAGGGAGTTCTTTTTTCACAATGATTTTTTTGTGCCTTTTACCAAGCTATTAATCCTCTTTTCATATTTTTTTCATCACTCTCATCTCTTTTCTCAATTTTTCTTCTACCATTTTTATCTCTTTAACTCTTCCAAGAATTCTTTCTGGCCTTGGGTCTAATTGGCATCTTTTTTTTTGAGACTTCAGTTGTGGCTGTTTTCACATTGTTATCTTCTAAGTTTATTTCTTGGTCTTTCCTGCCACTGTAGCAGCTTTTTATGGTCTAGTTCTTTTGTTGTTGTTGTTTGCTCATTTTTCCAGTCTATTTCTTCACTTTAAACTTTATGTTAAAATTGTGCTCTACTCACCTAGGGGCGGGGAGGTACTGTCCCAAGCTTTAGGCTTTTTCATGTTGCTGTTTTCTGAGCTAGCTTGTTTTTTTGAGAGGAGGACGAGATCTACAATTTTTCAATGTTTTCTGAAAGGAGAGACACACTCTCCTGGTCTGTGCTGTGGTTTTTACCCAGGAAGGGCCACTGCTCTCCTGCATCTGCAAGCACGAACGCTCGTCTTGGCCCTGGAACTGTGACCAAATCTTCTCCCTTGTGACTGATCACAAATGCTCCTCTCCCCCTTGGAACTGCCACCAGAACTGCTTATGGGTAATAGAACTGTCAATCAACACCAGCTACACCCAGTGACAGCAAAAAGTTCCCTATCATCTCCTTCTGACCAGTTGTCTGACCCCTTACTATCTGTGGGCTGAGGTCTTTCAAAGCTGCTGTTGTCACTGCTGCTGTTGTGAGCTCCACCAGCACTCATCCTGGTACCCACTGTGTCGCAGACCTTTCTTGTAGACCTCCTAAATTGTCTTAAGCTGGAAAAATGTTTTACTCTGACCCTTTGGTCGGCTCTGTTGCTCCAAAATTTGATTTGAGGCATTATTTTAAAGTTGCTTGGAAGAGATTTTTGGGACAGTTTAACTGTGTCCTGGCCTGTACTCCACCATCCTAAAGAAATAATTGTAAATATTAAAATTTGACATAAAAAAAGAATTTGACTCTTGCTGAAATCTTATTAGTTGCATTTTCTTTTTCTGGAGTGTTCTTTTTTAAATAATATTGTTCCAATTACATGCAAAGACAATTTTTAGCATTCATTTTTTAAAATTTTGAGTTCCAAATTTTCTCCTTCCCTCCCTCCCCCCTCTAGGCAGCAAGCAATTTGATATAGGTTATGTATGTGCAGTCATGTAAAGCACATTTCCATATTAGTCACGTTGTAAAATAAGAAACCAACCAAAAGAAAAAAAACATAAAAAAAAGAAAGTGTAAATAGTACGCTTCAATCTGCACTCAGACTTCATCAGTTTTTTCTCTGGATGTGGATAGCATTTTTCATCATTAAGCTTTTGAAATTTTCTTGGATCACTGTATTGCTGAAAAGAGCTAAGTCAGTCATAGTTGAGCATGGCACAATGTTGCTGTTACTGTATACACTGTTCTCCTAGTTCTGCTCACTTCATTTTGCATCAATTCATGTAAGTCTTTCCAGGTTTCTATGAATTGTTTTCAAGGGACAAAAGAGAGAGGAAAAGAAGAAAAGGAAGAAAGAAATAGAAGGAAGAGAGATGAAAGGGTGAAAGAAAGAAAGAAGGAAGGAAGGAAGGAAGGAAGGAAAGAAAGAAGGAAGGAAAGGAAGGAAGAAAAAAGAAAAGGAAGGAACAAAACAGACAGAAGGGATTAAGAAAGGATGGAACAAAAAGAAAGAGAAAAGGAAGGAAAAACAAAGACAAGGAAAGAAGGAAGAGAGAGAGAAAGGAAAGAAAAGGAAGGAAGGAACAAAGAAAGAAAAATAGAAGGAAGAAAGGAAGGAGAAAAGAAGGAAAGATGCAAAAAAGGTAACTTAGGGAGAGAGCTGTGTCTCATAAAATAGGAATAGAGATAAGTACTGAATTTGTGATTTCATTGGTCTAAGAAACTCCTGGATGAGGAAATTCTCTATAAATGAGGAAACTCTCTATAAAATAAATTTTGCACCTCCTTTGCAACTTACAATCTTAGGGGAATTGCTTAGGACACTGAGAGGCCCAGTGACTAGCCCAAGGTCATGCAGCCAGTATGTGACACAAGTAGGGTTCAAACTCAGGTTTTCCTGGCTCCTTTATCTACTACATCATGCTGCCTCTCTTCACCAAAAAAATTACTACTGAAAGTGGATGGAAGTGGAATCTGGAGCCCACACCTGGCAATTTGCCTGCACTGGGCAAGCTTTTCCAAAGTGGAGATAGTAAAAGGCACAAAGAATATCTCCATGAAAATATACTAATTTGTCTTAATGTGTTTAAAATAGAACTCTGCACATATTAACACAAAATGTTAAAAGACAGTCATAGCAACCTGTTTGCAAAGATTGTCAGCCAAGGAGAATTTTCTTAATCCTTAATCAAGAACGACACATCTCCCCTCTTAGAGCTCCATTCCTCCTGGCAAAGATGTGAATGAAATGTCGTTTTACATCCTTCCTCCCACCCCTCTCATTATCAGTAAAACTTAAGTCCCCTTTAATCCAAGAGTTACGAAAAAAGATCTAACAAATAAATGAGGGGTTTTTCGCTGGAGGAGATTTAGAGCTTCTAAAACTCATTTCTCTGTCTCCCCTGTGTTGCTGACTCATTGTGTAACACCAAAGGAGTTAACTAGTCAGCACAAGCAAAACCCCAAAACACTCCTGACCTAAAACATTTCATGTAGGCTGTGTCTATGCAATACTAGAACTTCAGATCAGCTTGCAGAGAGGTTAGGTTATTTCTGCTTTGTGCCTTGACATGTACAAACGTCGAAAAGGTTCATAAAGAATCCAGGTGCCTTGTGGACATGTTGACATATCTGAATATTTGAAAATATCCAGATAATTGAATTTTTTCAGTTTTCATCTAGTTGTTTGACATCAGAAGAAAAAAAAACCACACCATTTCAACTTTAGTTCTTATCAGTTTTTTTTTTAAGTTACTCAATTTGGGGTATGGGGTGGGAGGATGAAGCGGCTAGGAAGTCTAAGTATGTCTTTGAATTAGCCCAGTCAAGTTAAACTCATTTTGGAAAAGGAAACCAAAAGAAAACAGATCTAGAGTAATGCTTACTCACCTTTATAGGACTCATTAAGATTTTAAAAGTACTTTATTTAGCAAGATTAAGTAACCTGCCCTCTGTTAACAAGCTAGACCTTCTGACTGCAAGTCCAAGGCCATTTCCACAATCACATGCTGGCTAAAAAGTCATCTCTGTGACTGACTAATTACACACAATGGGAAATATCTATTTTCCTGGACATTTTTTTTTTAGTAAAATTGGTTGCTTTCTTTTTTAGAGGCCAAACTGTTTTTACTTTTCTTTGTGTTCTCACAATTTAGTATGGTGCTGGGTATAGAATAAGCACTTAATACGCTGTTTTTGATTAATTGATTGAATGATTTTTGAAATTGAATTGGTAGTTTATTTTGGCAGCAAATACAGCTTCTGTTATGAATGTAATTTCTTGTTGGCATAGTTATTTACATAAATTAAGAGCTTTATACTATTTATTTGGTCTTAGAACAATATATATGTACATGTATACACACACAAGTATGTATATTGTGTATATGTGTGTTTATACGTTCATAGCTCTCTAAGGTTCGCCTTTTCATACCCAAGTCCTTCAGAAAAGCAACCACAGGTCTGAGTCACTCTGGTCAACACCTACTCTATACCATAGCTTGAAAGTACCCTCAGATGTGTTTATTTTTACTAGCCAATCAGAGGACACATTGTTTCAAATAAAAAACATTCAGTCAGTATAGTGAACAGTGCATAGGATACACAGGATCGCATACCACCAATGGATAAGGCACAGAAATAGAGAATATACAGGGCTGGGGACCACATCTGAAAGGCACACATGTAGGGAACATGTATGGCCACGACACACTCAAAAACAGGGCAACTCATACCTCTGGCAATTACCACCATGTTGTTCTCTACTGTACTTTGCTGAGTATCACTGCTCTCCCTGAGTATCATCTCTGCTGGGCATTGGATGTTTCCACTGAGTAAGTGGTTGCTGAGATTCTCTCTGCTCTTGCCATCTAGACTCCCCTGTTACAGGCTACTTGCTCCTTCTCAACTTTTGCTTGCTAGGGTACAGTGACTAGAAAGCTTCTCTTGTGTTTCCCCTACAAGAGTAGGCCAGCCGCTAAAGGTTATGAACCACCATATCTAGCTAAAGTGTTTCCCAAGAAAAACCAGGCAGAATGTCCCAGGCTAAGAATAAGCCTTTCTTTTTGACTCTTTTTGTCTTGGGTTAAACTGAATTCTGTTATTCCAGATAACTCTGGTTTTTGGTCAGCAATTTACAAGATCCTCTCATCTGTTATGAAAATGAATCTGAATGAGAACAAAAGCTAAGTAAAGAAGGCAGCCTCATTCTCCTTGATTTCTCTGCAGTCTTTTATACTGTTGAATCCCCACTCTTCCTCACCTCCTCTCTAGGTGTTAATGAAACTGCTGTCTTTAGGGTTTTTTCCTACTTGTTTGACTACTCTTCAGTCTCCCTAGATTGTAAGCTCCTTGAAGGCAGGGACTGTCTTTTGCCTATTTTTGTATCCCTAGCACTTAACACAGTAGCTATTATTATTATTATTATTGGTACTATATGCTGTCCAGCAAAAACTTCAGCTCTCTCACATTTTCCTCCAAGTAATGAATTCTCTGTCCTGGAAAATTATATGGGTTACACTTGAACATCTATGAACATACATCATGACATGAATACAGCCTATGATATAGTCATAGGTCATTCTAACTACATAGCACAATGCACTTGCAGCAGTAACTGACATTAGAATTACATTCAGTTGACAATGCGTACAACAGACCTAGTATACAGCATATAATTAATAGCACATATGACAAGAATACATAGATTAGACAAAGATCCAACTCTCAAGCAATGCATATACTGGGCATCCTTGGGACTTGTTTGGAAAATGAGAGGGTTATTTTGTGTAGCCTCTGAGGTATTTTTTTTTTTAATTTTATTTTAGTTTGCATCATTCATTTCCACAAGATTTTGAGTTACATATTTTCTCCCCATCTTTCCCCTACCCACCGCCCCAAAACAGCCATCCCAGTGTATCCCTCCCCGCCAATTGACTCTCCCTGAGGTATTTTCCAGCTCTATCTACATCTATGATCTCGTGAATAAAAAAGAATTTTACATAATGAAATACATGTCACATACAGAAATGTTCTACATGTATATGTATCAAGAGTGCGACATATTCTAGTGTAAGTAATTAAGAAACATCTTGCTTTACCAGAAAGTCAGAGGGGTGATGGGAGAGGACATAGGAGAGAGCAGATTAGGGGAGGGGGTATACAGTGGGATCGCTGTTTTGGGGTTGTGGGTGGGGGAAAGACAGGGAGAAATTTTGTAACTCAAAATCTTGTGGAAATCAATGATGTAAACCAAAAAGTAACAAAAGTTAATGTAAAATAATAAGAAGAAACACAATAGCAAGCAAAGAATGGCAAGCACTTAGGCCATGCCCAACGCATAATGGTAGTCATATACAAAACAAAAATTACACACATTCCAACAGCAGTCATCCTTTGGCTACATGGGTAACCACATCTTTCATTTTTCTGAAAGATGTTCATTAACCTAACAGATCTGACACATATGTATCATGACCTCTCAAATTACGGGATGGCTCGGGTCAGCTATTACTATCTCAAGCCTCTGTAATTGCCATCTGCCCTCTAGGGACTGGACTCTTAGTTTGGAATGGTGCTGCCAATGTCACAGTTGGAGTCTTAGACTGAAAAGGAGCTGCCTGCCCTCCCGTGTAAACAGAAAGCTTGGGTTGGAACTCCTCCATTGATTTCCTCCAACTTTGGGACAGTTGTACAGCTCAGTTTCTTCCTTATCTGAGTCATTGTCTTTTTGAGACTTTGTCAGGGTCAGGCAGTCTCTGTGCAACTGGTGAGCAATTAGACTCTGAGTCCACTTGGCTGACCCTATTACACTCCTTTCTTCCTGCTTATCAGGAAGTCCAACTATCTCTCCAATAGAAAATACGTGTTCACAAAGTATTGTCTTTGCAGGCTGTCAACTCCTCTCTGCTAAGTCATCCAGTGCTTCAATTATGGGGAGGCTTTTTATCCATTTGCCGCCTTGTATGCTCTCTAGACACCAGTATTTCTTAGCAGAACTCTATCATCAAGATTTCTGGGTAAAAAGATCAGTTATCACTAAGAGATTATTTATATTTTTCTATCTCCTTCTAGAGGTTAACAAGTATATAGATACACAAGCTCCCAAGATTCTCCCTTAAAACTTAAACACAGCACAAGTTTGTGGTACTTTACTTTGAACACATCAGGTACAAATATCAGAGTTCTTATAGCTATCTGCCACCATTTGGGGCTGATAAAATCTATTTCTTTCTAGCACAAATGTTGTCATAAGATACAAGCGTCCAAAGTCACTGTACAGGTATTTCATGGCCATAGAGCAAAATGTCTTGAGTGATACCAACTGCTTCCTGGTGCCAAATGAGAGGCCTTTATAGTCTAATAGTCTAACCACACTGAATAGAATACTGGACCTGGAGTCAGGAAGATGCGAGTTCCAATCCTGCCTCAAATATTTAATAGGTGGGTGACCCTGGGTAAGTCACTTATCCCCTGTAAGCCTGTTTCCTCATCTGTGAAATGGCGATAATAATAGTACTTACCTCCCAGGGTTATTGTAGGATCAAATGAAATCATATTTGTAAAATACTTCACAAATCTTAGAGCACCATATAAATACCAGTTGTAATTATTATTATTAATAATTAGAAGTAATATAGCACTCCATTTTGTAAATTATTCTATTTCTGCCATCATTAACAGTAAGCTATCCTCTGGGGAATGAAGCTTGAGTCCCTCAGCATCATTCCATAATTTCTTGGCTTGAATCACTTTTTGTAGTTCTTAGCTACACTGTTGTTATTCCCATTGCCTATCATTCAAAGACAATGGAAGCAAAAAGATTAGCCCGAGACGATAAGGTTTACAAAACCTAATGTCGTATTTTGTGGTGGAAATCTCAAACTCTGAGCTGAATTTTCCTATTACAAGATTCCGTCCCTCTGCATATCACAAATAAGCATCACTCTTTTTTTCTACTTGGGGACCATCCCAGCTTTACATTCACAGGGTCTATAGGATACAGCATATATTGCCACATTAGTCTTCCTTAACCTATAGAACACACTGAATTAATAAAGATCTAGTTCCACTACCCATTTCTGACAAGCAAGCTCAGATTTGGCCCTGGTTAAAATAGATAGATGGATTATTGTCGGTCTATACTTGAAATTGAACACCATCTTTATAGTGTTGGAATTTATCAGTGATGGCCCACTTTAAAACCAAGAACTGCAATTTGTGTATGAAATAAGAAATTTCACTGTCATTAAGTTTTCTACTGGCAAGTCTAACAGGCTTCTAGTGATGCTCATTCTCTTGATACAAAACAGCCCTTTAAATTTTCCAGGCTAACAGCAATGTACCCCACAAAGGACTTACCTCTGTTAGCTTAAACCAGATTGGTGAATCAGAAAATGGATCAAACCATTAAATTTCTGTTCATACTTCTGTTGCAAAGATCTTCTCTAATGGTATTGAAGGAATTTGTGCAAATTAGTCTTTCTTGCCCATCTGTTTTTTGTTCTTCTTTACGATGTATATGCAAGTGTGATCTTTACACAGTTTTAGCTACGATAGCTCAATTCTTCACAAATTTCTGACCCTAGCCTTCAAACCCTAGAGAAGTAATTTCTCTTTTTAAAACTTTTTTTCAATAGAAAAACTCTGCCTTTCCTCTCTCCTACACCCTCCACCCTACTGAGGACAAAAGAAAAAACAAAATCCCTGTTAACAAACACATATAGTCTAACAAAACAAGTTTCTGCATTGGCCATGTTCCAGAAACAAAATAAAACATAAAAACCACACACGTTGTCTTATTCTGACATTCTTCATTAGGGGATCAGTATCATATTTTATCATGAGCCCTCTGAAATTGTGGTTAGTCACTACCCTGATCAGAATTTCTAAGTCTTTCCAAGTTGTTTATCCTCACAATATTGTTGTTGGTGTATAAATTATTCTCCTGGTTCTGCTCACTTCACTTTGCATCAATTGATACGTCTTCACAGGTTTCTCAGAAACCATCCTCTTTATCATCTCATATAGAAGAATAGAATTCCATCATACGTGTGTGTGTGCATGTACAGTGTGTGTGTATACACACACGCACACACATACCATAACTTATTCAGCCATTTCCTTGTTCATGGGCACTCCCTTAGTTTCCAATTCATTACTGCAAAAAAAAAGCTATAAATGTTTTTATTTTTCCTTAGTTAGAATTTGTTTTGCAGAGGACTAATCTCTCTCTTAATCTACTCTTTTTAAATCTCCCTTTTCCCCCTTTCCTTCCTATTTTTCTGTTGAATGAAATGAATTTTTGAACCCAACTCTGTGTCTGTGTGTGTTTAATCTTTCCTCCTTTGACCAGTTCAGATGAGAGGGAGGTTCAAGTGTGATACACTCCCCCAATCCTTTCTTCCTTATTTGTGTAGTCTTCTACTTTTATACTCCATTTATGTGAGATAATGTCCTCTAACCCACCACTTCCCCCTGCATTATATTCCTCTTTCCTTCCCTTTCCATTTTAACAGAACCACTCTTGGGCTTCTGTCTAATTAGACTCCCTCTATGACCCCTGATAATGATAGGTCTCAGAGGGGACACAAGTCCATCTCCACATATTAGAATGTAAGGAGTTTATCCTTGTTTAGTCCCTTATAATATTGTTTATTCATGGTTACTTTTTTGCTTCTCTTGACTCCTGTGTTTGCACTTCACAGGTTCTACACAGCTCTAATATTTTCATTAGAAATGTTTGAAAGTCCTCTTTTTCATTCAAGATCCATTTTCTCTTCTGTTAGATTATACAGAGTTTTATTTATATACATATATTATTATATTTCACATATTATTATTATATTTAATTTGCTAGGTAAGTTATTCTTGGTTATAAGCCTATATCTTTTGCTTTCTAGAATATCCTACCATATTCTAGTGTGATTCTAATTGTGCCTCCTGGTTCTTGAATTATTTCTTTCTGGCTGCTTGCAGTGTTTCTTTCTTTGATCTGGAAGATCTGAATTTTATCTATAAAGTTCCTGGGAGTTCTCATTTGGGATTTTCTTTCAGGAGGTGACCCAGTGGATTCTTTCTATTTCTACTTTGCCCTCTGTTTCTAAGAAACGTGGGTAGTTTCCTTTTTTAATCTTGAAATAATGATGCCTAGGTTCTTTTTTGTTCATGGTTTCAGGCAATCCAATGAATTTTAAATTTTTTCTCTTTGGTCTATATTCTGGGTCAGGTGTTTTTTATTTTTGCTTGTTTGTTTTTGATATGAGATCTCATATTTTCTTCTATTTTTTTTTTCAGTCTTTTGATTTTGTTTTACTTTTGCTTGTTGTCACATGGAGTCACTGGTTTCTGTTTGGTCTATTATAATTTTCAGGGAGTTTGTTGCTTGAATAAGCTTTTGTCCTTCTTGCCACACTGTTAATTCTCTTTTCAATTCTTTCTTTCATAACTCTCATTTCTTTTCTAATTTCTCCCTAGTATTCTCGTTTCATTTTTTAAAAAATATTTTAACTCTTAATTGCTTTATCTTTTCCAAGAATTTCAATTGAATTTGTGTCCATTTTATTTTTCTTCAAAGCTTTGCTTGTAGATGTTTTTAAATTATTCCCCTGAATCTGTGTCTTGAGCACCCTATCACCATAGTAGTTTTTTATGATGAGATTCTTTTTTGTTTGTTTGCTTATTCTTACAGCCTACTTCCAGACTTCTAGCTTTATTTTAGGACCAAGCCTAGTGTACTTATAGAGGAAATGCCTGGGCTGGTCCTGCTGTTGCTTTCTTGGAGCATTGAGTATTACTGTATTCCAGGATCTCAGAAACAGTTCATGCTGGGGACCAGCAAGCTTTCAGTATTCCCAGAGTAGTCTGGTCCAGGACAAAGTCTGACTGCTATCTGCTTGTATGAACTCTGCAAGTTCCTTACCTGGGTTTGGGTTTGAGCAATAGGCCTATGAACTTGTTGCATTTGGAGTTTCATTAAACTGTTGCTGGACTCATCCATTCTCAGCTAGCAAAAAGACTGCCGGTTTCAAGTGACAAATCTGTAGGCTTTTCTTTGGTCTGGGATTCCTTTCCTAATTATTCCTCTGCCACTTCAACTGAGGCACCAGTATACTCCTGGGGCCTGACCCACACAGCTGCCGCTTGCTTCTGAACTTACTCCTACTTAGTACACAGCCTAGGGCCTGCAAACACTCCTTACCCTGGAATGCAATCCCTAGGAGCAGGTGGCTTCTCTAGTCTGCCTTGGATCTGTGACCTGTAACTGGGTGAGCAACAGAGCTACCAGTTGGCACCTGTTCCTGCGTCTTGTACTTTAGGTTCCTCTGTGCTATATCTGGGACCTCTTCTTGCCCCTGGTACACAGCCTCTCCCTGCACTGAAATGCTCTTCATGACTTCAGACCAAACTCTGTCCCCATTGTCCCATACCTGTCTGCCTCCCTGTGCTGACATGGGCTGGAAAAATGAGACACTGTGATTTTTTTTCTTGGATTTCCCAATCAGGATTCAGTCTGATGTGTTTTCTAGATATGTTTGGAGGAATTTGGGAGAGGAAAGAAGGGAGTTCACTGTACTTCTTGCTTCTCTATTATCTGTAGAAAAAAAAATCTTGATTTCTCAAAAAGTTTTTGTATGTGGGCAACTGATAAGTGCTTCTGTCTTGTCTAAATGAACGATCACTTCCTGTTGAGACTCTGTACATGGACTCTGTCCATAGACTAGACAGAGGCTCTGCAAAGCTTGTCTTTGTTAAGCCACCTCCTTTCTAATGGCCCTCCTGCTTCTTTCTGGTGTTTTCCCAACAACAACAAAGTTACTGGGGATACCAGTATTGCCAAGTAGTAGATAAACTTCAAATACCTCCTCCATCATCTTTTTAAGAAGGTAGATGCTCTTAAGATTTCTCAGGCATGTGATTCAGTTGGTGGACTTACACCTGACAAATAATTGTGTCTTCCCTTTATATTCCTCTGACATTGGGATTGGATATTACCTATTGCATAAATTCGTGGGGCAGCTAGATGGCTCAGTGGATAAAGTACTGGACCTGGAAGTCAGCAGGACCTGAGTTCAAATATGACCGCAGAAACTTTCTCATTATGTGACCCTAGGCAAGTCACTTAATTTCTGTTGGCCTTAATCTACTGGAGAAAAAATGGCAAATCACTCCAGTATTTTTGCCGAGAAAACCCCACAGCTTGTACTGGGGTGCTGTGGTCCACAGGTTCATGAAGAGTCAGAAACAATAGAACAAAGAATTGCATAAATCCAATAATGAAAACCTCTGACTATTTACAAAGTAATTATAAGGGGGTGGCTCAGTGGCACAGTGAATAGAGCACCAGCCCTGGAGTCAGGAGGACCTGAGCTCAAATCTGGCCTCAGACACTTAACACAAAACTAGCTGTGTGACCTTGCTCTACCTTCCCTGCAAAAAAGCAAAAAAAAAAAAAAAAGTAATTGTAAGGCTACAGTTTTCAAAATGTGGTTTGTGGACCCTTAGCTCTGAGACTTTTTCAGGAGGTTCACCAGGTCAAAACAATTTTCATAATAATACTAAGGTGTTATTTGTCCATTAAAATATTCCTTCATTTTCTAACTATATACCTGTGTGAGTTCAGAATTTCTTCATATACTTCAACCAAAAAATGCATTACAACAAATGAATGAAGAAGTAGATATGAAAATACATCTCTTTTCCATTAAGTTAGACATTAAAGAGATTTGCTAATTTGCTGGGGTTTTTTTTTGTTTTGGAAGATATGGTTATTTTCATAAAAATGTGTCATTTATGTTAACATATAAGTTTATTTTTATTGCTTCAAAAGTGAATGAATATGTTTAAAATCTATCAGTATGAATTTTTAATTCCACAAGTATTAATAAATACAATCCACATAAATAGAAGATCTTTGGGATTTTCAATCTTTTTTGGGGGGGCTTTTTTGAGGGAGTAAGGTACGGCAATTGGGGTTAAGTGACTTGTCCAAGGTCATATGGCTAGTTTTGTGTTAAATGTCTGAGGCCTGATTTGAACTCAGGTCCTCCTGACTCCAGAACTGGTGCTCTATTCACCACACCACTTAGCCGCCTCTTTTCAATCATTTTTAAGAGTGCAAAGGGATACTGAAGCCTTGAACTCATGGCATGATATGATGGTTCACTTTAGCACAGTTGTTCAAAATTTGTGAATCTATACATATACAGATGTTTCCTGTCTTCTCTCTATATCACAACTGTAGATAATACATGCAGACTGCAAGACTCCATAATAAGGTGGCTGTCTTATCAGGTCTTCAGATGTTTTCTGAAGTCTTCTATCTCAGAGAGGACAATCTTTTTTCTTTTAAAAACCAAGAATTTAGTAATCATCAATGAAAATTTTGTGGTAGTAACAAAATTGCTATCTTCTATTTACCCTAGTGAACATTTTTTTGCCTTTTTCTATAGATTTGATGCTTTAATGATGCTGGGTTGTTGGTTTTTTGGGGGGGCATCTATAGCTCTACTCATTAACACACACACACACACACACACACACACAGAATTCTTCCAAGACCAATTTTGAAATGGATAAAGGGATTCTATGAGTTGTTCCATGGGTATACCACACATCTTGTTATGCAGAGAGAAACTACCAGGCTTGGTTCTGAGTATCTTCCACTCCTCAGATCCTGGAGGGTCATGAAAGTCAAGCTTCTCTAGTTCTACTCTTAGAGTAGAAGAGTCAGTGGTCGTTAGATGATCAATACCAGTGATCACCACTGGCTTCCCTCTTACTGTAGGCTTCCCTTTTATACAGATAGTCTTGTCTCAGTCTATAGTTCTACCCTATATTGGAAGGGAAAGGAAAGAAAAGCAGTACACATTTATGTAATACCTACCATGCTCCAGCGACTCTGCTAAGTGCTTTTTTTTTCTACCAATAACTCATTTGATCTTGCAAGGTGAGTGTTATTATTATCTTCATTTTACAATTGAGGAAAATGAGGCAAACAGAAGTTCGGTCTCTTGCTAAAAGATCACACAACTATTAGTATCTGAGGTCAAATTTGAACTCAGGGCTTCCTGAGGTTTGGTCCAGCACTCTCTCCACTAAGCCACCAATTACCTCCACAGGCTACAGAATAATCTTTTCAAATGCCTTTCATAAAATAACTACAATATATGTATCCCTTGGGATTGGGTACAATACAGAAAAGCATGTTACTGTTTTCCATCTTCACTGTCAATGCATGCCTCCCTTGTCCCACATAAACAACTGGGGTCCCAAAGGTTGATATGTGTAAGAAGTCCTTTCTTCTCCAAATCTGGGGGCCCAGCGGAAATTGGATAATAAGCCTGGATTTCCCTTTCTATTATTTTCTCCTCCTCCTAAACAGTAATGTGTCTTTTCATTTGACTCTAGCAAGTGAGGAAGCTGATTTGGTATAGTCACCACCTGTGTTGGGTATAATCTTGAAATCTCTGCCTCATTAGGAAGCGATGAGATGAAGGCAATTGTTTGTGAGATGATTCCAACACCAGACTAAGTATGGGAAGTCAGAAAAGAGATAGAATTGTGTTTCAACTCTCAGGATGTTCTCCTATATCACCCCTATCAGTGATTTTTCAATGTGTCCTGGTGAAAAGACTGATGTAAAGTTGGGAATAAGATCAGGTTGGGTCTTTTGGGACTGGTGTGTCCTTATTTCCTAAAACTAAAAATCAAATTCATGTCCCTTTTGAGCATCTAAAGCTGGTTTTCATCTCAAGTGAAGTCAATGGATAACTATCTTGTCTACAGACATAGCCGCATAGACCTTCTCAGCTGTGGTCTGTTTTTGATGTTCTGTGTGCCTCCAGGGGTGTTCTTGCAACAGGCCACTATGACATCTGGTCCCCCTATTCTGGCTTTCCCAGAGGAGTTGCTATACTCACTTTTTTCCATTTTTCATCAGGCTTTCCTTGGTCTCCTGTCTTGCAATTTGAGTGACCAGAATTGTTCTTTCCCCTTGCTCCTACAGTGTATACAGCAGTACATTGTTTTGGTACCAGTCAGAGCCTACAGACTGACCCTTCAGGACTCTGGGCTCTTCTCTAAAAACTTAACTTCCTATAGCAACTGCAGCATCCATTTGGATTTCTAGTTACTTTAAGGAGGGCCAGAGATCCTATTATATTCATTTCATTCTGCAACTCAAAGACCACCTAATATAGTCTAAGTCAGAGGCGGGGAACCCACATGTGGCCTCCTAAGTCCTTGGGTGTGGCCTTTCACCTGTGTCCAAACAAGTTACATAGTATCTACAAATCCTTTTTCTGAAGTTTGGATTTAGTCAAAGGGTCACACTTGCAGACCTAGAAGGTCATGTATGGCCTTGAGGCACAGGTTCCCCTCCCCTGGGAGGTATTCCACCATTCTGATCTTCCCATAGATTCCAAAAATTCTGAAGTTTTTTCCTCTTTCTCAATGAAGGGTAACTATAGGTAACTATAGGCTTCTTCTGGGCTCTCCAAATCACCAATTTGCCTTTATAGACCTCACAAGCAACTTCTCAACCTCAGTTACCTTGAGACTTTCCATTAAGCTCTTCCATGTTTCCAACTCCATTTTCTGCCTCCTGTTGGAATGGAAGCTTCTTGAAGACAGAGACTGTTTTGTATCTATATTTATGCCCTCAGCACCATGACAGGGCACATAGTAAATGTTAATCAAATGCTTTTCCACTTATTCATGTTGTATCTGATATTCAAATTCTAAATCAGTTATTGCACACTGATGTTCTAACTCCTGAACAGACAACTGTATTATTGACTGATTTTTCATGTTTTCATAATTCTTCCCAATATTTTGGCAATCTGTATATTATATAATATATATCTTCCCCATATTTGTCAATCAGAGAAAGTAAATTCAATCCTTATTCTGTATTTAAATTTCTTTCTGTTAGCTTGAAGTCTACACAGTATGGTTATGCCTTAGAATGTGTCTTTTAAAAAGAGTGAAATTGAAATGCTAATCATATTACTAATGAAGATTATATCCTCTGATTACTTTCATGCTCCATTTTTTTCATCTTTAAAATAAGAACAAGTGTGTGCAAAGTGCACTGAGTTTCAGAGATAGAAGACATCATGAAACAATTAAAGCGTTCTTAGTAATGATATGAGACTCTGAACTTAACTCGTCCTACTCTACATGCATTAGTAGGTCCCCAAAGTATGTATCTTCCCTTCAGGGCTCTAGGGATAACAATAAGGAGTTATAGGATCTTTCTAATGTTAATGGATTGATGACACATTGAGGTGTGTTCTCCCCAATATCACTTCACCCTGTGCCAGTTAATACATCTTCAAAACCATCAATACCAGTGATCATCAATTTAACTAGTTAATATCACCAATAATCAGTTAACATCAGTTAGGTATCACAAAAGGATACTTCTTGAAAAGATAGAGCAAGATCCAAAGTACAAATGTCTCTCTGAATTGGGGCATGCTCTTCCCTCCAAGGGAAGTCACTGAGAACTTTAGTCTCTGAGGAAAGTGAGCTCAGACTTAAAGTGCTATAGACAAACGGACATTTCTACCACAAAGTACAATTCCAGATGAGGCATATCCAATAGACAAGTTGCTCCCTTGCTTGCACAATGTGATCTCAGTTTCTGTGTCTATCCCTTAATGGGCTAGATGAAACAAATCCCTTTTCAGAGTTAGTGTCTTCCCAAGCTTGTCTGCAGGACCTTTGATGACTCTTCTAACCTTGAGGTCAAGGCCACGTACAAAAGAAATGCAGATACAGATAGGAGGCAGCCCTATGCCAGAGACAGGCTAACCTAGAAGGACTTGAGCTCAAAAGGAGGCATGGTAAAGGAAAAGAACATAATCTTCCCCTGGCTCTTTAGAGCACAGAGTTGATCATTATACCTTGCGGCCAGAAGAAAGACTATAAAGAGACGTGACCTGTTGGTGTCTTATGTATATACACTCAGTTCTGGCTCAACAGCCAATTGAAAGCTTTCATGCAGTAAGCCAATAGGAAACAGTAGGAGAATACTTGTACATTCTCTGAAGTAGAGGGAAGGGCTCTTCATCCTACTTCTCTGGAAGCAGGCTCCCCATGAATCTATACAGGTAGCTACCAGGAAGAGCAAATTGTGTATTTTCAAAGGATTGGGCTCCTCTTGACTAGCTCCCTATAATAGTAAATTTTATATCTCAGGAATGTGTTTTGGGGTTGTTTTTAACTCTGAAATTCATTACTACCTGAAGAAAGTCAAGCAGAAAGAACATAGATGGTGTCTCCAGTCAAATCTCAGTAAAAAGATGTAGATACACAGAGCAATTGTGCATGATTCTGAAATTTGTATAGCATAGAAAACAAGATCAGAAAGTATTTCTTCTTCCTTTTGGGTACAGGGTACTAATATGCTGTCTGACATAGTTGGTGTTTTCATTTTTGTTAAATTAATAGTTTTTTTTAAAAAAATCATTTTTGGGGCAGCTGGCCCTGGAGTCAGGAGGACCTGAGTTCAAATCCAGCCTCAGACACTTGACACACTTAACTAGCAGTGCGACCTTGGGCAAGTCACTTAACCCCAATTGCCTTGCCTTCCCACCCCCCAAAATCATTGTTATAAAAGAAAATTCACTGAGGGGGGGAGGGTAGATTTTAAAATCAATTTTTAAAAAAGACATCAGTAAAACTTTTTTTTTAATTGGGAGACACAAGCAGAAGATCTAACTATCTTAATCTTAGGTGATAAAAATGGAAAGTTGTCAGCAAAATCCCAGGAATGAACGATCAATATTTTTAAAACAAAAGAAATAACAGTGTTATGTACAGCCTCCTTTTTTTTCTTTTTAGTCTTCATATAGACTAAACCAAACAGAAGCAACCATGATTCATTGAGTATCACTGGTAGGCAGCTGCTGTTTATAAGGAGCTATAAAATAAACAGCATTTACAATAAGGAGCAACAGTGTGCTTTTATTTTAAAGTTATTTATATAACCAACACAAACAAACTAAGCTCTATGCTGTTTCACTTAGTGATCTCACCAGCCTTCATGGAGTCAATGATCATCTCTATGCAGAAGATTCTCAGGTCTATTTTTTACTCCTAACATCTCTTCTAATCTCCAGTCTCACATCTCCAACTACTTATTGGCCAACTCAAACTGGATGCCCCATAGATATAAACACAACGTGTACAAAATTGTATTCATTATCTTTTCCTCCAAACCTTCCCCTATTACCATCAAGGGCACCACTGTCCTCCTGGTCACCCAGACTCACAACCTAGGGGTCATCCCAACTCCCCATTCTCTTTCACCCCTCATATCCAAACTGATGTGGTTGAGAGATACTGAAGTACTGGTTGGATTGCTAGCCATAAGTCAGCCCTCTCTGGTCCATCCTCCACTTAGGCCCTGATATTCGTAAAGTCAGTCTGACTGTGTTATCCTTCTATTCCATAAACTCCATTATCTCCCTATCACCTCCAGGATCAAATATAAAATCTTCTGTTTAACCTTTAAAGCCCATTATAACTTTGTCCCTTCCTACCCTTCCAGTCATCAAATACCTTACTCCCCTCCCTTTCATGTACTCTACAATCTACAATCCAATGATACCGGGCCTCCTTGCTGTTCCTAGAACAGGACTGTAGTTCCCAATTCGGTGCATTTTCACTGTCTATCCCCCACGCCTGCAATGGCCTCCCTTCTCATTTTGACCTCCTAGCTTTCTGGCTTTCTTCAGGACTCAACTAAAATCTCAATTTCTCTAAGAAATGATCTTCCTAAAAAGAAAAAAAAACCACTTTTTGACCCATTTCTCTAGATCATCCAATAAAATTGTTGTAGTTAAGGCAATGAAATAAAGTGATCTCTCCTCAAAAAAAAAAAGAAAGAAAGAAATGATCTTCCTTAATGTTAGTACCTTCCTTTTGGAATTATCTCCAGTACATCCTGTATAGATCTTGTTTGTACACAGTCATCTGGCCAGCACCAGGAATCATAAAAGGAGAGGAGGGATGGATTGGCCCAGTTAGAAATGGAACAGGTCAAAATTCCTATGTTGATCAGTAATGGGATTAGGCACATGAGTGGCCACTGTACTTCTAACCAAGCAAGATAGAGAGACAGTCTAAATTTTTTAAAATTACCTAGTTCTTTGTATATTGTCTCCTACCTTTAGACTGTGGGCTCCTTGGTGGGAGGAACTGTTTGTTTGTTTTTTCCTTTCTTTAAATCCTCAACACTTAGGACAGTATCAAGCACACAATAGCGGTTTGATAAATTTGATTTGACTTGATCAGAAGTATGCAAAATAAGCAAGCAAATGGCCTCCCCTTTTGGATTGGCCTTCATATCCCATAGTTGAAGAAGCATCAGTTGTTCCCATGCATAGTAGACTCTGGGACTCTGGTCCCACCCAACAAGGTGTGTCACTAATAAAAAGGTGAACAAGGAAAAAATGAAAAACTAATGCAGTTTTAGGCATTGTGTCTGAATCTAGAGAGGTGACTATCCTTCTGTACTTTCCTCTGGTCAGAACAAATCTGGAATGTATACATTCTGTTTAGGGCATCATATTTTATAAAGGACAATGATAAAACTAAAAAAAAAATGCTCAGAATAGGGAAAGGCCTCAAATCTGTACCATCTAAAGATCAAGTGAAGGAACTAGGCATGCTTAACCTGGGGAAGAGTAGCTCTAGCAAGGACGTGCTGCCTATCTTCAAATATTTAGGGCTTTCACATGGAAAAGGGATTCAATCTGATCTGCCTGACCCCAGAGGGAAGAAGAGGAGCAAAGGGGGAAATTTGCAAAGAGACAAGTTTAGGCTAATGCGGGGAAAAGTTCTTAACAATTGAAACCATCCAGAAAAAACATGATCTGCCTGAAGAGATAGTGGGCTCTCCTCCACTGGAGGTCTTCAAGCTAATCAATTCATCAACAAGTATAATGTAGTAAATGGCCATCTAATATACCAAGGGACGGCCTCTGTGTATGAGGCATGAATGGAAACGTATATGATCTGGGATCTTAGCAACCCCATCTCCAAGGGAGACTGAGATTCCCAACTTTGTGAGAAGATGAAAGCCTTGCATGAAGACTCACTGGATTCATCAGTTTCCAGAAGGGGTATTCAGCTAGAATTATATCTATCTACCACACCTCAAGTATTTTTAGCCTAGGACCACAATGCCCTCTTTTAGAAACCTGGAATGAATGCCATTTTTCCCTGGTCACCTTAAAGAGGATAGTAATAGCTTACTCTCTCCAACTTAGCTCCCTCCCACCAAACGTTTAGTACACAGAAAGCAATCTTGCATAGAGAACAAATCCATTTATCCAAGCAAACACCAAAAAGAAACTGAGGAAGCTATGTAGATTAGCTTAGGAGACAGAACAAGCAATTAAACGAACTCTGTAAGAGGCAGATAAACTCTCAGAACAACTAAGGACAAAAGGATCTCCCTCAGAAAATTCACGCTTAGCAGTCTCTAGGGTTGGTGATCAAGGACCATGAACTGATTTCTTCATCTCTTGGGCTCTCGGGAGATCTTCTATCCATCATTCAAAAGTATGCATCTTATGTATTGCTTGTCTTCTTCAGTTCCTCCTCTCTCCTTTTTTATGAAGTCGCTCCACCTTCCACAGACCTCTCAGTAATTCAGGGATCACATTTCTCTCCTCGTATGCAGCACTCAGCATCACAGGATGGGCTGGGGGTGGGATGGGGCTACATTGGCATTTATCAAGCACTGATTATGCTCCAGCAAACTGTGATAGGCATTGGGGATACAAACACAAACAATGAAAACATCCTTATATGTAAGGAGTAAGTAATGCTTGCTCCTTGCAAGACAAAAAGTATGGATAAAAATATATACAACATATATATAAAATCACTAAGTACAAATTATATTCAAAGGAATTAAATACAAGGCATTTTGGAAGGGAGGGCGCTAGTAGTTGGGGGAATCAAGAAAGGCTGAAGCTAACATTTATATTGTACCTTTATATTTACAAAGTGCTTTGCCTATGTTATTTCACTTGATCCTCTCAAGAAACCTGTGAGGTAGCCTCTATTATCCTCATTTTACTGATGAGAAACTGAGACATAGGGGTAAATAAAGTGACTTGCCCAGGATCACAAAACTAGGAAGTATTTGAGACAGGATTTGAACTCAGGTCTTCCTAATTCCAAGTCCAGTACTCTCTCTTGTACCATCTAGCTGTCTATGCAGAAGTTGGTGCTTAAGTTGCAAGTAAGAGAGGCACTCTATGAGATGAAGTTAAGGAGGAAATATATTCTAGGCATAGATGATGGCCAGTACAGAAGCACAAAGCTGGAGATTGAGTAGCATGGGTGAACAATAGGGAGAAGGAAAATTTGACTGTACCACTGAAAGCAGGAGGGAGAATAATGTCCAATATGGCTGGGAAGATAGGTTGGGGCCCGTTTTTGCAGGGCTTTAAGAGCTTAACAGAAGAGTTCGTGTTTTCTCTTAGAGGCCGTAGAAAGCCACCAGCATTGATTAAATAAGAGAGTTACATGGCCAGATATGTATTTAAGAAAAATTATTTTGGTAGCAGTGTTTAGGATGGATTGGAATGGAAAGAAACTTGAGGGCAATCAATTAGGAGGCTTTTGCAATAACCTAGGAGAGAGATGTTGAGGGTATTAATTAAGGTGATGACTAAATGATTGGAGAGAAGGGTTGGATATTAGAGAAGTTGTAAAGGTGGAAATGAAAAGATTTGGCAACTTACTAGATATTTGGGGCAAAAGGGAGGAGTTAAGGGCAATGCCAAGGTTATAGACCTGGGAAACTGGGAGGGTGATAGTGCATTTAACAAAAAATAGGGATGTTTGGAAGAATATCAAAGGAAATGATGAAATGAGGTAGGGACAAAGGGAGAATAATAGCACTTCCAGAGCTCAGACCATATTATAAAGCAACATTCATCAAAACCATCTGGTATTGGTTAAAAAAAATAAAGAGAAAGAGCAATGGAACAGACAAGACAGATCAATAACCCAGGACTGGATAAAGCAGAAAAATATAAATTATCTAGGAAAGATCTCTCAATTTGATTAAAAAAAACTACTAAGAAAACTATAAAGCAATCTGGCATAAATTAGTCTTAAACCAATATCTTACACCATATTCCACAATACATTCTAAATAGATACATGACCTTAATATTACAGATAATACTATTATAAAAATCAGAAATAAAGCAGCTCATATACCTCTATTTATTTAGTATTTAATTTTTCCCCAGTTACATGTAAAAAACAATTTTTAACATTTGTTTTCAGAACTTTGAGTTCTAAATTCTCTCCCTTCCTCCCACCCCAACCCCCCTTCTTCAGAAGGCAAGCAATTAGGAGATATATATTCTTAACCAAACAAGAGATAGAGGCAATTATAAAAGGTTAAAGATAATTTTGATTACATGAAACTGAAAAACTTGTTCGTTATATTAATGCAACTAAGATAAGAAGGGAAGAAGGGGAGTGGGGATTGGGGGGGATCCCTTTCTACAAAATTTCTCTAATAAGGGTTTGATACCTAAGATATACAAGCAATTAACATATAAATACATGTGCATTCATATTTATATGAATATGACCAATAGTTGTTTCCCCATAAGATAAGGGGTTAAAGGATATGAACAAACAGTTCTCAGAAGAATTGAAAAGTGTTGACAAGCACATGAAAGAATGGTTAAAATCACCAGTAATAAGAGAAATGTGAATCAAAACAAGCTTGAAGCCTTACCTCATACCCTGCCAATTTTGGCAAAGATGACCAAAGAAAATGTTGGTAGTCAATGTTGAAAGGGGCACATTTATGCATTTTTAGCGCAGCTGTGAATTGATATAACCATTTTGGAAAGCAATTTGGAAGGACACAAAAAATTTAAAAAGTAACTAAAACATTCATGACTTTTGACTCCAAAATTCCATTACAAGGCTTATACCTCAAGTAGGTCATTGATAAGAAGAAAGTTCCCATATTCACTAAAATATTTGTAGCAGTCCTTTTTGTGATAGCTAAGAATTAGAAAGCAAGTAGATACCCATCAACTGGGAAATGACTAAATAAATTGTGGTATAGAAGTGTAACAGAACATTACTGTGCTATATAAAATGATGAAAGTAATGAATATAGAAAAGCATGGAATGATCTACATGAACTGATGCAAAGTGAAATAATTATTGCCAAAAAAACCCCCAATACATTCAATGACTTTTTGTTGCTGTTCAATCATGTCTCACTCTTTGAAAACCACATTTGGGGTTTTCTTGACAAAGACACCGGAGTGGTTTACCATTTCCTTCTCCAGATCATTTTACAGATGAGGAAACTGAGGCAAACTAAGTGACTTGCCCAAGGTCACATGGCTAGTAAGTGTGTGAGGGCAGACTTGAACTCAGGTCTTCCTGACTCCAGTCCCAGCATTCTAACCATTGTACTATCAGGCTGCGCTACACAACAACCACAACAATGTAAATGTAAAGAATAGCCACATACATACACACAAATTAACAATGAATGTTGCAAAATTCTAAAAAATAAGCGTGGGTCAAAAAAAATATGAGAGGATGCTTGCAATTCTCCCCTTTACAGAGGTATTGCTCATTACACATATTTTGGGACATTTTCAATGTATTGATCAGTTGTGCTGATATTTTCCTTTTTTTGTCTTTAAAAAAATTATTATTTATGCGGTGGCTGCGTGGCACAGTGAATAGAGCACCCAGCCCTGGAGTCGGGAGGACCTGAGTTCAAATTTGACCTCAGTCATTTGCTTCCATTTGCTCCACTCTAATTTTGAAGGAGTTATTCTCTTCAGAAAGCTTTTGAGATTCTTTTTCCATCTGGCAAAGTCGACTTTTTAAGGCATTCTTCTCCTCATTGGCTTTTTGGGCCTCTTTTGTCATTTGAGTGAATCTATTTTTTAGGGTGTTAATTTCTTCAGTCAGGTTGTTGACTCTCTTTTCATGATTTTCTTGCATCATTCTCATTTCTCTCCCCAATTTTTCTTCTACTTCTCTCATTTGGTTTTCAAAATGTTTCTTCAGCTGATCTCTAGCTTTTTGGCAATCTTCATGTTTCTTGGAAGCTTTTGGGGTGGGAGTTCTGACTGCATTGTCTTTCTCCCTTTCTCTGCTTTGTTCCTTTTTTTCCCCAAAGAAGGAATCTAGGGTTTGATTGCTGTTCTTACTTTGCTTCCTATGCTTATTCATGGTCGCCATTCAATGGTTTGTTTTTTTTTTTAGTTCTGTGGAACTCTGCTTCCAGACGGAACAGCTCTGTTCCAAATCGCTGGGGTTTTCCCAGCTGCTGGGGCTTTTAGGAGGCTGCTGGGTCCCTCCTCAGCTCTGGCTCACTGAAAAAAAAAAAAAACCTCAGGACCACCACCCAAGACCACAATGCAGATCCAGGCCACTCAACGCGAGAGCGCTTGGCCTCTGAACCATCGATTGGCCCCCCGCTGCTGTCTGCAGGCTGGGAGCTCTGGAGCGGCAATGTGGAGGTGGGTGCAGAACCTCTGCTTTCTGCTTCTTAGCCCTGGAGGCGGGTTGGCCAGACCCGCTTTTCTTCTCTGGTTTTTAGCCAAGTTCCACTAACCTGAGTCCTTTTTCCTTATGGCTGGATAATTCTGGATCCTGCCACAGCTGCTGCAGATCCACTCTCCTGAAGCTCCAGCCATGGCGGGGCTGGTTTCAGGCCGGGCTGGTTTCTGCTCCAGAGTTGAAATGATCGCTTTGAGCTGAGCTGCCTTCAGCAGGGAATATATCTGTGTGCGTTTTAGAGCCCTAGAATTTGTTTAGAGTCATATTTTTTGGGTATTTGAT
>CM053580.1:369799689-369817710 GCA_028627135.1 Pseudochirops cupreus
AGTTCTTCAAGCAAAGACCAGACGGCCATTTTTTTGGATTTTGTAAAGAGGATTCCTCTTTAGGCATGGATAAGATAAGATGGCCTCTTAGCTTTCTTCCAGTGGTATAAACAGTTCAAGGTATAGGGCCTCAGGGAGTATAGGGCCTGAGGCATGTATGACCTGTTCAACTAACCCTTGCAGAGGTTCCTTAGAAACATTTCCACATAATAAATTCATAAGAAACATGGGGTCAGCCTGTTCTGGACACTCTCTAACTTTTAATACTTCTAGGGTTTTTTGGTTGCTTAAATCACAACCATTGCAAAAAGCAGGAAGTTAATCTTTAAATACTTTGTCTCCTCAAGATTTCCAATTTCTCTTAAAAAAAAAAACCTTTTTTATGAGCTATGGCTTCATGCCAACAGCCTACTAGTCAGCAGGCTCATTACTACTGACGACTTCTCTAACACTTTCTATTTTCAAAGCATTTCACCATCATTAACTTCATGTCAGTGAAGGAGGAGATTGGTCTTGATGGAAAAATGACCTAATCCAGGATGGAAAATTCTGTTCCTACACCCTGCACCTGAGACTGGAGAACTTTCTTTTTCTGTGTGAGAACTTTAGAAAAAGGGGGTGGGGCGTGTGGAGTTCATTTCTCTGTTCTTACCCTATAGATAGCATATGCAAAACTCACTTTGTACATTCCTAAGATCAGTGCAAAGTGCAGAGAGCATGGAGAATTTGGATCCATCAGAAGGGTTTTGTTTTGGGGTTTCGGGGGCTTTTTCCCCAGAAAGGAAAAAGGGCCTGGTCAAAGTGCAGCACTTGGCAAACTGAAACTCACAGCCTGCCAGAATTCTGCAATAATTTAGTTGGTGGCTTAATACTCCCTCCAAACTGAAAGCAGAATCTTATTAAGAGTGAAGGGAAGGAAGTAGTAGGTATTACAAGGCTAGTGGTCTCCCAGATGAAGGTCAGACACACTCAAGTAAGCCCATTAATAAAGGAAAGCTTAAAAATTACGCTTTGGTTTAGTGAGTAGATTAGTTATTTATACTGTTTCTGTTTTGTGACTCTTATCATTTGCTTTCTTCTCAAAACTAGCTCAGTAATGCTGAGCTGTCATGAGGATGTCCTGGTTCTCAGGAACTGACTGTATTCCAAAACTTCATTATTAGAAATTTTGTATCTTATATAAGCAATGTATTAAGCAGAGCTGTAACTAGGGCAGGGCAATCAGGGACTTGCTCCAAGGCAGTGAAATTTAGAGGGCAAAAAAGCTTTAACACATGCAATTTCTTTGGCACAAAGAAGCCACTACAATAACTATTGCCCCCTATTGTTCAACTGAATTTTTCTTAATTCCTTCTTGAATTTTAGCATTATAATTTGCAAAACTGATTTGACATCATGTTTCATGCTGCTTATTTCAGATACCAAAGTTGATGGTTCTGGTGTTAAAGGTCAAATCCAATGAATACAACTGCCCAGAGGTTCTTTCTATGTCTCTCTATGTATCTATCTGTCCGTCTCAATCTTTGTGGTTGTACCAAAATTTTTTTATATGGGTCAAATGTCATTATAAAAGGAAAAAAACATTTCCTTCCAGTCCTAATAAAGGGCTTCTTATTTTACTCAGTCAGTCAGTCAGTCAACAAGCATTTATTAAGCACTTAATATTTTTCAGCCACTGTTAAGTGCCGGGGATACAAAGAAAGGCAAAACCAGACTCCTGCCTACATTCTCATGGGAGAATCAGCAAGCAATGGACATGTATAGTACAAATGAAAAGTAATTTGAAAGTAAAGGTGCTGGCAGTGGAAGAATTGGAAAGGATGGAAAAAGTGTCCTACAGAAGGCAGAATTTGAACTGAGTCTTATAGGAAGCTGGGAGTTAAGGTGAAGTAAGAAGAGCATTCTGGGTCTGGAGGACAACCAGTGAAAATGAATCAGGAGATAGATTGTGGGAGGAAAAGCAAGAAGGTCCATGTCACTGGATTGTAGAACAGGTAGAGAGAAGTGAATAAAGAATAAGACTAGAAAGATAGGAAGGGGTTAGATTTTGATGGGCTTTAAAGACCAAAGGATTTTATATTTGATCCTAGAGCTAACTGGGAGCCAGTGGTATTGAGAAAGGGTGGGGGTGACATGATCAGCATGACATGGTCAGATATGCTCGTTAGGAAAATTACTTTTGTTGTTAATTAGGGGATAGATTAGAGTAGGGAGTGTCTTGATCAAGGCAAGGAGACTATTTAGTAGCTTATATTAGGAGGACACACTGAACACTGGAGGGTTTGGAAGCAAAAGTTTATTATTCACAATTTGGGTGGATAGAACGCATGTTGACCCCTACACCCACTTCAGTCCCAATGGTCAAAAATATGAACTTTGGGAGCATCCAGATGTGCAGTAGGATGAGTATAGGTCAAGTTAAAGGCTCTCATATAAAGTCTGGGCTGGGCTTTACAGACTAGTGCAGGAAACGGGATTGGCTTAATCCAACATAAACCAAAAAGCAAGGGGAAAAAATGTCCTCAGACCATATATGGAGAATTTTAACCACAAGCCACCAAATGGGGAAGTTACAGCATACTGGGCTTACCTCTGCTTTAAACATACATGTACACATGCACTGTTTTACAGAACAGGGGAGAAAGTACTAGGGCTAACTCCCGGCCTATGGCTACTCAGAGACCAATCAGCAGGTTATCGCAATACTCTAGACATGGAGTGATGAAAGTCCACGCCAGGGTGTTAGCTATGTGTGCAGAGAGAAGGAGATATAATCGAGGAATATTCTGAAGGTAGAAATGGTAAGACATGACAACAGATTGGATGTGTGGAGTGAGTGCTAGTGAGGAATGGAGGAAGATACCAATGCAAAAAATTGCCAGTACAAAAGCTTAGGAAATCATTTTTGAGTTCACTATAATGGAAGTTAACTTGTATTAAGTTTGGGTTGAAATAGTGAGCTTAGATAGATGGTAGCATAGTAGTGCCTTGGACAATAATAAGGAAGTTCAGAAGAGGAGAGAATCTAAGGGGAAAGATAATGAATTGTGTTTTAGACAAGCTGAGTTTGAGAAGTCTATTGAATATTCAATTCAAAATGTCCAGTAGGTAATTGATGATTTAAGACTTGAGGTCAGGGAAGAGGTTAGGACTGGATACAGAGCCCTCAGAGATACTCACATTTAATGGATATGCATGGATGAAGACCCAACAAAGGAGACTGAGAAGGAATGGTTAGATAAGTAGGAGAAGGACTAGGAATGAACAGTGTCATGAAAACCTAGAGAGAAGAGGGTATCCATGGGAAAAGAGTCATCAACTGTGTTAAGTGCTACAGGGAGATTAAGAAGGATGAGGACTGAGAAAAGGTTATTAGATTCAACAATTAAGAGATCACTGGTAACTTTGGAGAGACCAGTTTGGGTTGAACAAAAAGGTTGGAGGCTAGATTGTAGAGAGTTTAGAATTAGTTTGAAGGAGAAGTAGAGAGTTCTATACTGAGTATAGATGGTTTTCTCAGGGAGTTTCCTCAATAAGGGAAGGAAATATAGAACAATATCAAGGATGATTAGGTCAAGTGAGACTTTTTTTTGAGGGATTTGAGTGACATGGGTGTGTTTGTAAGCATCTAGGAAGCAGGTATTAGGTAAGGAGAGGTTGAAGAGATTTGAATAGCCAATGTAACAAACTGCCAATACAAAAATTTAGAAAATCATTTGGAGTTCATTATAATGGAACTTAACCAGCATTGAATTTGGTTTGAAACTATTAGGCCTGTCTCTGATCAAATTATTTTTTCTTTCATCTCTTTTTTAAAATAGTACTTGGTTTTTTCCATTTATGTGTAAAGACAAATTTTAACATTCACTTAAAAAAATTTTTGGTTTCGTATTTTCTTCCTCCCTCTTCACCTCCCTCCTTCCTAAAACAATAAGCAATTTGATATAGGTTATATATGTGTAATCATGTAAAACATATTTCCGTATTAGTCATGTTGTGAAAGAAGAAACAGGCCAAAAGAAAAAATAAAACCAAATAAAACCCCAAAGGAAGTGAAAATAGCATGCTTCAATATGCATTCACACTCTATCAGTTCTTTCTCTGGATATCGATAGCATTTGCCACCACGAAAAGAGCTATTATAAGTATTTTTGTACATATAGGTCCTTTTTGCTATCTCTTTGGGATATAGATCTACTAGTGTTACTGCTAGATCAAAGGGTATGCACGATGCAATTGCCATTTGGACATAGTTCCATATTGCTTTCCAGAGTGGTTGGACTAGTTCACAACTCTACCAACAACACATCAGTGTGCCAATTTTTTTATATCTCCACCAACATTTATTGTTTTCCTTTTCTGTCAAGTTAGCCAATCTGATAGGCGTGAGGTGGTACCTCAGAGTTGTTTTAACTTGCATTTCTCTAATTAATAGTGATTTAGAGCATTTTTATATGACTATAAGTAGCTTTGATTTCTTCATCTGAAAACTGCCACTACATATCCTTTGACCATTTATCAATTTGGGAATGACTTATATTCTTACAAATTTTACTCAGTTCTCCATATATTTGAGAAATGAGGTCTTTATCAGAAATACTTGCTGTAAAAATTTGTTTCCTAGCTTTCCGCTTTCTACCAAGGTTACAAACCTAGCAGATTGAAAGAATGATGATGTCTTCAACAGATAATTAAAGAAATCTAAAGGAGTCTTAAGTTTTAGGGGAAAGATATACATTTGGTTTGGACATGTTGAGTTTGAGATTGAATTTGAAATGTCCAAAAGGCAAATGGCAATACAAAATTGAAGCTCTGGGGTTGAGAGATTAGGTATAGACAGAGATCTAGGAATCATCAGCATAGAGATAATTAAACCCATAGGAATTGACGAAGTCACTAACAGAGAGATTTTAGAGAGATAATTGTAGAGAGTAGATAAGAGCCTTGGGGAATATGTACAGTTAGGGAAAGTGAACCAGCAAAGGAGATTAAGAAGGAGTGATTAGACAGGTAGAAGGAGAACCAAGAGAGAACAGGGTCATGAAGCCCCAGAGAATGGAGAGTATCTAGGAAGAGGGCTGGCCAGAAGTGTCAAAAGCAACAGAAAGGTTGAGAAGGATTAGAACTGAAGAAAAACCTTCAGATTTGGCCATTAAAAGATCACTGGTAATTTTGTAAAGAACATTTTTAGTTAGATTAATCTAGAATTTTGAAAAAATTTTGAAAAAACTTTTCAAAACCATGGCGGAAGCCCATGGAGACAATAGCGGCCACACAATCTTCTGATGGGGGATCAGCCACTGTGCTGGTGGAGCCAGGACCACTGGAGCCAGGCAGGACAAGTGGGTTTGCAAAATCTGGATCATCCATATGAGACATGACCCAGTTCATAGCAGCTTCAGCCCCACTATTGCCAGTGTAGTAGACAGCTTTGCAGCCCGCATCCATGGGGAAGCCCATCTCTACCAGCTGAATGATGACAGATTCATCTAACATGGGTGATGTTGGAGAGAAGTGAGGGGAGCAGAAGGAGTCTTCATCTTTGTTTCCATAGAAACCAAGGTTACCTTTGAGCTCATCTGGGGTGACCAAGGGTGGAGCAATGTCACTTAGCTCCTCCTCTCCAGGCTGCAGCCCTGCCCCTTGAAGCTGTGAGGTATCCAGCTCCTCAGGCATCTAGCTTTTTGGGCACCCAGTCCAGGTCAAAGGTAAATTTCTTGATCTGGATGACCGGGTAGTCAGGGAACGAGGCAAATCGTGTCATCTTTACAGCTACAGATTTAGCTTGCAGGGCTGTGCTCCAGAAATCATCCACCTGCTCAGGGACCCCAAAGGCCTCCAGACAGGAACTAAAAGGCACCTGGGCCTGAACCAGCTCTGGCAGAGGCTGCTTCTCCTCTTCTGCTTGACGTTTCTTTTCCTCATATTCCAAAAGCTCCTCCTTGTTAAGGGCTGCATCCATGGGTACAGGCAGCTGCATGATATAGTCCGCTCGCTGGGTGTACTTGACCTTCTCTGTGGCCAGGCACTTGATCTTCTCTTCCACCAGGAAGAATAAGCTAGAGGAGTGAAAGAGGAGACAGTGACTTTAAAATAGCTTTTTCTCAGAGACTGACTGAGAATGACAGGAGAAAGAGAAGAAAATAGCTTGAAGTCATGTAAGCTGTAGTGAAGTTTTTTTAAGTATAAGGATGGACTTTTCAAAACCTATCCCAATTAATATTAACACAGAAGGGCCAGATTTCTTGACTGAACCAATCATTAATCAAACAAAAATATAAATTAAGTGCAATCAAGTCCTTAATCCATTGCTTTGATCATTGGATGAGAGTAGACAAGTCTCATAGAAAATATCTCAGCAGTTGGTTAAAAATAATCAATTACATTTTGTGGGACTATGGATACAACAGCAAGTCTTTTTGGAATCCTGCATTCTAATGGCAAGCCAATGTGACTTTGGAGTATTTGGGTCCGAACTCCTTAGAGGGAATTTTTGGAGGGGGGGAAGTGGAGGAAAAGGAGGAGACTTAAATATGATCTCTGTCTTTTTTCCTCTTTATTGCCTCCCCTGCCCCAGGAACTGTGTGAGTTGAAGAGATCTATCACAGCATTTTGGAGAGGTGCCATCAGCAACCTCCAGCATCAGCTGGTAGCAGTGTTCTTGGAGCATCAGGGTCTGATGACAGTGTCTGCATTGGAAGCAGAGACATTTAAAGCAAATTGGCTACACCAAGGCAGGATAACTTCAGTGCTCTAAGAAGAAAATGATTCTCAGAGCCCCACAGACCTAAAAGGAACTTCTTGAGGATTTCATGAAGGAAGAAAGAGATTTCCCATAATCAGGAAACATTGTCCCTTTGCTATCTGTATTCTCTTTACCATTTTTGTACTTTAAGTGCCTACACTTTCCATAAAAGAGTATATGTGGAACAGTATGCTCACAGTTTGGGGAAATGCTTTGTATCAAGTGTTATTACTATACCCTATTGGTAAAGCTTACTAAAAAACTAATTATATCTGACTATCTGATCATATATGGAGAGAGCAGGACTTGACTTAGTACTTGACCCCAGATCCTCTGGGTTAACCCTAGAACCTAGAAAGAAGTGGTCAGTCCCTATCTAGCCTTTATACCCACCAAAGTGAGCAAAAATTGGGAAAGTAGCCTAAAAGGCATATGATATAAGGATTAGAAAGATGGGTATATCTGAAGGCAGTAGGGAAGGAACCAGTACACGGAGATCAGAGATGGAAGCTGGAGGAAATGACTGATGTTTCAGTCTCTCAGCTGAGAGAAAAAGAAGGAGAGAAGATGAGCTTAGGAAAGTCTTTGTGAGGAGTGAGGTAGGGAATTGATTAGGAAAGTACAAAAGGATTGTCTACAGTGAGGCCCAGGTGAAGTTGAATTTCATGAACTCTTAACAGACCCAGTCAGTGCCATTGTGTGATTTCCCCTAACTACATTCAGCAGCATTTGAGTAGGAGTGGAGGAAATGAATGGCAGAAGTAATCCAGAGCTGAAGTTTGACCAGGGGATGAATAAAATATAAGAGAAGACTTCTGTGGACTGATAAAGCTGAAAAGAGTAAGGCCAAGAAAATAATACACATGGTCATGGACTCAGAATTTTAGTCTTATAACAGACATTGGGACTTAGCACCTGGTCCAACCCAGTCCTGAAAAAAGAATCCCTTCCACATTATATCCAACAAATGGTCACCCAACTTCTGCTTGTACACACCACCTCTGGAGAAAGAGTAATCAGACAGGTAGAAGGAGAACTAGGAGAGATTAGTGTCATGGAAGCCCAAAGAGGGTATCCATTTACAAACATTAAATATTATAAAGTTTATTTGTGGAATAAATATGTATTTTTCAGAAAGTCAGCCAAGCAGATTTGACTCAAAAGATACAGCAGAACAGTAACAAAGTCTCGCTTTTATAATCCCTTTTCTGACCAGAGTCATATGCTATGAATTTTTTGTGCTTCATATCTTAGTTGTTTCCTTAATTATCTCAAAAAAAGAAAAGAAAAATGAAATGCGTGCAAAGGATGAGATGCATCCTTGGTGTTTTTTTTTTTTAATTTTTCTTTGGTTTTTCTTTTGTGATTTCCTTCTTGGTCACTGTCCCAACTCCTTCCCCTGTCACTTGTCACACTGAATGCTTCTGATCACAGGATGGTATTTTAGTAAAAGCCCTGAGGACAGAGCGAACTAAATGTTAACTTTAATCTCATCTCTTTGTACTTTGCCTCTGCTTTGCCCACTCTCTTGTTTATAGCAAAATTGCATTTAATTTTTTTTAAAAAGTGGTTTCTTACCTGTAATCAGAGAGAGAGAGAGAGAGAGAGAGAGAGAGAGAGAGAGAGAGAGAGAGAGAGAGATGCACCTCACAGACTGAATATCGGTCTTCAGTTACAGCTATACCTCTACCTCCACTTGGCCTGAGAGGACCAACAAAACTTTGGGTCTGCCCACACAGTTAATTCTCACAGTCTGCTTATTTCCTTGAGACCAAGAGTAAAGTATAAGAACATTAGTCTCACCTTTATCCCTCTATGCCACAGGAATGGCATATTGAGTTGGAAAAATAATCTTTTTACAAAGGTTTTTTCTTGACAAACATTATCTGTTGTAAGTAGCAAGAATGCCTATGCAGACCACCCTAAGTCATTTTGTGAAGAGGAAGAAGTCCTAAATCACCAATCTTTAGTTTAAAGGCTAAGTGGGAACTTAGAATATAACAAAAAATAAATTAAATTTAAAAAAAGAACAAATAACAATAAAAAATTTTTAAAAGGTTGAGAGGCCAGAAATATGGGGACCAGCCAACAAAAGAGCAACAGCTGGGGGTGGGTGGTGGGAAGGAAGGTAATTACGTCAATCCAAGAAGTCAATTCAATTCAGCAAACATTAAATCTTACGATGTACACATCACTATACTAAGCTTTGAAAGATGGAGATAATGATGACTACTAAGCTATTTCTTTTGATCCTCACAACAACCCTGGGAGGTAGGTGCTTTTATTATCACCATTTGATAGGTCTGGAAACTGAAGCTGAGAAAGCTTAAGTGACTTTCCCAGGGTCATATAGCTAGTTAGTGTCTGAGGTTGAATTTGCAAAGACAAATATTAATCATAATTCTGTTCTTAGAGCATTCTATAGTTTCAAAGGAACTTTCCTCATAACCACCTCCTCATTTTAGAGAAGAGGAAACAAACAGAGAGGGGGGGGGGGGACTTACCCACAGCCACACTTCAGTGAAGGAAAAAAAGGGACTAGAATCTAGTTTCTGTTTCTAAAGGCCCAAATTCTTTCTGCTATGCAGTGCTGCCATGCCCTTAAATGGTTGATAATCTTAAGAATAAGATACATACCAATGATCTCAATAAAAGTCAGAAGGTGAGATCCAGAAAAGAGGCACAAAGTACTCTAAGAAGGTTAAAGACTCCTTGAGTAAAGATCTTGGGAGCATTAGGCAAGGCTTCATGAAGCAGGTAGCCCCCAACTTCCAACTGTGAGACAGGGAGAAGTTTCACTGGGGAAAGGTGAATGGGGTCCATCCTAGGTATGAAAGATAGCTTGAGCAGCAGCTGGGAGATGGGTGAAGGCAGGGTGAGAATGCTGAGTAATGGAGATTTGCTGGAACAAAGAATAAATGAAAAGAAGAAATAACAACAGGAAGCACAAAGTCTACTGGATTCCATTCTTTTTTGGTCTCCTGTCCTGTCTCTCTGGCCTTTCTCTGTAAAGCCAAGCAGCCCTAAGACCCCTTCCTCTGATTAGTTGGTTACTCCTAGACCCTCCAGGCCAGTCATATCTTCATTCTTTTCCCGGACTCCACACTTGGCTTTCCACATTTTAGCCATTATGCCTTTCCCTAATCCCTTCCCTTCATTCTCCCATCCCAAACTTGGAATGAATCCTTTTATGTGTTGTCTTACTCCATTACAGTGTAAGCTCCTTAAAGGTAGTGGCTAGCTTTCTACTTGCATCAATATTCCCAGCTCTTAGCCCATCTGGTACACTTAATAGTAAGCAGTTAATAACTGTTTGTTGGCTTGTTGACTTTTGAGACTGAGGGCCTGGGTTCAAACTCTTACTTTGTGACATTGGGCAAATCCCATTTCCAGTTCTAAGTTCTCACATACAGCTATGGACAGCCAGCTCTGTATCCAATAGGCCAGGCTGTCCCGGATGTATACAGTTAGAAATCAGCAGCAAACCAAAAGACAAGACAAAGATGAGAGACATCGCAGACAATTGCAACAACTTTAGGTTCAGTCAAACAAATCGTTGAGGCTCAAAGATGAAACATTGAAAAAGGCAAAGATATTGACCTTGAGCTGTAGCATTTCTTAAAGAATTTTAATCACTATAAATTAGCAATCTATGAGGAGTTAAAGTAAAAAGAAAGGTAAAAGTTTTTTTTAAATCATCTTAAGCCAGCAAACACTTGATCTCCTCCTTGCCAAGTGGAGAGACCTGGCAGTCAAGTGTAGAGCCAGTTTAAAATACACACTTTTAAAAAGAAGGCACTAGAGAGGAAGATTATGAAGAGTTGCCTCATAAAACATGAAAAAAATGAGAACAAGTCTTCAGAAAACTTGGAATGAATCCAAATAGAGCCACATCATCCCAAGAGCATTCATACATGAAAAAGGTAGAATGAAGACAGAAAATAGAACAGATGTCATTATTTATATATAATCTATTTTTGCTATCTGTGAAACCACAGCACATTACACATAGTAGGTAATTAACAAATAAATATTTGCTGAATTAATTTGAATCAGTAACAGTAGAAACAGCACATGTATATCTGGACACCAAAGTGCCTGATGTGCCATAATGACAAATCAGAAACAGAAGTAGAGAAGATGGAGTCAGGAAGAATGGCTTGGCTAGAACAAGTTCCCACCTAGGAAATTGGCCCAGGAGATGACATGATCTTAAATGTGTTGAAGGATCATTTTACAACATATGTCAGAGAGGGGGAAATGCTTAAAAAAGAAAAGAAAAGAAACAAATGATAGACATATTATTGTCCCAAAAAGAGAAGTGAAGAATCAATAACTACTAACCTTTCTCATACTTTCTCATCTTTATAGATTCTTTATAAGAGTAGTCTTCACATGTATCCATGATGAAAAGATGAGAAGGGAACAGGTAATCTTTTGCAAATGATTTTCTATAGCAGAACACATCTTGAAAGTTGCACAACTGACTGAAAAGTGCAGAGAGAACAAAATCCTAATGTTTAATGTTTGATTACCCCCCCCAAAAAAAGGCATTTGAAGTGACACTGCAAAATGGAACCTCTAAAGTCCCTCCTCCAACAAGGTGGCTCTGATGGATATATTAAAATCATGCAAGATTCCTTGATAAATTCATTCACAGAGAATTCTGTTCTATGATCTTTTGATGCCTGGCATCAAACAAGGCATAAAACATTGAGATGCTGCCAAAGGTGTTTGCTCCTAACACAGAGAGTGTCCTTTACCAGGTCCAAATGAAAGAGAGTGTCTCCTCTGGAAATCTCATGAGATATTTAGGCATTCCTTTCTGTAAATGACATTTTGTTGTCTACATCAAGTTACATAATATTACCAGTCTTTCTTAGTGAGACCCATGACTGTTTAAAAAAGAAGGACCTAGGGGTTGCTGAGAGGCACAATGAAAAGAGCACTGGGCCTGGAGTCAGGAGGACGTGAGTTCAAATCTGGCCTCAGATACTTGGGCAAGTCACTTAACCGTAATTACCCTGCCCTCCCCACTCCAAAAAAAAGAGAGAGAAAGAGAAAAGGACCTAAGAGTTTAAAACACAGCCCAAACGAATGAATAATACTTGTTGCCCACATGTAGTTGGATAGTTCATACAATGAATTAGGACAGCCATTGAAGATGGATGATGATCTATGACCAAAACTAAATAGAAGGGAGAAAAAAATTGAATAGCATTTGGGAAGTTATTCCCTGGTTTTTAGGATGGTACAGAACTGAGAAAAGTACTTGATGGAGCTGGTTAAAATACCAGCTCTGACACTTATTACCTGTATGACCTGGGTGACTCAAGCTCCCTGACCCTCAGTTTGCTAAAATGATGGAGTTGGACTAGATGACTTCTACCGTCTCTTCTGTCTCTAAGCCTATAAACCTAGAAATGAACCCAAACTACTTCCCGATACCCAAATCTATCCTTTGAATAATGTTTTTAAGTAATGCTACATGTTTACAAATCTCAGAGTACCCCTGTCTCTGAAGGTTCGAGCATCCCGCTTGTTGGGGTTTTTTTAGTGAATCAATTCAATTTAATTCCAAAGTCATTTAACAAGTGCCTATATATGCAAGGAATTAGAGATGCACAAATAAATGAAACCTTATATTCTGCTCCTTGTGGAGATACAGTGTGGTGAGAGTATGTAGCATATCATCTTGGAAATCTATGATTGGAAGAGAAGTTATGCCTGTCAAAAGACAGGGCCAAAGGACACCAAATTGATGGTACTGTATAGGAACTCATGAAATTTTAAAAGTAATGGAAGGTAGGCCTCCTGTCTAAAGGATACGTGGGAGAATATGGACTAGAGTCAAGGAACTGTAAAATATGAGACTTGGGAAAGGTTTCAATTGCCCCCTATTCCTAGTCATAGGATAAGGAGCTAGGGTTGGGTCATAGGCTACATCAATGGAGGGAATACCCATATTAACAAGATTGCTGCCTCACTGATGTACTGAAGAATAACAGCTGAAATTTCTTTGACTGTTTGAGGTTTAGAAAGCACTTTCTTCACAACAATGTTGTGTGTTAGGCAGTACACGTTTCCTTCTTGCCCATCTTACAGAAAGGAAAACTGAGGTTCAAAAAAATTAAGTGAACAGGTCAGTAATATAGAGTCACTAAGTATCAGAGGTGATGTTAGAACTCAGATATCTCCAGGTTCAGGTCTCGAGCCTATTCTGCTCCTCTTAGTAGTGTAAGATAAGATTATAAATAAAGGGGACAGAAGATATGAAATCTTAATACATCAATACATCAAATACCTGTGATTTTGTCAATGTGAGAACTTGGTAGAGCATAAACTACCTATATCATCCAGTCTATGAGAACTTCCTGAGGCCCAGAGGTCAGGCAGTCTGTTCATGGTCACACAGGCATTACATTTGAGGTAGGATAAAAACCCCCATCTTCTGAATTCCTAAGTCTGATGTCCCAACCATTTTGTGCCACACCTACCTCTTTTAAAACATCAAAATCAAAGAAAACTTTTATGGAATGAATCTACCAGGACACAGTGCCTATTCCATGACGAGGTATTACCATCTGTATTGCCAGCTCCTACATGTCATACCTCTGATCCCCACTCACTTCCAACTCTTACACTTTTTGGAGAACAAATATTAGTGGGTTAGTCGACAAGTTTTTACCAAGCACCTACTATGTTCCTGATGCCATGCTAAATACAGGGAATACAAAGAAATGTAAAAAAACAAAACAAAACAAACTAAAAAACTCAGTACCTGATTTTAGAAAACTCACAATCTAATGGGAGAGAGATAAATGTGTAAAAACTCTCTCTTTGAGAGAGAGAGAGAGGGAGGGAGGGAGGGAGGGAGATGGAGAGACAGAGACAGAAACAGAGAGAGGCAGAGACAGAGAGAGAGAGAGGAAAAGAGAGATAGAGAGATAGAGAGACAGAGAGAGACAGAGAGAGAGAGAGAGAGAAGGGGGGGTAGAGAGAATAAATTGTGGATATCAAAGCAAATTAATACTATCATTGTTACTAGAAAGTATGTGACAATCTACTTCCCTATGATTCCAGTAACAGTAACTAGTACTGAATAAATTCCTTTCTCTGGCCATTATCTTCCTATATATGTTGCACCTCCCTTGTAAAATGTAACTCCTTGAATGCCAAGGGCCTAGATTGTCTCAGTTTTACGTTCAAGTCCCAACACTTAACTCAGTGTCTGTAACACTAATAATAAAATACTAACAATATATGTAATTTATGATATATCATAAATTATATAAACTAATAATAATAAAAAAAACACTAATAAATGCATAGTGAATGGTGGTTTGATAGGATACCATCATAAATATTTGGGTCAGGTGCCTAGAGATTTATCAAGACTCCAATTCAGCAAATATTTGTTAAGCATCTGTGTGCCAGGAACTGTGCTAGGCACTGGGTATAAAAAAACAACACAAAATCAGTCCTCCAAGAACTTGCAGTCTAATGTAAGGTTATGACAAATGTTGGATAGAATAGGATCCAAGGAAAGATATCTTTCAACTCCTCTCTGAATCCTTCTCTGATCATCCCATTTTTTGGTATTTTTTCCCCCTCCTTAATTTTCCTTGCATTTAGGTGTGTGTGTGTGCGCGTGTACATGCACATACACTCACAAGTGTGCACATGTACACTGTATCTCCACAAGGAGCAGAATATAAGGTTTCATTTGTTTGTGTATCTCCAGTTCCTTGCATGTACAGGTACTTGTTAAATGACTTTGGAATTAAATTGAACTGATTCACTGAAAAAAAACCCCCAACAACTCCAAAACCACAAACCAAACCCTAGAATACTCTGCCCTATAGAGAAGGCTCCAATGATTGCTCCAGTGAACCCCACAGTAAAAAAAAATATTTTAAAATTATTTTATTGATCCCCTTTGTTTTTTATATCACAGACATTTCCCAAATATCTCATCATCCCCATACAACTCTTCCCTTGTTACAAAGAAAAACAGCTAAGCAAAACCAAACCAAATCGCAACAGCTCTCACAGCATGTGCAACATTCAGGATCCATAGCCCTCCACCTTTCCACCAAAGGGACAGGGACTTGCTTCATTATCTGTTTTTTTTTAGAAGCAACACTGGGAATTGTCTCCATTTTGAGTTCACTGACCTTTTAGTGTTGCTTTCTTAATGACTGGTTTGCAGAATTTTGTACATATTTCAGCATATGTATCCAAACTCCAAAAAATGTCAGGGTTATAGAAAAGGATACTGTTCTTTTCCCCCTCCCCCAAAATTTTGTTTCATTTACCTTCTGAAACGTGTCATGAAGAAAAAAAACCTTTCCTTTTAGGAGACTAATTTAAATGAACTATCGCTACAGATGGAAAAAAACTAAGCTAGGTAGGAAAATAGCTAAGTTAATTAGAATATTTCCTGAAGAATCTCTGGGGAAGGACAAGGAGAAAGAAACTATGAGATTTTCCATGGATTTAGAAGGAAAAAAACCCTTAATGTGATGATAATCAGGGATTTAGGAATGATAGATATTAGGTAGAAACTATAGAGAAAAAAAAATGATATGAGGAAGAAAAGGGCTAAAGAAACCTTATAGAAATAAATGATCACCAAAGGTGAGATAGATTATCCTTTGCATATTTTCTAGGTCAAGCAGTCAGAACATTTTCTAGCTCTATGCTCTTCTAGAAACCTCTGTAAAGCTCTTAATGGGTTAAGCTAACAATAAAACTCTATAGAGAAAATCAAATTTTGATTGCTCAATGCCAAAGCTACTACAGGGGTGTATTGTGTGGGTTTAATTCTGATGCACAATTGTGCTCTTATTCACAATTGCACCAAATTATAAACCTGAAGAAGACCCTTTGGAGTGAGGGGCAAAAATAAAAAAGGGTTTTTTTTTTGCTCAGAAGAGCTTTCTGTCTGGCAATCTTGTGACTAAAGATAATCTTTGTTTATCTTGTATGTTTAACTTGTGTCTCATATATCCAAAGGGCTAGAAAAAATGTGGAGTTACAAGTAAGTTAGTGAGCAAACCCATCGTATAGGGTATAATTTCTCTTCATGGGAAGGACAGGAAGAGCAAAATCAGCAGTTAGGGTAGAATATATTTTTTTCTGTGTTCTCTCCAAACCTTTCAGTAGGATAATTTTACAATTAAAGTGCTGATTTTCAGCAGCACTTGATACAAACTTGTTACATGGCTCATGCAAAAGCAACCTTATTTGAAACACATTTTTGATAACTGTACATTCTTTGCAGCGTTGACTGATAAAACTTCGGGGGAATTCAAGGGCTGGTAAGCCCAAGGCTGCAGAAGACTGAGAAGGATTTAAATATTTAGCATCATCCAATCAGTAAAATCCGATTAACGAAGCTCAGGGAGTACACTGGCTTTTATGAGAAAAAGTGGGGCCGCTAGCAAAGTTCTTGGGGGCGACACATTCTGGCTCTTTAACGATAAAAAGACCCAACAAAAATTTCCAGAGTCAAAACTGTGTGCTCCATCCCAGCCCCTTATTTCTCCTCAGTGAGATCCAGTCCTCCCATTTCTCTCGTTACAGGCTCGATATTATTGAAGTCAAGCCAACAGCAAGTTAGCAAACCAGCAGGGGAGCAAATTGATTATACAGTTAACTGTGGAAAAAACTGAAATTCTTTATTAAGGGAAAATGAAATACAGCTAATTTATGCTTCACCCCAGCCCCTCCCCACGTGGCATTTACTCTGCTGGCTCTCTGACTTGACTCCAAAACTGTAAGCCAGCCAAAAAATGACAGGCACTTTACTGATGTAAAAATAAGGCAGGTTTTGAGCTTTTTTTTTTTCCCTCTTGCATGATGATTTTTCCAGCTACAATTACTGTAACTCACTCATTATAGAGGATAACATGGCAGGCAAACAGGCAAGGAGGGGGGGGAAGTGTGGTAAAACAGTTGGCAGGATGTAAATTGAGAGACTTTGCCATCTAATTTTAAGCAGTATTTATATAGAGAACCCATAATACAACATTCAATGTCTGACACAAATCTTTTAGATTCTCGAGGAAACATTTGTTGAAGTTGTTAACAGAACTAGTGGACGCTTATATGGAAATGAGTAAAATACTGAGTGCTCTAAATTTAAATATATATATATGAACAAGTTTATGTTATACACATTCAGTGTAATTTGGGGTGAAAGAAACTCGTGCAGCAAGAGCTGTAACAACACCAATAACTTGCATTCATTTTCAGAGATCTGGATGGCAGAATTTATCTAATCCTCATGTAACAACCATTCAGGCAGGCAATACTCATAAACTCCTTTCTGAGGGGATGACAATTGCTGTTTCTATATAATAAAATGTAGCACTTACCAGCATACTACTAATAATATAATATATTTCATTCCACTCAACTCAGAGTAATTGTGGTAAAGTGGAAAGAGCACAGGATTGGGGGTTAAAAGACCCAGGTTCAAATTCTGGCTCTTATTAACTGCCTATGAGAGAAATCCCTCAGACCCTCTCTGGGCTTCAGTTTCATTATCTGTAAAACAGGGTTAGGGGTTTGGAGTTAGATTGGATGATCTCTAAGGGAATTTTCATCTCTCAATTCCGTGAGAATAAGGATGATCTAAGTGTCCAACCAGATTTCACCAATGAAAGAATTACTTTTTTTTGGAGGGAGGAAAGCAGGACAATTGAGGTTAAGTGACTTGCCCAAGGTCACACAGCTAATAAGTGTTAGGTGTCTGAGGCTGGATTTGAACTCAGGTCCTCCTGCCTCCAGGGCTAGTGTGGTATTCACTGCACCACCTAGCCGCTCCTGAAACAATTATTTTTGAAAAATCACAGCAGCTCAGAATTGGAAAGGACCTGAGAGGTCATCCTGATGCCTATATCCAACAGGAATCTTCTCAATTATATGCCCTATAAGTTCAAATTCCAATGGTCCTTGAAGATCTCCAATGAGTAACCCACTTCACTGTGGGACTGGCAACCTACTTCACTGTGGGACTGGCAGGCATTTGCTCACATGGAGTAGAAATCTAACTTTGCAATTTGCTCACAGGCAGAGCAAATCTAGCCCTTCTTTCTTTCTTTCTTTCTTTTTTTTAAATTTTATTATAGTGTGCATCATTCATTTCCACAAGATTTTGAGTTACATATTTTCTCCCCGTCATTCCCCCGCCCACCACCCCAAAGCAGACATCCCAGTGTGTCCCCTCTCCCCCAGTCTATTCTCTCCTATGTCACTTTTTGGTAGGG
>CM053580.1:369818210-369847231 GCA_028627135.1 Pseudochirops cupreus
TTCAAAGATGTAAATGCTCACACTGAATTAAACAATCAACTCTTGAGATGGTGTGAACAGGCTCCAGTACATCCCTGAATTCAAGTGAAAGTAAATTTGGGATTGTAAATTATTTTTTTTTAATTGATAAAACTTTGAGTCAACAGTATGATACGATACTTATGAAAGCTAACGTGATCTTAGACCACATTCTGAGAGGCAAAGTTTCCAAGAATTAGGAAGTAGCAATCCCATGGTACTCTACCCTGGTTAGACTACATCTAGAGTATTTCCTTCACTTCTAGGTACCAGATTTTAGGAGGGAATGGGGAATGTCCAGAAGAGTGTGACCAGGATGGTAAAGGACTTTGAGTTCATGCTATATGCAAATCAGCTTAAGGAAATGGGAATGTTTAGACTTGAAAAAAGAAGCTAGTTGGAGAGAAAAATGATAGAACACTTGTGTGAAAATATTTGAAGGGCTCTCAAGTCAAAGAAAAATTAGACAATCTTCTTAACTCTAAGGAGCAGAATTGGAGCAATGGATAGAAACTGCCAAGGGGCAGATTTAAACTTGGTGTAAGGAAAAACAACTCAAGCTGCCCAAGGTAGAATGAGCTTCGTAGAGAAGTAGAGGGTTTTTCCTTCTGGAGGTCTTCAGGCAAGAGCTGAATGACAACTTGGTGCTCTGTAGGGAATATTCTTATTTAGATAATGAGTTGAATTAGAACGTAGAAGTTCTTAACCTGCAGTCCATGAACTCTTTAAAAAGTATTTTTGTAATTATTTCAATATAATTGGTTTCCTTTGAAATCATATGTATTTTATTTCGAACATTTATAAACGTTATTCTGAGGCATCCATATGCTACACCCGTTTCTCCAAAGGAATCTCTGGAAATAAAAAAAACCTCAAGAGCCCCTGGACTAGATGGCCCCTGATAGCCCTTCCAACTCTTGGATTCAGTGATTTAGTTTAACTATTTCCATAGCTATCTTAACTGTCAAATCTCCCATTCACTCAGACTCTGTAAATTCAATATCTGTCTCTATTTGTATTTAGTGTTTATCTCTTTAAACACATTTACCTACAACTAAGGCCAGCCCAAGGTAAAGCTATGAAGTAGACAAAGTTATTTTCTTAGCACTTTCTCTTTCTTCCTGGGGCTCCTCACTGAGCACCATCCTTAGCTTATATAAGCACATAGTTACACATATTTCTACCGAGGGTATCACTATCCTCCCAGCAACCCAGGTCTGTAAGTTCTCTTTCATTCAACCCTTTTGTCCAATCACTTTCCAAGTCTTTTTTTCATTCTGTTATCTCTTGTATCTCTCCCCATAGCCACTACCCTAGTTGAGAACTTCAAAACCCCCTCCCTGAGCCATCATATTTACCTCCTAATGATCTGCCTGTTTCCAGTCCCTCACTCCCCTCCCAATCTGTACTCCACAGCACTGCTAAAAGGATCTTACCAAGGTACAGCCTTGACTGTCATTGGCCCGTTCAGAAATTTTCAGTGGCCACTGTCTCTAGGATAAAATGCAAAGCCTTCAACTTGGCATTTAAGGTCCTTTGCAGACTGAATTCCAACTTACCTTTCCAGCTATATTTCATGGTACTCTTCTTCACTCTTTCTATGCCAAACTGATCTGCTAGCTATTGCCAGCATTCTGTATTCCATTGCATTAGCAATGCATCAGCACAGCCAGTCCCCCATGCTAGGAATGCACTCCCATTCTCACCTCCCACCCCCATCACTTCTACTCAGAATCTTTTTGTTCCTTTCAGAATCAACTAAAAACACCTCCTATGAAGCCTTTCCTGAGACCACAATCATGATAATCTTTCACTTTTCAAACTATGTCATATTTGCTATACCTAACTATGTAAATTGTACCCTTCCAGGGGAAATGTACCTTCTTTGAGGTTGAGGACTGTTTCATTTTTGTCTTTGCATGCCCAGGATCTAGTCCTAATTGATTTAAATTTGAGTCCCCAAAGATATTTAGCTGTGTAAGGAAACCCAGGAAGTCTCAGGGAAGGACCATAGAACTTGTTAGGCTGGTTTGTGGGTCTGACTATGGATGAGTTGACTTGTTCCACCTGTTCTTAGAGTCAGTCATTCTCCTGAAAGGAAAGAATCTACTCTCAGAGGCAGCTTTTTTCCTCCCAAGGTATGTCCACGCTGATGGTGAAGTGTGGCCTTCTGTGTAGGAAGCCTCATAACACTCTGCTAAAATGCCTAAAAGCCAGCAGCCAGGTCTCAATCACTTGTAGGCAGCTGAGGGGAAGAGTTTAAGTATGTTGTCTTCCACTGTGAAGGTGTAGGGACGAGACTGGTGTAAGTAGAGAAGATCAGAGACCGTCAAGTTCCTGGAGAATGTATTGGTCAAAAGCAAAGTAGCACTGGGAACCAATGCAGCTAAAGAAGTGCAAGCAAGCCAAATTGCTAGTAGTACTAGGAGCCAGGAGCTGACAGCTGGAAATACTCAATGCTATGCTGGAATTGTAGCCTTTTACTCTGGGGCTGTATGGTGGCAGCCCCCCACCAGAGTCCCTGACATGGCACACAGGATCCCCTGTGGGACTCATACATTACTGACTGAGAATTTGTTTTCTGAGTTTTCTCCTAGATATGGACTTGTACTGGTACTTGGGTCTAGCATTCTGTCCATACCCCTAAAACACATTTAGTCACTTAAAAGAGCTGGTTTTTATTTTACTTTCTTCAGAGTAGTGGTCATCATTATTCTTTCCTTTATTTGAGGGACTTTTTTTTCCCCCAACACTTTAAAACAGCAGTTCTCAACCTGTGGATTATGTTCAATTTGTAACAATGAAAATACATCCTGCATATCAGATAGATTCATAACAGTAGCAAAATTACAGTTAGGAAGTAGCAACGAAAATAATTTTATGGTTGGGGGTCACCACAACATGAGGAACTGTATTAAAGGGTCGCGGCATTAGGAAGGTTGAGAACCACTGCTTTAAAAGAATCCTAAATCCAGAGGGTTTGCCATTGGGAACCCAGAGGATTTTAGTTATGCTTATTATAGTCATCTGTAAATACATTCTTCTGTTTTGTCTTGTATATGTTATTCCTTCCCCACCTACCCCCAATGAGATTTTTCAAAAAGGTTGTAATCTCTTTACAAGATTTTTTCAAATATCAAACTTTTGCCTCCCTTTCATGATGCTTACAGTGCTCTACATACTGTATCTACTCTTTTTCTTTTTTGACTGAAGGAGTATTAAGTTACAGATTTGTATTTTTTTTCCTTTTGGAAATGGGATTATGATACAAGCATGCAGAAACTTTATCTATGTAATTTGACAGGAGGAAATACTAAAATAAACTATAAACTTAATTTGCTGGCTGTCTTAAAGAGGAGATTGAAATACAGTAGAAGATAAAAATTAGAGGCCTAGAGTTAAAAAAAAAAGATATGCAGAAATAAGAACTTCTTTTTGACATATTCTTCAGTTAACATTAAGTGTAATTAATTATTATGTATCTTCATATGTGTAAACTTAACAAGTTCTCAAGCAAAGCTATACATGAGAGTTTATCATTTTAAAGTCACATACCCACTGCACACAAATTCCTCAAAAGATACTGAGGCAAATTAATTTATTCTTTTAGATTATTTGGTTTAATTTCTAAGAAATTGAATTAAGTTTTAGAGGAAAAAAAGATTACACTGCACTCTCTCATTCATTATTTTAAAGGCTTACAAAGACAGAAATGTGGACTTGTGGCAGGGAAAGGTGTCAGAACGTATAAAAAGTGGTGATATGTGTTATGAGACCTTTGCCTTAATATCATTCCATGGAGGTTGATTTAAATACTTTTCCCCATATGGAAGAGAACAAAGCACCTTACAAATGTTAAATGTTCAATAGACATTTTTGAATGAATGAACTCATCGTGAAATATTCATTAGAAGACATTTGTATCATAGTTTAAATTTTAAAAATTCAAGGAGCTGCTGCTGTTTTGCTTTTTGCATTTTTACTAAGTGTTTTATTTGTAACTGTAGGTAAATTCCAGTTTTGTTTGAGTGAAGAACTGCTAGTACTTGTTGGAACCTGGCTGGGTCATTAAATCCCTATTTTCTATTACACACATAAGCAGTGTGTGTGTGTGTGTGTGTGTGAGAAAATGCTCTTGGATTTTTGCTAGTAATTGAGATTTGTATTGTGGGGGTGCTAAATATCAACCCACACCAAACTGACATTATCAAGTAAACTTTTTAATTTCATATTTTCATCCACATTAATTTATGGTGATAGATCTATGCACTCCCTTCTATGAGTGCCACCTCCACTCACACAAATTGCAAACTGATCACGCCTTTTTATTGTGTAATTATGGTCCTAATCTTTCTATAAATTTTCCATAGAGGAGGAGTTTTTAACCTGATATCTGTGAATTTGTTTTAAAACTATTTAGATAACTCTGTTTCAATGTAATTGGTCTCCTTGGTAATGCTCTATGTATTTTATGCACTTAAAAATTTTTTTGAGGTTTTGAGAAGGGGTTCATAGGTTTCACCCAATTTCTGCTACCATGCCTGGTTTCAACTCCATAGAACAAGTGCCCCACCTAGGATAAACTCTTAATCACCTCTAATTTCATCACCTTTCTGCTAACTCAAATCCTGATTAACACTACCTCCCTCAGCCTCCTCTCCCCTCTGATTGGAGGGTGAGAGGTGGAGTGTCAAATTCCTCCCAATGCCTTCCTTTATTAAGGGCAGAAACTGGACTTTTTAATTTCTTAATTGTATCCTCGAGGCTTGGCACAAGTTCCTGTTACATTGTAGGCACTTATTATATGTGTATTAGATTCGATGACACAAGAAGGTACCCAACGCAGTGGGGGCCTTTCTCTGATTCTATTCCCTGGATATCATTTCCTGCTTGGACTGCTATTTCTCACTGTGGGATGAGAATGTGTGAAAATGAAGGTAATGTCTCTTATTTTCATGCTTTGAGGCTCTTTGCTTTTGAGTGCTTTATTTCTCTTTTTGCTCTTTTCAGTGGTTTTTCTCCCTCAGAGTCCACCAAAGCTAGAGTGGGTATTTCCTTTCCCTTTCCCTTCCCAGCTTCCCCAGAGGCAATGATGGCTATAAACACTTGTCCCATAGAAAGTTGTAGAACATGTATAGCTTCATTGCAGATGCTCCAGTCCAACAAAACAGGGATTCTTTTGTTTACTACCACTATATAAGCAAAAAACAAAACAAACATATAGTTGTATGTTATTTACCAGTCATTAAAACCCTTCTCCTTTTTTGGTTATGCTTTGTAAAGTCATAGAGTTAGTTATGGAAGAAAACTTAAAGTACTGTTTAGTCCAGACCCTGGCTTTACAGATTAAGGAGCTCAGTCTCAGACAGGTTGTAACTTGTTCAAAATAATACAGGTTGTAAAAGGCAAAGTCAAGATTCAAACTCAGGTCTTCAGACTCAAGAGCTAATGCTCTTCCCATTACACCAAACTGCCTTTCCCACAGATGATGTTTTGATGCCATTTCTGACATCCTAGTCATCATTTTAAAATGATGCATGCTCCTAACACCCACCATGTGTTTCTTTATTGTTCTTTGGGACAGATGAAATATTTATTCTTCTGAGATCATAGTACTCTACAATTCATAGTCATATGAAGAATATTGGCATTAGAAAGATGATTTTATACAGCAGCAGGCTGCTTGGGATCATTGAAAGCACTGAACAATTTCCCAAATTAGATGTAGCCAATCTCCTGTGATTATATATCTCAGATATATGTATATGACATAACATAGTGTGTTTATATTATATACACATATAAATACATATATTCTCATGGACTGATTAAATAGACTATTCATATAACCGTATGTGACAATCTAGGCAGGGAGGTTCTCCAGAGGGAAATAACACTTCCAGACCTCACATTATACAATAAAGCAATATTTGTCAAAACTATTTGGTGGTAGTTAGAAAACAGAAAAGTAGGCCAATGGAACAGACTAGATAAGGAAGAATCAGAAACAATGGAACTTCATAGCTCAATTGTTCATAAGTCTGAGAACATAAATTTTTTGTGGAAAAATTTCCTGTTTGACAGGAGTTGATGAGAAAATTGGAAATCAGTTTGGTATAAACTAAATTTAGGCCAGCATCTTATACCTTATATCAATATGATCTGAAAATAGACATGTGTCATGAATACTAAAGGTCATGCTATAAAATATTTCAAAGAGAACTACATCATAGACTCTTCATAGGCATGGCTAGAAGCAAAATTTGTAGCCAAACAAAAGATAAGAGTGACTACCAAAAAAAACAACAACAAAACAACAATCATGATTTCCATTGTATGAAATTGAAAAACTTTTACATAAACAAAGTCAAAAATAGGGCAAGAAAAAGGAATCTGTTAAGTGGGAGAAAACTTTGTATAAAATATCCCTGAGAAGGGCTTGATACACACAACACATAGGAAACTAACACAAATAAAGAAAACCAAAAGCCATTCCCCAGTGGACACATGGTCAAAAGATATGAACAAACAGTTTCAAAGGAAGAAATACAAACAATTAGCAATGATATGAATGATTGCTCTAAATCACCAATGAGAAAAACGCAAATCAAAATAACCAACCTCACACCCAACAAACTACCAAAGATGATATAAGACAAAAATCGTCAATGGTAGAATGCCTACAGAAAGACCAGATAAGAGTAAGGTCCATCTGGTTCCTGCTCTCCCCCACTTCCTCCTTCATGTGTGTATACTCTTCTTGTCATGTACCCCAATTAAGAGAAATGGAAAGTTCCACCTCCTTCTTCCTCCTTTCTACATTAGTGCATTTCTCTTTTCATGCTTTCTTTTCTTTCCCTCTTGGAACCCTCATAACTGAATCAATCTACCACCAGATCCTTTGTTTTTATTGAGCTTCCCCAATACCTTTTTTATTAAGCTTATGAAGGGATATTTGTTTACTCTCTCACTGTTAGAATGTTAGGGACTACATCATCACACAACCTTTTCCAAATAAATTTACTTTTCTGGGTTCTGCCAGATTTTTTGTGTTTGTTATTTCAAAGTTCCTACTCAGGTCTTGTCTTTTCATGAGAAATGCTTAAAAATCTTCTGTCCTTAAAGGTCTACTCTCCCCCTCATCCCAGCCCTCCCTTCCCATGCCAAAGCAAAATTATAATCAACTTTACAGAGTAAGTTATCCAAGGTTCTTAGGGGGTATTTTTTACCTTTTGGTATTTTATATTCCAAAATCTCCTCTAGTTAATAGTAGAAGCTTTCAGATCTTGTATGACCTTGTAAGTGTGGTTTCTTGGTGCATTTTGATGTGAAAGCTTTGCATGTTGCCACTGATATTCCTGTTTCTTTTCCTTTGGCGATTCATTCAAGCAGATGATCAATACATTCTTTCTATCTTCAATTGACCCTCTGGTTCTAATAGATCTATGTAGTTTTTCAGTTATGATTTCTTGAAATATAGCACCCAAGATTTAAAAAAACAAAAAAGACTTTTTTTCAGGGAGTGTAGTGAGCTCTTCTTGACCAGTTTGCCAAATCAGTTGCTTTTGATAATAGATATCTTACATTTTCTTCATTTTCTTTTGGATCTTGATTTTTCTTCTACTATTTCTCACTGTTTCATGGAGTCATTGACTTCTGTTTGTTTTATTCACCTTTTCAGGGAGTCTTTTATTGGTATAAAGTTTACCACTTTCTCTCTTAAGGTGTTTGTTACCCTTTCAATTCTTTCTTCCTCTTTCACTTTTTTAATTTCTTGCTGCATTTCTTCTAGGTATTCATGTAGTTCTTGTGGTAATTCAATTTTTTGCCTTTAATCTCTGCTTGCAGTTGCTATGGAGTCATTTCCTCTTTTTAGGCTGGGACTTCAGGCAGCCTAGATCTACAATAATTTTTTTTAATATTACTCAGTATCTTCTTTGATTTATTCATCTCTAGCTTTAATTACTAGATTGAGGGTTTGGGCCAGGGCCAGATTGTGTTCCCTACTGAGCTTTTTGGGTTGGATGCTTGATATCACAAATTAACAAGAGTAGTACCAGATGTGAAAGTACTGATAGATTACAGTCTTCACTGATAGAGGGATCGCCTACATCAATGAGATCACACATTGACCAAACTATCACTTATCAAAAAACTACCAAATCAATCAGTCAGCAACCATTTACTTAGCACCTGTGTTGCAGCAGATTCTATGCTAAGTTGTTGGGGATACAAACACAAAAATGAAACCATCCCTGCCTTCAAAGGGCTTCAAGTCTAAACAGGAAGATAAATAAATAGGTACTTATGAGTGTAATGAGGAATAGTCCAACTAGTACCATTCCTGGGAGCACATGTAGGGGTCTCATGTGGATGTTTGGTGAACCTGGTTCTAGGCATGGGTGATGGAGGACCCTGCTCTTAATTTCTAAGTATGCACAGGTATTCTATGATTGTTCCCAGACTATTTACCTGCTCCTTTTTGATTGGCACTAAGCTGGACCTGGATGTGCATACAAAAGATTACCCCAGTAGCAAATCAGTCCCTTTCTTGCCTGTTTGGATTTGAGTAGGGAGGATGAACTGCTGTTAGCATCTAGGTTGGGAGGAGGTATAGCAACCTTTCACTCAGATCTTGATCCATAAACCCAAGGCTAGTCTTCTGTTATACAAGACATTTAAAAATATATATATGAGGTAACATTAGAGGAAAAGGTATTAGTAGCTGGGAATGGGGCCAGAATAACTCTCAATAGGTGATGCTTAAGCTGAGGCTTGAAAGAAATTAAGGATTCCAAGAGGCAGAGGTGGAGAGGGAGAATCTTCTCATCATGAGGGAGTGCTAAGTAGAAAGGCTGCAAGATGGGAACATGAAGCAGGCATGCATGAGGAAAATCAAGTCGACCAGTAGGTCAGACCACAGAGAGCATGGAGGGGAATGACATATAACAACCCTGGAAAGGTAGGAAGTGGCCACATTGTAAAGAGTTTTAAATGCCAAATGGAGAAAGATTTATTCTTTGATACTATTCTCTCCAGATATTTTCAAGATTGATGAAGAAGAAAATATTTAACTACATAATTCTTTCTTTAATGCTTAGAAGTCTTTATTTTGTCTTAATTATCTTTGTATCCTTCTCAGAGTCCAACATAATATATTACATGTTGCTGTTATTCAGTCATTTTTCAGTTGTGTCTTGGTGACCCCATTGGGGTTTTCTTGGCAATATGTGGGAGTGGTTTGCCATTTCCTTCTCCAGTTCATTTTACATAGATGAAGAAACTGAGGCAAATAGGGTTAAGTGACTTGCTCAGAGTCACATAGCTAGTAGATGTCTGAGTCTGGATTTGAATTCAGATCTTCCTGACTCCAGGTTTGGTGCTCTATCAACTATGCCATTTAGTCATTGTTTTGCATGTAGTAGGTACTTACTCAACAATTATTGAATTATGAATGAATGAATATACAAAAATGGAAGAATAAACCCTGACAGAAATCACTACCATCATACTTTTAAATTATCCATTGTAGTCATCTCTTTAAGGTGATGTCCACATACTGCAAACTGTACAATCTCTTTTAACATGGAAGTCTTTTGAGTTATAAGGAGGAAGAGCATCAAGGTGGAAATTTGATTTTATTAACATTTTCATATTCAGTTAAATTAAAATGATTAAACAGTCACATCTACAAAAGTAATAAAAAAAAAACCCAAATCTCCCTGTGCCTCTAATATTCTTATTCTAGTCATGAAAGAACATCATGTAAAAACATATACAGGAATTAAATATAGGCAACCAGATGGTACAGTTGATAAAGTGCTACTTGGAGTAAAGAAGACCGGAGTTCAAATCAGGTATTTACTGGCTGTGTTACCCTGGGCAAATCATTTAAACTCTGTTTTCTTATCTGTAAAATGGAGATAAAAATTGTACTACTTCACAGGGTTGTTGTAAGGTTCAAATGAGATTATGTGTGAATATGTATTACATATATAACAGTTTTGACGTATGACATATGAATATATTTTCACCTAAACATGGCATTCAGCAGCTCGCAGGCTAGAAGATGGAAAACCTTCCCTGATTCTAGGCTGATAGACAGTGTGCCTGATAGGAGAGCAGCTATTCTATAATGCCTCAGGTCAGTTAGTAAACTGAACAATCCCCTGCTCATCTTTGTTGAAAGTAAACCAGATGGAAACTGAAGTTTTAAAGGTATATTTTACACATAGCATAAAAGAGTGTATTCCTTCCTCTTTCACTGAAATAACCCAGTTTTGACTGTCCTGGGATTTAAATCTGTAACTTCAGTGAAGCAAAGAAAAGAGGACTGGCTTTGTAGTCAAAGGACTTGGATTTGAATCTTTGTACTTGTACTCAATAACTGGACTTTAGGAAAGTCAAAACCTCTCTGGTTCTCAGTTTCCTCTTCTGTAAAATAAGGGAGTTGGACTAGATTTTCTCTAGCATCTATTCTTTTTTTTTTTCTTTTTGGAAGGGGGGAAGGCAGGGCAATTGAGGTTAAGTGACTTGACCAAGGTCACATAGCTGGTTTTTGTGTTAAGTGTCTGAGGCCAGATTTGAACGCAGGTCCTCCTGACTCCAGGGCTGGTGCTCTATTCACTGTGCCACCTAGCCACCCGCTCTAGCATCTATTCTAACTTTAAATCTATGAACCTGTGAATTAGCTACAAAATCCCAACTATACCTTTCAAGAAATGTTTTATAAGATCAGGTGCCCAAACAATGAGTCTTGTGGAAGCCACTGTCAAAGGATCGCCCTGTAAGGGCATACTTTCTGCCTTAATATAGTACCTTGTACCTGTGAATTGCTGTTGCTCTAAAACAACACCATCACCCAGGTCCTTTCATAAAGCAAATTTCCTTGTTATTGAGGAAGCTAGCAGCTGCCTCAGTGATATTAAGAAAAGACCAAAGCTTTGCTCCCAATGAATGGGAAAGACTCTGAGTATCATCTGCAGATTTGTTTACGCTACGTGAACATATCATTACTCAAAGACAGGTTTAATTCTATGTTTTGATATAATTTCAATGTGTATATGTGTTTTCTTTTAAGAGACAGTACGTAGTTGCATATAAGTTCAAAAGATCCTGAGTTAAACTTTAATTTGCTATTTTTAGATATCTCAGATTCTATCTTTGTGAAGTATAATTTTTTCACCTGATGACTTCAGTCACATATTTTTAAACTCCTTCCAGACCTTTGAAAGTCTAAAGTAAGCTATAATGTATTACAACATTTTACAATTTTTAGAATTCCCTGTTACCCAGCATTGTCAAGAGTTGGGCTAATCTAATTAATGGAGAGAAACCACCTATATCACATATAGATGACCATTCTTCAAAGGATTAGGTTACCATAATATATAAAATCATACTGAACATAGTTTTATTTTTCTCTTATGATTCAGAAGCAATTCAGTGTGTTGAAAGCTCAAGCAGGGTCATCACTGTGTATATCAGTGATCAGGGTATAGATGAAGCATGAAAGCACTGATTACTAGAGATTTCTGGCTGATAGAATGCTAGATAACTGAAGTTTATAGTATAAGCTTCCCTGTAGCTTAAAGCATGACTATTTCTTCAGAAGAGCTAGCCTTTCAGTTAGTTTTTAGTTTATGTGACAGTGTTCATATCTAAGTCAATTTAAATTGATTTAGCAAGGGAAATTTCATGTAACTATATTGAATGCTTTATTAAAATCAGGACATATAAAAACTAATGCATTTGCTTCATCTACTAATCTTGTAACTCTATTAAAAATCAATCAATTTTGCCCAACATAATTTTTAATGTATTACAAATGATTCTTATTGCTCAGGAGCCTCGTATTATGGCATTTATACATTTGGTTTATCTTAACATCTATTTCATACTTTTAGTAGGGTGCCAGACAGCATCTAAGTGTGTACTGAGATCAGAGTCATCAATCCATTTTCTGCATCTTTTATTTCCCACTAGGAAGTGCCAGGTAATTTTTCTTCTCAGATGGTATAAATTCCCCAAGGACAGAGGAGGAAAGAGCTTCCTGGGTCCTACCAAGTTCTTAAATATTCCCTTCCACCTAGATTTATTCCTAGATGGAGGAGGTAGTTAATGAGGCACCTTTGTGGATCCACATTCCTGACTGAGCAGAAGATTCCCCTAAGCAAATTTTTCATTAATAGGAACAATACATCTCCAGAGGACAATGCCACAAAAGAGGATGCTCCAGAGAATCATGGGTGAGCACACTCTTCAGTCTCATTCCCATCTACTTTTCAGGCTGTGTCCCTGGGAACCAGGCACAGTTATAGTGACTGTGAGGCACTGAACTATCTGGACCTAGAATTGGGAGTAATTCTTATTTCCCTCTGAAAGGCAGAATGGCCACATTAGAATGTGCTCCCACTAGCACAGTAGGACAAATCAGAATCACTACTTAGTAAGCCTCATTCCCTCCAGGATCTAAGATTTTCCGTAAGGTAAGTTAAAAGCAAATTGACTATTTCAGGACACTAAGATACCATTTATTACACTGAAGCAGTCCTTGAAACAATTATTTCATTTTACCATTATCTCTTTACTTCTAAGATGGATCCCGTTAGAAAGTAGAAAGAGAACATTCTCAGAGAGTTAGGCGAAGGAAATGAGGTAGGGATCACCTGAATGTAGGTGGCTAGACAGGTACTCAGGCAGAAGAAGCATTAGCAAGAGGTCTTTCCTAAGCTGGACAAAACTGAATTCTGTATCTAGCTCATGAACCTATATTTACCTACCTGAATATAGTTTGTTTTCTTATGTATCCTCATGCCTGAAGTAACTTGAGAATTAGCCTGACAGCTAACAAATATATAAGAACAAAAGTACTTCCCCAATATAGAGGTAGTCTAAAGATATGAACAACGGTTCATAAACAAGAATTGCAAACTATTAGCAACAACATAAATAACTACTCTAAATCACTAACCGTAAGAAGAACAATTTAAGTCAAATTAACTCTAAGGTTTTACCTCACACCAAGCAAATTGGCAAAGATGGCAACAGATGGGGATAGTCAATGTTGGAGAAGTTGTGGAAGAATGAGCACACTAATGCACTGTTGGTAGAACCATGACTTGGTCCAACTGATATTCTAACTAAGTTACTAAAGTTTCCATTCCCTTTGATTTAGAGATTCCATTGCTAGGCATATGATTCAAAGAAGTTAGTGACAAAAAGAGAGCCCACAGATACCAAAATATTTATAACAGCACTTTTGTAGTAGCAAAGAATTGGAAAGTAGGTGCTCTTCAGTTGGAGAATATCTCAACAAATTGTGGCACATGAATGCAATGGAATATGACTGTGCCATAAAAAGTGGGAAATATAGAACATGGGATGACTTAGATGAACTGATGCAAAGCAAAGCAAGCAGAACCCAAGAAACAGAATACAGCATGACTGTAAGTGGAAAGAAAAACAATCCAAACTGCATTCTGTGCAACAATAACGATGATGCTTGACCCTAAAGAAGAGATAAGAGAAGGCACTCCTCACTTACTTTACAGAAGTGGAATGCTGTATATAATGTCATACTTTCAAAATGTGTTCATTAGTTTTGCTGAATTGACATTATTTTCCTCTTTTTTTATTCTTTGTTATAAAGGATAACTCTTTGGGAGACTGAGAGGAGGGATATATTAGAAAATATAGGAGATATAAAAACAAAAGACATAAATAAAATTTTATTTTAAAGATTAAAAAAAAGAATTGGCTTGAGAATGTGGTTGCTGTAGCAAGGAGGTAAGAAGATAAGGAGGAATATCATATTCGTAAGGTTATAGGAAAGACCCTTCAAACTTTGGATGCTGCTGCCACATTCTAAATGTCCACCATGCCAACCATTGCCCTAAGTAGATCTAGGAACTTGAAGGAATCTGTTAACTAGAACTGAAATTTTGTTTCCAAATTTTACTTCACCATAGTTGTACTATGTAGATCCAGCCTTGATGAACCTAGAATTTCTACTCACCAAAAGCAACCTAGACCCTTTAATTTTCAAATTTTACCCTATATATAGGTACCCTATACCCTACCCTATATACATTTTAAAAATCTACATAATCTTACTTTATTAGGAGGGAAAGGCAAATTCTCATTTAGGGAACATTCTGATAAGGTTAATGTTAACTGACCTACTTAAGAGAGATTCAGGAGGAGGCAAGAAGAGGAAGATAACTTGAGGTGAGAGGTATTGCAGCAGCCAAAAGAGGATCCCTCACAATAATTTCTGTCTCCTTGTCTCTACAGTGTCACATTTTGGGGGGGCTACAACTTTGACCTCTGCAATTGCTCTTACTTCTAAGGCAGGTCAAGCTGGAACAGCCCCACTTTCTCTGCCTCCCTCATCTTTTAAAGCAAATCTCACTGGCAATGACCTTTATAACTTGCTACTTTTTAATGCAGTTCTACAAATATTGCTTCTCACCTCAGCTCTACATAGAACATTAAGGCAGGGACTTTTTTTTTTACACCAATTGGAAGTGAACTATTTTCAGATCAAGCAGTGATAAACTTTTTTCCATCAAAGAATTGAAAAATGACCTCTTTTAGGATAATGTCATAGGGACTATCAGAGCTGAAACTAGATTTATTGAACTTCTAGGACAAATTTAGTTAGGTGGGGTTTGAGGATGAGGAAGGACACAGAAGACAGTCATTCTGGGAGATCAGATGTTCCATTCCCAGAGAGTCAACTCCATGTGCCTGTAGCAGTCAATGGTCTCTGGTTCCTTAACTCCTGTCCCACCCAACCCCACTGGGGGCTGGCCAGAATAGAGGAAGTAGGAGAAGAGGAGGACAGGATCCTCCCCCTTGTTTCCCAGGGGAAATAAGCTCTAGGAGAAAGCCACCAGGTGATAGTACCCTGTCTGGATAGGGTCCTGGATAGGTCACTATCTGAATCAGCTGAGAGAGCAAGAGGTGGTCCCACCATCTGGCAGGGCCAGCAGAAGACCATGAGGTACAAAGACAGTGGGCCCAAGGACCATCAGGAAGAGAAGGTAAAATGACTGAATGACAGCGTTTTGTTGAAAAGCCCTGTCACCCTGTCCTAGTTACGGTTTTGTGGACTACTTGATAATGATATGGAGAGTTCTCATGTCAGAATAAAGTATCTAGGTCTGCCATTATCCAACAATCCTTTATTAAAGAATCATTTTTGGAACATTAAGGTATTTGATGCCTAGTATTCCCCAGTTAATGTTGAAATTTTAGGAATAACTTATTAAATCATTAACACCTGAGAATCAGCTAATTTCTGAGATTAGTTTCTAAGGTATACTGAGTATAGGACTTTGAAAGAATAAGTAATCAGGAAAACTGGGCCTTGATGAGGGGGTGGGGAATAGAAGTGACATCTTAAGTGAGGGGTAGCTGTGCTGTGTGAGTTGTTACAGGGGTGAGAGGGATATGCAGACAATGGGTGAAGAATCTTGGGAGAAATAGTAGAAGGGCACTGGGTGACTGGGAAAGGGCATGCCAGAAAAAAAGAAAAGAACAGAAATTAAAGAGCTTTGCCTGTTACATACTTTGGGTTGTTCTAGTCCCTAGGAGCCCCTTTATAGTTGGAAATGTTTTTCTTGTGCTGACAGTTAGTGACAACTAAGTATTTTTTTAAACAGTTATAACAAAAAAGCTCTTTTAAAAGATGTTTATATAAATAATAAGAACATGCAGGTTTTCAATGAATAAAGGGAGAAAATGAAAGTATACTATTTCATTATAGAATTTAGCATACATAAAATAGCATTTTTTATTTTAAAAAATAAGTTGTTTTCTGCCAGTGAAAAATCATATTACTTTTTCTTGGAAGCAAAAGGTAATGCTGTTTAGCTAAAAAAAAAAGTTTCTTGTTGCAAATTTCTGAATTCTAGGTCATTCCTTAATTTATACTTACCTTTTCTTCAAATTGCAGACCTTGAATATTTTGATAGAGGTACGATCGTGGCAATGGGGCACTGCCTCCAACATAGTACAGCTAGAACAGATGACTCATTGACAAATGTTATTCTAAAACACTTCTTATTACGTTAATTCTAATCTCTTAGATGAGCGTACTCCCTCTGTTGAGGTAAGTAAGCATCAATACCTACCTAGTCTGTATGCCTCTTCTCCACGTCTTCCCACAGATCTTCCAGAGGGAGTCCAGTCAGCCTTCTGGAGGATCTTCCTCTGTATTTTGACCTTGCATGTATCACACCTGTTTGGCCAGGGTTTCTATGGAGATTCAAGCAGATATTATCTCAGAGCTCACCAATATGTTTGAACTTGAATTTCCGGGACTGTGTTTTTGGGGAGCTTCTGGAAGAGAGAAGCTAGAGAAGTGGGCTTCTTCCTGCTGTCCACCATGTGAAGAGAAAAGCAGGCAGCATCAAGTAGGCACCCTAATCTCTGGGTTCTGGCTCCTTTTCCTCCTCTGAAATGCAATAAACACAATGGAAATCAGATGCTGAGGAACAAAGGGTGCTTTTCCCCCTGACCCACTGGCCTAGACCTAATGGGCATACATTGGTGAGACTACAGAGTGGCAGAGGGAACTGCTCATTTCTTCTTACTTGTCTCTGAGAGGGGGGGACTGACTCAAAGTTTATATCTCTGTTGAGTTGGTAGATAATTTTTTCTCCTTTAGGGAGAGGGCTGAAGTCAGTAGGAAAAACTAACTCAGCCTCTTAAGATACAAACTCTTCACTTTTTCCTGTCCAAATGAAAGTCCCTTCACTGTTTTTTCATTGTAGTTGTTTATTGAACCCTCCGTACAAAAGAAAATCTAATAGCTTCTAATTCATATTTGTGTGTTTAATGCAGGCAGGGAGTAGGTAAAAATAATAAGAATGATAAATATAATAAGAGCTAACCTTTGTATAGAACTTTTAGGTTTGCAAAGCACTTTACAAATATTATGTCATTTGATCCTCACAGTCCTGGGAGATATGTGCTACTATTATCCCCATTTAATGGGTGAGGAAACTGAGGTAGACAGAGTTTAAGTGACTTGTCCAGAGTCCCAAAGATAATCTGAGGCAGGATTTGAACTCAGGTCTTCCTGACACCAGGTCCAGTGTGCTATCTACTGTGCCAATCCTGCTCATTTTGGTGATGCTATAATTGCCAAAGCCTAAACTGTTGTCTGTCCAGGGTCACATTGCTAGAAAGTAAGAATCTGAGGCAAGATTTGAAATCAAGCTCCTTGACTCCAGGTTTGAGTCCCTGAAGAGGAAGAAACATCCCTCTTCAGCACAGCTGGGGCATAGGGGGACTGGGAGCACAAAGTGTTTCCATGCAGGAGCCCCAAATGCAATGGAAGCACATTGAAATGAATAAGGGCAAGCCAGTAGTTTGAGATTAGAACCAAATGAGGCACTGGTAGGCCACCTAACAGTTAACAAAAAGAGACTTACTTAGCCATAATAGGAGAGAATGTTCAGCAAGGATATGCAGTGAAGAACTCGGTACTCCTACCTCTGAGCTGCCCAAGGTGCCCCAGTGGTCAAGCATCTGGGAGGTACTTTCCTCCAGGCTTTTCCAGGAAGCAACATCAATGGCCTTAGATGGATTGAGGTTCAAGGATTGCTTTAACACCTTAGAAGGAAAAGGAGTACCCTAACCCTCCACAGGGCTCTAGGAGATGTTCCTCCTGCTGAAATCCCTAGGTAAGCACAAGTTTCCACAAACAGGAAAGTCTATAAGCAAAGAGAGATTAATAATGTAAATGTAAACAGATCCCTGGACCTAGTAGAATCTAGGCAAATTGCAAAAGCTAGACAGGCCTGCAAAAGAGGCTACCTGTTGTGCCCTTTCTAAACACTCTGTATGGGAGATTTCCCTGTTGAATTGTGCATATCTTACACATGGGGACCCCATCTGTTATTTATACATGGATACCAGGGGATGAGCTCTTTCCCAACAGCTATTTCAAGCTCTTGCTGTGGGACTGGCTAATTTTCTCCCATAACTTCTCTCTCATGACATCCTTTATATCATTTCTCTTGTGCAATTCTTCATTTATATTATCTTGCAGCCTGCTTATACCCACCGTGTTTCTATCCAAAAAATAGAATGATTTGCATTTTTTATCCTCCTATGAATCAGAACCATATAGTATCACAAAAAAAAAATACTGTTAAAAAGGTGGACCAGGGGTCATTCAAAGCACTGTAGCTTCTCCAAGACCATCTAACCCTTTCTACTATTTTCATCAATCTCTGGTCCCAGATCATTGCCCATTTCTGGTCTCCATCCCTGAAGAAGTTCTGATGAACCAGTTCAAAGGGTTCCAACTGCTTATCATTATGTGGGCGATTCTTCATCTATTTAGTTTTTCTTCTCTCCAGCCCAAACATCTTCAAGTGGTTTGGATTAAGGAGAGTCTGCAGTGTTCTAGGGCTTGATACAATCAATACATCATCCACAAACATAGACTATTTATAGAGAATCTCTCTTTCATTTGGATGACTGTGTTGGGCTTGCTTCATGATAAGGTCCAACACATTTATTAAGCTGGTCTCCTGCTTTGTGCTTTTCTTGTTATTTTGAGAACTTGTTCCTCTTCTCTTGATTTTGATTGCGGTCATAGGATCATAGATTTAAAGCCAGAAGGTACCTTAGAAGAGCAGCTTGGCGATACAGTGGATAGAGCACTGAGTCTGGAGTCAAGAAGACCTAAATCCAAGTCCAGCCTCAGACACTCACTAGAAATGTCACTCTGGGCAATCACTCAACCCTGTTTGCCTCAGTTTCCTCATCTGTAAAATGAGCTGGAGAAGGAAATGGCAAACCACTCCAGTTCTTTGCCAAGAAAATCCCAAATGGGATCACGGAGAGTCAGACACAACTGAAAAATGAATGAACAATAACAGAATCTTAGAAATCACTTAGTTGAACTCTTTTATTTTACAAATGAGGAAAATGAGGCCCAGAGAGTTTAAGTGATCTGCCCAAGGTCATACAGCTAGTAAAGAGCAGAGAAAGAAGTTGACAGAGATTACCTGATGCCAAATCCTGCACTGTTTCCACTGTATCACACTATCCTCATACACTGACCTTCTTTTTAGCATGAATTTAAAAGACATTTAATATTTATATTCGTATGTAAATTATATTTTCATTTAAAAAAAACCCAGAAGTTCAGGGGATCTTTTCTTAGAGTCTACAAATTTGACTTGGTTGGCATCCCTGCCCACCATTTTCTTTATTTGGGGACGATTCTCATACTATTTATTTAAATTATTTTTATTCAAACATCTTTTTAGAGTAACCTCATAATTTTATAGCTTCTCTCTTCTTGCCTCATTTGTCTCCTTTTAGCATGCTTTCTGATGTCCTATAGCCACCGCTGAGTCCAGACTTTTCTCCTTTATGTACAGTTATCACTACCTCTTCTGGTACTTGGTGCTGTAACAGTCTTTTGTTTTCTCTCCTTTCAAATGAACTTGTATTTTATTAATTGTAATGGCAACTAGGTGGATTTGAAAAATGGTAAAAGCATAGATGTCATGTGATATTTGATTTATTTATTTAGTCTGCAGAAAGCATGTTCGCTTACTTATCATACTGAGCCACGCTTTATATGTTGTTTCAGTTTGATCTAAATGACAGTGCTTGGCAGATCCTTTGCAGAAGAAATTACTCAGATCCCCGGGGTCTGTGGCATACAGCGAGAAACCACTTTTCTAGGTCATTGTCTAATGCCAATTATCATTTTAATACCACAAAATTTGTTGGGCTGCTGTTTTGAGGGGCAACAGAGATGTGCTGGTAAATGTTTAATAGCAGACTGAAAAAAATAACGTACTCATGACACATCTTTTAGTTTAGTTTGCATTATTAACATTTTTCAATCACTTTATAAAGTCTAGACAATCCACAAAATAATAAATCAAGCTTTGATTTGTAGCATTTCATGATTTCTGAGGTGTAAACACTTACACAGTACATTTAACAATCAGTTCTCTAAAGCTAGTATGAGCTGGCTCCAAAATCATCCTCGCCCAGGAGGCACTTTTATATTCTCCACAATATATTTCAAAGAGAAAACAATCTTTGTTACTAACTTAATAGATTAATTTCTGCCTCAAAAGAATGTCTTTTAGTAGGACAGCTAGGTAGTGCAGTAGATAGAGCGCAGGGCCTGGAGTCAGGAGGACCAGAGTTCAAACTCCTCCTCAGATATTAACTGTATGACCCTGGCCAAGTCACCTGACCCTATTTGCCTCAGTTTCTCATATATAAAAGGAAAAGGAAAAGGAAATGGTAGACCACTTTAATATCTTGGGCAAGGAAACCCTAATGGAGTCACAAAACATCAGACATGACTAAACAACATGTATATGTTGTTTATCACAAGTATATGTCACATAATTCTGTGATTTGTTGCTAAACAAACAATTTCATAGGATCATGGCTCATAACATAATAGATTTATTTATTTATTTGTTTGTTTTTGGAGGGGATAAGGCAAGGCAATTGGGGTTAAAAGACTTGCCCAAGGTCACACAGCCAGTAAGTGTGATCAAGTGTCTGAGGCCACATTTGAACTTAGGTCCTCCTGACTCCAGGGCTGCTGCTCTATTCACTGTGCCACATTGCTGCCCCAACATCATAGATTTAGAATTGGAAGAAATCTAGTCCATGTCCCGCTTTTTATAGATGAGCAAACTGAGGCCAAGACAGATTCATTGACCTGCCCACAGTTTTAATTCACTTCATGTAAAACATCTTTGTAGGAGTAGGTACTCCCATAACAATGATTTGTTTTTTCAAGAGGATGATATACAGTCTGGGGTAATTGAAATTTGCCCTTTCTGTAGTAGCTCTAAAGAAACCTGGAAACAAAGCAGTGCCCATCAGTTGGGGACTGGCTGCACAAACTGAATTACATGAATGCTATGGAATTGTATTGTGCAAAATAAAAAACAAATAGGTGGAATACAATGAAATATGGGAAGGCTATGAACTGAAGCAGAGTGAAGGAAGCAGATCCAGAAGAACGAGCTATACAGTGATTTTTTTTTTCTTTTTGGAGGGCAATTGGGGTTAAGTGATTTGCCCAAAGTCACATGGCTAACAAGTGTATCAAGTGTCTGAGGTCAAATTTGAACTCAGGTCCTCCTGACTCCAGGGCCAGTACTCTATTCACTGCGCCATCTAGCCACCCCATATACAGTGATTTCAATGAGGTAAACAAAAAGAGAACTACGATAAAGGCACAGAGAATATTACTGAGTTTTATTCTCATAATGTATTAGAATAATGTTCACATCAGAATCAAATTATATCCTATGGTACAAATTAGAAATAGTGTACAGCATAATAATAACAACTCATTTTTGTGGGACCTTCAGTTTACAAAGCAATTTTATATTCATTTTCTCATTTATTTCACAACCATCATGTGAGATAATTGGGACAGATAGCATTGTCCCCATTTGACAGATAAGGAAATTTGAACTGAGAAGGGTTAAGTGACATGTACAACCTCATACAGAATGGGCAGATTCAGTAGTCTGGTGAAGTAGAAGTTCTGAACTTGAATTTAGGAGATTAAAGTTCACATCTCAGCTCTGAGGGGTGTCCTTTAAATAATCTGATCACTAAGAATTACAGGAGATTATCATTGTTGAATAAGAAGGATAAAAAATTAAATGTGAATAGGAAGTTAATTTAATATCAATAATTTTCTGAAGATCCTATATGGCTACGAATTATTCAGTACCAAAGTCTAGAATTATAATCACAGGTGACCAAATGGCAATGGAAAGATGCATGATGAATGTAAGCAGGCTGCAGCAATTGAACAATGATTTCCAATTGAATTCCAATTGAAAGAACTCCAGTTGAAAAATTTTGTAAGAAACTGGCAAAAATAAACTTGCAAATGAACAGAATGGGATGTTATTTTGTTTTAAGAGATGACAAATACAAGGAATGCAGAGATATATATAAACACATGAATTGACTCATTGTTAAGTAAGCAGAACTTAGAACGTAATAAGTAAACATGACAAGAACAATATAGATGAAAAGAACAATAAAAAGAAATACTCCTGTGTAATTACTGTGATCAGCCTTGGTCCCAAGGTCAAGAAAATATAGCTGTCTCCATTAGAGAAGTGGACTATAGGTGTGAAATGTTGCACACTTTATCCAACAGATTGATATATCAGTTGATTTTGCTTAACTGATTATTTTTCCTATATCATAAGGAAAAAACCCCTGCTGAAGCAGGAAGTGGTAGTGGTGATACTTCTGGGGGAAGAGGAGCATATTAAAAAACAAAAAGCCCCTTAGGGTTATCCCTAGGATGCAGAAGAGTCGTCTCCTGCTCTCTGGGGACCTGCTGTGCCAATTTACTTAAATGGAAGTTCTTGAAATTGCCCTGGAAGGGATATTAAAATAGTATCTTAGATTTAGAGGAGGAAGGGATCTCAGAGGGCATCAAGTCCAACCGCTGTTACAGATGGGGAAGCTGAGGCTTGATGAATTGAAGGACTTGCTTAAATTCAGAGAGATAATAAACATGAGAGGCAGTTTTTGAATCCAGGTGCTCTGATCATTCTTTCTATTATAATCAGTAAACCTTTTTTAGGGAAGAAATATTATTTGGAATATGATCATTCAATATCTTATTTTATTACTTTATGTGCAAGTTTATTTTTATTTCCTGAACCGATTGTTGTGTAACATTTTGTAACTTCTTCCTTTGTTCCCCCACAAGGATGATATTGCAAATGAAATATATATCCTAAGATAGTTCCAACTGATTTTTTTCCTCCTAATCATTCATAATGTTTTTTTTTATTATTAACTCCCAGGTTCTCTCCTAAACCAGGGAAAATATTTGTATTACAGTCGTGAACTGGATCATTCCTTTAGATTTCTGAGTCTTTGGAAAGCTTTAGTATGCCTCGTGAAATATTTTTAGGTTTTGGATAAAAGCCATTATGATGTAATATTAGCAATTCACTAAAACAATCCTAATTTTCTACAACCCTCCTGAAAAACAGTGTGGTATATTTTGTATGAGAATATGTTTAAATAAATCTCTATCTTGGAGGGTTTTTTCTCTGGGTGTGGGGGTGCGGGACTGGAGGGGTGTTATGTTATAAGGCCAAAGAAAGTAAAGGAAAGCAATTATTTCTTGACTCACTGTTTTAGGTTAGATTTTGTAATCATTTAGGACTACAATACTAGGGGCTTAGGCATTCAATTAAAGAAGTTTAAAATGAAATTCATAAATGCCAGACCAGTCAAGGTATGATGTGGGCTCACCCTATAAACATTTTCTATAAAAACAGGGCCTTTCTATTTTAAAGCTTAGGAAATACTGCTAGTATGAATGCTCCTAACTGAATAGAAATGTTTGTCAAGTGGTCCACATTTACAAAGGCCTATTACATTAATTTCATAGAAAGCAAAGGATGTATTAATCTTCAGAAACCAAATCTTCCATTAGGGGGAAAAAGGCTCCAGAAATATTTATTCAGACTGAATGTTTGTTTTGTGAAGACAGCTCCTTTACTCTGGCTACAATTGAGAGGAGGGAATTTTACACAAACCTTGAATTATAGCATAAATATTCTTTCTCACTTCTAGCAGTTTAGCTCCCTATTACAGAATCATAGAATGTTATTGCTGGAAGAGACCCTCTAGATCACCTAATCCAACTCCCTCATCTTTCAGGTAAAGAAAATGTGGCCCACAGAGATAGGCCTCCAGGATATGGCAAAGATCACCAAGTTAGCTGGTGGGAGAGCTGAGAGTAGCAGTAAAGGCTTTGATTTCTTGTCCAATGCTCTTTCCATTGCACTGATCAGCCATGGGGTTTGATACTTAGTGGGAGGACAATTTCCCTCCTTTCGTGAACAAGGACAATATTTGACCACATGTCTGCTACTCTATTAACACATATTTACTGGAGGCATGGTGTGTCAAAGTTTCTGGTTCGGTAATGTAGTAGCTCTGTGATCCTGGGTAAGTAACTGAGTCTCAGTTTTATTTGTAAAATGTGGCTAATCCTAGAAAGTCTTATATAAACTGATGCAAAATGAAGTGAGCAGAACCAGAACATTGTACCTAGTAACAGCAATGCAACAATCAATTGTGAATGACTTAGCTATTTTCTTTTTTTTTCTCTTTTCTTTTTGGAAGGCATGGTAATTGGGGTTAAATGACTTAACCCAAGGTCACACGGCCAGTAAGTGTTAAGTGTCTGAGGGTGGATTTGAACTCGGGTCCTCCTGACTCCAGGGCCAGCGCTTTATTCACTGCACCACCCAGCCACCCTGACATAGCTATAAGCAATGCAATGATCTAAGACAATTCCAGAGTCATGATGAAAAAATGCTATCCACCTCTGAAGAACTGAGAGAGTCTGAATGTAGACTGAAGCACACTATTTTTTACTTTCTGTATTTAAAAAAAATTTTTCCTTTGGGTCTGTATCTTCTTTCACATGATGAATATGGTTACATGTGTTACATAACTGAACACGTATAACCTATATAAAATTGCTTATTGGAAGAGGGGAAAGGAGGGAGGGAGGGGAAAGAAGAAAGGGAAGGAAGAAGGGAGAGAGAAAATTTGAAACTAAAAATTTTAAAAGACTATTGAAACTGTTTTTATATGTAAATGGGGAAAACAAAATATTACTCAAAAAAAAGAAATTTCTGCAAGAAAAAAAGTAAAACATGGTTAATATTTATACTATCTACTTCAGAATTGTTATGAGGAAAGGCCTTTGTAAACCCTGATGTTTATATAATTTGAGTTGTTATTAATGAGATATGATCTTTGTAGTTTAAAACACTACTTCAAGGAGCTATAATTTTGTTAGTCTGGATATTTCTTCTAGTGATATTGCTTATATCTCTCTATAATTTAGATATCTCTCTATAATTTAGTAGATCATCCTTGAGAACTGCTACAGCTGAAAAATATCTATCTTTGAGCCAACCTGGTGATGAGACTCCCTGTACTTATCTCTTACCTGGTCTACTATAATGGCCTTCTAATTGGTTTCTCTGCTTTAAGTTTCTCCCTGATCATCCATCCTGCACATAGCTAGGTGCCAGTGATGTTCCTAAAGTACAGATCATTTTGTTAGAAGCATTCCATTGTCTTCTATTACCCAAGATAAAGCATTAATTTCTTCTTTGGTATTTAAAGCCCTTCACAATCTGATTCAGGGAAGCTACGTGGCGGATAGCCTCTCGCCTGGAGTCAACAAGACCTGAGTTCAAATTCGACCTCAGACTTTTATTAGCTGTGAGACCCTGGGCAAGTCACTTAACTCTGCCTCAGTTTCCGAATCTGTAAAATGGGCTAGAGAAGGAAATGGTAATTTAGTAATTTTTGCCAAGAAAACTCCAAAACGGGTCATAAAGAGTCAGACACAAGCCTACCTTTCCAGATACTATTCTGCTTTACTCACTCAAGGGTCCAGCAAACTGCCCTACTTTCTTTTCTTCTAATACAATATTTCAACTCCTGTCAGTGCTTTTCCATAGGCTGTGCCGCATGCCTGTGATGCTCTGAAGCTTTAGTGTAGTCTCCTAGAATCCCTAGCTTCCTCCAAAGCTAAATTTAAGTGCCATATCCTATATAAGGCCTGATGATCTCTCTCCAGCCACCAGCTATTAGTACCCTCAATAACCTTGAATTTACTTTGTATAGATTTTGTGTTTATGTGTACTTTTTGTTTGCCTGAATAGAACATAGGTTCCTTGGGGGCAGGAGCTTTTCTTTTTCTTTTAAAATTCCCAGCTTCTAGAATAATGCTTGGCTCCCAGTAGACACAATACAAGCCTGTGGATTGATGTTTTGCATATTAGAATTGTCATTAGAACTGATACTCTATGGGAATATAAATATTGAATATTTTGTCATGCAAAAGGGACAAAAAGGTCAAGAAAGGGAGATTTACTTTTTTTTTTAATGAAAGAAAGCAAAACCTTTTACATTTGTATCCATGGAATTTCTATATATTTTTTCCCATGGTTCAGAAGTTGAAACTTTGGGTCCTATATCACATACTGCTGAGGATACAAAGAAGCATAAGACTTGAGCTTGTCCTCAAAGAGCATACAATCTAACTTAGAGAAAAGATTTCCAAAAAAAATTTTTTTTAAGTTTTAGGCAATAGCTCAAGACAGTAGAGGTCGACTAGATGGTGCAAGGGATAGAATGCCAGGCCTGGAGTTGGGAAATCTCTTTTTTTGTGTGTTAAAGCTTGCAAAATGCTTCACATTTATTATATCATTTGATTTTCTTTTTTTAAATTAACTTTTGTGTTTATTTTTAGTTTACATCATTCATTTCCACAAGATTTTGAGTTACAATTTTTCCTCCTGTCTTTTCTCTACCCACCACCCCAAAACAGCAATCCCACTGCATACCCCCTCTGCCCAATCTGCTCTCTCCTATATCCTCTTCCACACCCCCTCTGACTTTCTGGTAGGGCAAGATGGATCTCCATATCCCAGTGTCTGTATATATTATTTCCCAGTTGCATGTAAATAATAATAATAATTTTTTTTAAATATTTGATTTTAAAACTTTAAATTCCAGATTCTTTCTCTTCCTCCCTTGTCTCCCACTCTTACTGGGAAGATAAGCAATTCAATATAGGTTGTACATGTGTAGTTACGCAAAATATCTCTACAATGGACATATTGTGAAAGACTAACTATATTTTCCTCCATCCTATCCCCCTCCACTTGTTCTATTCTCTACTTTGTCCCTGTCCCTTTACAAAAATGTGTGCTTCTAACTACCCTCCCCCCAACCTGCCCTCCCCTCTATCATCCCCCTTCTCATCCTCTTCCCCCCTACTCTCCTGTAGGGCTAGATACTCAATTCAGAGTGTATATCATTCCCTTCCTAAGCCAAATTCAATGAGTAAGGTTGACCCATTCCCTTTTGCCTTCCTGTTCTTCCCCTCCATTGTAACAGTTATCCCTTGCCTCGTCTATATGAGATAATTTACCCCATTCTGTCTCTCCCCATCTCCTCTCATTATATTCCTCTCTCACCTCTCAATTTCACCTTTTAAATATCATCCCTTCCTATTCAATTGAACCTGTGCCCTCTGTCTATATATGCCTGTAAACATATACACACACGCTCACATATGTATTCATATGAATATATACCCTCCTATATAGACATGTATATGTATACATATTTATATACATTTATATTCCCTTCAACTATCCTCATACTGAGAAAAATTTCATAAGTTACAACTATAGTTTTTCCATGTAGGCATGTAAATAGTTCAACTTTGATAAGTTCCTTATGATTTATTTTCCCTGTTTACCTTCTCATGCTTCTCTTGCTTCTTGTATTTGAATGTCAAATTTTCTATTCAGTTCTGATTTTTCCATCAAGAATGCTTGAAAGTCCTCCACCTCATTGAATGACCATATTTTCACCTGAAACATTATACTCAGTTTTGCTGGGTAGGTGCTTGTAATGCCAAGCAAAGGCAACTTCCAAGGCTGGGATTACCAGCATAGCAAACCCCATTTATTCAGTGACAGATTAAGGCAAACATTCACAGAACTGAGAAAATCAAAATACAGTGTAGCTCATTCATTTAGCAAGTAAGTTCTTCAATCCAGGTACTACTCCACACCTGGACAGTACATTCATTTAGTCAGTCAAATCCTCTCTTCTCAAATGGAGATTAGTTTCCAATCATAAACAAAGTACATTCATTTGGTCAATCACAGAGCACAAAAAAGTCAAAGGTTTCCCACCTTTGGATCACAACTGAATTACAATACCATCCATTAACGCCAAGCATTTTCTCAAAAGGGGCAGGAGAGCACAAAAGGCCATCCACCCTTAAACTACAAGTTTAAGATATCATCACAGAGTTCAATGCCCAAAGAGAGGTCCTCTCTTCATCTTGACCTGAGGCAAATACTCAGCAATCCCGGTTCCTGGGAAGGCAAAGCCTAACAAAGACACAACACACATTGTCAGTGTCCTCATCAAGTCACTCTCTGCCTGCAGAACAGTCCCAGAACCCCTGATTTGAAAATATACTCTGCCCCCTAATAGGCTGAATGTGGTCATATGGAGCCTGTGGCAGGAGGATTGTTCTTCAGGAATGCCCATGCCTTATTACTTTGTAATTGGATAGTGGGTCAAGAGGGCTGTGACATTCTCTGATCCTGGAGAAGGTTATATATGCCCTGATGTGAGTTTTTGCTTTGGGGCTCACTTTGGAAAGAGTTATGTGATTTGGCCACATGAGACTCTGGGCAGCTGTTGAGCCCCACTGCTTTGAAAACCCAGATGTTGATGCTTCCCTCTCTGGTAACTGACTAGGTATGGATGTAATGGTCATATGACTGGACGCCTATCTGCTGATCTGTTTCTTTGTCTGCTTGTAACTTGTGTTTGTATTCTGTTTGTATTCTCTGAAGTTCAGGGTACTGACTTTTCCTCTGAACTAGGTAAATGACATGTATTTGATTAAAGTAAGATTGTTAACCCATTTTGAGTTGCTTTCCTTTAGAAAAGCAGATCAAAGAACCTGTGCTAGCAGCCATCCTGGGTATGCTAGGGTGCTTGCTGATACAGTGCTTCTTGGTTTTAATCCTAGCTCCTTTGATCTCTGGAATATCATATTCCAAGCCCTTTGATCTCTTAATGTAGAAGCTGCTAGATCCTGTGTTATCCTGATTGTATGTCCACAATATTCAAATTGTTTCTTCTTGGCTGCTTGTAATATTTTCTCCTTGGTCTGGGAACTCTGGAACCTGGCTATAATATTCCTAGGAGTTTTCTTTTTGGGATCTTTTTCAAGAGGTGATTGGCAAATTCTTTCCATTTCTATTTTGCCCCATGGTTCTAAAATATCAGGGCAATCTTCTCTGAGAATTTCTTGAAGGATGATTTCTAGGTTCTTTTTTTGATCATGGCTTTCAGGTAGTCCAATAATTTTTAAA
>CM053580.1:369847731-369881200 GCA_028627135.1 Pseudochirops cupreus
GGAGATATTTCACATTGCCTTCTATTTTTTTTCATTTGTTTGGATCTGTTTAATAGTATCTTGATTTCTCATGAAGTCATTTGCTTCCATTTGCTCTACTCTAATTCTGAAGGAATTATTCTCTTCAGGGAGCTTTTGAAATTCTTTTTCCATCTGGCAAAATAGGCTTTTTTAAGGCATTCTTCTCCTCACTGGCTTTTTGGGCCTCTTTTGCCATTTGAGTTAGTCTATTTTTTAAGGTATTATTTTCTTCAGTAAGGTTGTTGACTCTCTTTTCATGATTTTCTTGCATCGTTTTCATTTCTCTTCCCAATTTTTCTCCACTTCTCTTACTTGATTTTCAAAATCCTTCTTGAGTTCCTCCATGGCCTGTAACCAGTTTAAATTTTTCTTGGAAGCTTTTGGCACAGGAGTTCTGACTGTGTTGTATTCCTCCTGATCCTTTGATCCTTTTTGTCCCCAAAAAAGGAATCTAAGTTGGATGGCTGTGCTTGCTTTGCTTCCTTTGCTTGCTCATGTTGCCAGTCAATTACTTGACTTTTGAGCTCTTTGCCACAGTGGAACTCTGCTTCCAGAGGGGAGAGCTTTGTCCCAAATCACTGGGGTTTTTGCAGCTCCTGGAGCTATTAGGAGGGTACCATTTCTACAGCTCCCACCAGCTTTGGCTCTGTTAAGGGAATCTGAAGATTTTTCCTGCCCCTAAGCCTTTTGATAGGCTTAAGTGACTCTGAGAACCTTACCCAATTTGAAAATAGACTCTGCTCCCTAATAGGCTGAATGTGGTCACATGGAGCCTGTGGTGGGAAGCTTGTTTTTCAGGAACACCCACACCTTATTACTTTGTGATTGGGCAGTTGGTCAAGAGGGTTGTGACATTCTCTGATCCAGGAGAAGGCTATACATATCCTGGTGTGAGTTTTTGCTTTGGGGCTCACTTTGGAAAGAGTTGTGTGATTTGGCCAGATGAGACTCTGGGCAGCCGTTGAGCCCCACTGCTTTGAAAACCCAGATGTTGTTGCTTCCCTCTCTGGCAACTAACCAGGTATGGATGTAATGGCCAGATGACTGGAAGCCCATCTGCTGATCTGTTTCTTTGCTTGTAACTTCTGTTTGTATTCTCTGAAGTTCAGGGTGCTGACTTTTTCCCCTGAACTAGGTAAATGATGTATGTTTGATTGATTAAAGTAAGATTGTTAACCCATTTTGAGTTGCTTTCCTTTAGAAAAGCAGATCTAAGAACCTGTGCTAACAGCCATCCTGGGTATGCCAGGGTGCTTGCTGATACAGGCTCACTGGTCACACACCTCAGGACCACCACCCAAGACTGCGATACTGATCCAGGCAGGTTAAGGCAAGAGCTCTTAGCCTCTGAATGGTCGCTTGGCCCCCCTATGATCTGCAGGCTGGGAGCTCTGAAGCAGCCATGTGAAAGTGGCTGCTGCTTCTTGCTGCAGACCACACTCCATCCCCCACCCCATCCAGGAGACTTCCACTGACTTTATACTTTGTCTTTGGCATTTATGGGTTGATAATTCTGGAAACTGCCATAGCAGCTGGTGATCCCCTCTCCTGGATGCTCCAGCCTCAGCTATTCTGGGCCGCCCTGGAGCTAAAACCCTCAGGCTCAAACGGGCTGGGCTCTGCTCCCAGCACACTGTGATGGACCCTTCCTGTCAGCCTGCTGGGCTGCTTTCAGTGGGAGATTTGTTTCTTTCTGTCACTTTGTGGGTTCTGTAATTCTAAAATTTGTTTAGAGTCATATTTTATAAGTATTTGAGGTGGTTATAGGGGGAGCCACGGAGTTTTCCTGCTTCTACACCACCATATTCCCTCCACCCCCTGAAATCTCCTCTTTTTGAGTTCACATTTGGTCTCAGGCCTAGCTGTGTGACCCTGGGCAAGTCCTTTAACTATGCCCTAGTTCCTTATCTGTAAAATGAGCTGAAAGAAATGACAAATATATTTAACTTCAGCATCTTTGCCAAGAAAATCCTAAATGGGGTCACAAAGAGTCCAACACAACTGAAAAATGACTGAACAACAAGGTAATAGAAGAGATATCATAAAATATGATTAATTGTAGTTAAAACAACAGCTGAATTTTGAGTCTAGGGATGCTGGTTCAAATCTTCCCTGGGTTTTTATCTATGTGATTTTTTGGCATGCCATTAATGTTTTTTAGGCCTTGGTTTCCTCATTTGTAAAATAACGGGGTTGATTAGATGACCTCTGGGATCCCTTCCAATAAAGGTCAGGCTTCTCCATTCTCACATTCATTAGTTTATTAATGAAACTCCCATGTCAGTGTCCAGGGAAAACACTAATATGGTAAATAAAATTATGGCTCACATCTAGGGAACTTAAACAGAAGAAAGTGACAAAGGTATTCAACGTACAATATCAATCAAGCATTTGGGCAGGTAATTTATTCTTACCAAGAAAAAAGGAATGCTAAGCATAAAAAATAAACACATATAAAAAATATGATGATCATAACAGAATTCATTAACTTAATTTACAATCATATGAAGCTAATATTTAAACTTTATCAGAACATAATTCAGTTTTGTAATACTGCTAATTGGCCAGGTTACTTTTCACCTGGGCTTGCCATGGTCCAAACCACTCCCAATACTTGTCCTTCTGGTAAAAAAAAAAGTCAGTCTTCTTGTCAGTGGCTATGCTCTACAATGCAGAAGCTTCTTTGTCATCAGCTGTTGCAGCCTGGGGGACTGCCATTTAAACTCACAAGGTAACCTGCTGAGGAGAGGAAATATGTAGAAGAAAAGACTAACTGGGGCTCAGGTCCAATCTTGCTTAGTTGAGTCCATTACTCCATGTGGGGCTGGCATCTCAGTGAGGCGGAGAGACCAACCTTAGCCTTACCCTTACATCTCTGGCAACAGAGTGCACTATTTACCATGTGGAAGAATCCAAGCCCAGAGGTCCCAGATGAAAACGTTCTCCTTTTAAGAGATATAGCCCCTTGTCCTATGCTGCTGTCTCTGGGCTGGAGGAAGACTAAGGAACCACATGTTTTCCATGTCATTCTAAAATGCCAAGTCCTTTCAGCACTGGGCTACCACATGGCCAGAAGTAGCCAGGAAGTTAGTCATCCACCAAAGGCCCAAGCAATGAGTCATAGTGTCTTTAGAGTTCCCAGAAGTTTCTGGGAGAGTTCTGGGCTTATGCTCCATGGAATAGCTTCTATAGACCCACTCAGCTTTCCCTATATTACTGAGCTTACCAGCTATTAAAATACTTTGTAGGATGAAGATCATGTTAGATGGGGGTCAGGAAAAACTTTATGAATTTAAATGGTGTAATGAAAAATTAATAGATTTGAACAGAAACATATTCATGGAAAGGACAAGCTCGTTAGAAAGGCATTCTAGGTGGGTGGGACACCACAAGCAAAAAGGGCAAGGGGTCTGGGGATAGAGTAAAAAAGTTTATCAGAGGTATAGGAAGTCCAGGAAGAGTGGAAGAGGATACTGGCAAAGTAGGTCTGGGCCAGTCTGCCAAAAGGTTTGACCAGGCTATTTAGACTGTCCTGTAGGCAACAAGAGTGATTTTTTTTTAATGCTCTTTTGGAGGGGTGAAGGCAGGGCAGTTGGGGTTAAGTGACTTACCCAAGGTCACAGTGTTAAGTGTCTGAGGCTAGATTTGAACTCAGGTCCTCCTGACTCCAGGGCCAGTGTTCTATTCACTGCGCAACCTAGCCACCCCAAGAATGATTCTAAGTTGTTCTGTTGAGTGGGGAAGGAAACAAGATGAAAGTGAAGTTTTAGGAAGATTAATTTGGCAAGGTTGTACAGGATGGACTGGATCCAGGAGAAAATGAAAACATGCAGATCAGTTTGGAGGCTACTGAAGGGCCTGAACTAGGTTAGTGGCTTTGGGAATGGAGAGGCAGGAACACTAATAGAAGTTATAGTATTTAATGACTACTTGGATTATAGGGAAGAGAAAAGGGATGGAAAAGAGGGCAGAGTAGGAAATAGCTCAGGAGTTTTGAGATTTGCTTAATAATAAAAGATGCCATTTACATTGGTGAGTCAAGTCCAACTCATCATGACCCCATCTGGTGTTTTCTTGGCAAAGATACTGGGGTGGTTTGTCTTTTCCTTCTCCACCTCATTTTACAGATTAGGAAACTGAGGCAAACAGGGTTAAGAGACCTGCCTAGGGTCATACAGATAGCAAGTGTCTGAAACTGTATTTGAACTCTGGAAGAGGAGTCTTCCTGACTCCAGGCCTGGAGTTCTATCCAGTGAGCCACCTAGCTGTGTTGTCACAGCTGTCACAGGACAATAGTCCTGTGAGGGAGATATTACAAATATCATGGTCCCTATTATGGAGGCTCAGAGAAGTTACGGACTTTGCCCATGGTCATACATCCAATGAGTGTCAGAGGTGAAATTTAAGCAACTGTTATTCAAAGCCCAACATGCTACTATGCCAGTATTTCCTGACCTTTCTTTTTTTAAAAAATTAATTTAAAAAATAAAGCAGTCAGGGGAGACAATCAAGTTTTAAAGAGTGGTTTGCTTTTAGAACTACTGAATTTCAGGTAATTGAAGTACATCCAAACAAATAATCATATGAAATATGGAACTGAAGCTAAAGATCATAGCTGAAAATAAAGATTTTGGAATAATATATAAAAAAGTGGAACTTGAAGGTAAGAGTAGATGAGATCTTCTAAATACTGAAGGGTCTTTGGAGGGAGGGAGAAAGAAGGGGGGGAGAAAAAGAGAGAGAGAGAGAAAGAGAGAGTTAGACAGCTATGCGATGATTAGTAGAAATGTAAAAAATTAAATCAACAGGTTGTTGTTTGTTTTCATCAGAAAGATTCCAAACAACTGATTGGACTTTTTTTTCAAACTTACATAACCAAATTTTTAAATGAAAGGACTGGTGTTTTATGTCATAGCAGACACAGCCAAAGAGGAAAAAAGCTTACCATAAGAAAATACTGGGCAGGACTGAATTTATCTATTTTAAATTCATTTATAAATGTTTTTCTAATTGCACATTTTCTATTTTAATATTCTTCTCCCCCTTCATTACGACAAGGTGGGGATGAGAAAATAGGAATAGGACTAGGATTTCTTGAACTACGGTACTCAGAAAGTCCAGTTTTCTTCCTGCTAGTTTGTGTATATATAATCTAGGTCATTTCAATGATTCAATTATGTTTCATTACTGCCTGTCAATATGTTTCTCCTTTACTAGTTTGTCTCTTGTACCCTTGTTTCATCTCTTTGTCCCCTTGTTCCATAGTCACTTCTTTCTCATTAATTGCAAGAATTTCCTTCCTCTTTATGGTTTTTCAGTCAGCCCATCAATATTATTTACCTACTATGTATCAGACATAGTGCTAAATAATGGAGATTCAAAGAAAGACAAAGGACAGTTCCTGCTCTCAAGGAGTTTATAATTTAATGGGGGAAAGACAAGGTATAAAATAGAAGCAGGAAAGGGAGAGAGAGGCACTCCATACAGGGCTGAAGGGAGAAGTCTGGAAAAGTGTAGCTAGCTGGGAAAGGAAGAAATGATTGTCCTAGAGTCCTTTCTTAAATGGAGGCTCTGGAGGGAGTACTCTTTGCCCTCTCCAACCAAAAAGAGGAGGTAGGGCAAAGTTAGAGAGTTCTGATGAAGTGTCAGTCCCAGGGTTGGAGTAATCTTGAAAGATGGATGAAGAGGTTCTTGGGGTATGATGGATATCCAGAGGAGGGATCATTTCCTTGTTGTGTTCTACATCTGGTCAATATTCCCAGACCCATGTCTCCATTTTCTTTTCTTTTTACTGACATCACTAATGGTAATAATAGATGACATTTTCCTTTCAACAATTCTGTGAGATATGATGTACTTGTATTATCATTTGACTAAAAGATTGAAGGTTGAAGGTTGTTGTCTGTCCTTTATTCTTGAAGAGTACCATGACATTACAGAGGTGATACCTATGCTCCATGAATAGGGTCTCACAAGAAATAATTGCACTGCCAGAACTCAAACCCAGGGCTTCTGATGTCAACTTTAGCATTCCTTCCTAAACCATTCTGTCAACTATTTGACTACTTCTAGGTGAGAGTTCTTGCATTTATCACATACAGCTAGGTCCCAATAAACGTCAGTAATGAATATTTTGAGGAGTTTGAATTCGCACTGCATATTTCCATTGGGTTGGAACCAGTTACCCTATTACAACTTCCAACTGTATGAATTTTTATACCTGCTGGACATAGCTGTATTCCCTACTCACCTTATTATATTCTCTCCTGAAGAAGTTTGTTTTTCCTTATTTCTTGACTCTGCTTATTGATCACTGGTGCAATTCTTCATCAGTGATACTGATAATTGTGGCTAGGGCTTGTAAAATTACTGCAAGCTTATGAACATTTCTTGTGTTTTAGGGTTGATTGTGTTTGTGTGTGTGGGGGAGGGTTATCCCACAAGGGGTAGGGACTAATGGATAGGAAAAGGATTAAAGAGGAAGAACAGAATAGTTTTTAGCTATTTTAGCTTACTCAAATGGTAAGAATAAGGCAGGAAAGAAAAAACATAAAGAGGAACGGGGGATAGGCCAGACATGATTCTATTTCCCTGTGCCTAATAATTCTCGTAGGAGGCAGCTAGGTAGCTCAGTGGGTAGCCTTGGGCCTGGAGTCAGGAAGACCTGAGTTCAAATCTGGCCTCAGACACTAGCTGTGTGACTTCTGTTGGCCTTAATCCACTACAGAAGGAAGTGGCAAACCACTCTGGTGTCTTTGACAAGAAAACCCCATGCAGAGTGTGGTCCGTGGCGTCATGAAGAGTTGTACATGACTTAACAACAACAATAAGTGTCATAATACAAAGGACTAATGTTGATAGTTCCTTTCTTCCATAGCTCACACAGCATTTTCAGTGATGCTCTTCATTTTTGTTGTCACTTCCCAATACTCCTGCACCTTAACAGAACCCTTTTGTATAACAAATAAGTACAACTGAGCAATACAAATCCAAAGATTGGCCATTTCTGACACGTTTTGCCTTCTTGTGTACCTACCCACTACTAGCTCTCTATCAAAAGGTAGGAGGCATGCTTTCACCGTTTGTCCTCTGAAGTCATGTTTATTCATTTCATTGATCAGTTGTGAGGTCTTTTAGTGTTGTTTTCCTTTAAGGTCACAGGTCTAGAACTGAAAGGGTCCTCAGGGGCCATCTAGTTCAAGCTCCTCATTTCATAGATGAAGAAACCAGGGCCTTGGGAAGTTCAGTAACTTGCCCAAGGTCACACACATAGCCATCTAGCAGCAGATTTGCCTGGGAACCTCACTCCTTTGACCTCAGAGATAGTGTTCTTTCCCTTAGAGTATGTATACCTCGAGTGGTAACAGTTATCCTGGTTTGTTGGTTCATGCCTTCAGGTCAGACAGGTCTTTGCCAGTTATTATTACTCCTGTTTTACAGATGAAGAAACTAAAGCACAGAGGACTTATATGACTTCGCAGGATTATAAAGCAAGTCAATGCCAGAATTACGCACAGAACTCACTTCCCCTGACTCTCACCAAATCATACTGTATCTAAGTCACTTATTTAAAAAAACGCATTGATGCCTTTTGAAGCTTTAAACCCCCCCAGTTATTTCCTTATTCTTTTCTCCATAGCATCTTCCGTTAAAGATAGGGAAAAACAGCAAAGTCATCCATTTGTCAGTGTACTGGACATTCAACATTCATACCCACTCCCTCCTCCCCCATGGAGAGGGAGTTAGTTGTGTCTCATATTGCCTGTGGAACCAGTTCATAACTTCATTTTTAGCTGCCTTTTAATGTTTTTAATTTATATGACTGTCATCATGGTTAACATTCTGGTTCTGCTTTCTTCATTCTAAATCAATTCTTATGTCTTCCAACATTTCTTGGAGTTCCTCATATTACTTGTCTTATAACACAATAATATGCCATTACATCTGTATACTATGATTTATTCAGTCACTCACCAATTAATGAGGACCTACTTTGTTTCCAGTTTTCCCTACCACAAAAAATGGTGTTATAAATATTTTGGCATGAATTAATTTTTGTGAGTAGATATCTAGTCATGGGAGTAGTCAGGCTTTTTTAGAGTCATTTATATGCACTCAAAACATGTAAATTGGATGTTTTCTTTAAAAATGTAGAGCTACAATTAATCACCATTAGCTGAGAGTGACAAGAAAAGAGTTCACAGTACAGTGAAATACCAGGATCCAGGGTCACTACTACAATTTTTTTCATGGGTTGCCATGAATTAAAAAAAAAACAAAACATCATCACCAAGTGGCCAGTCTATTGGTACCTAGGTTAGCTCTCTGAAAACAGACTCCATCTATTAGAAGAGCCTTTCCAGCAAGGTAGGGCCTGCCAGAGCTTATATTCTTCTGGCACAGTCTTTGAGAACCCCAGGGTCACCTCCAAGCCACAATGAGGCACTGGAGAATGTAGGATTACCTCAGGACTAGGACTGCTGAAAGTATGTAGGCTCTAAGTGGGAAGGCTGGAGCACTTAATCTTTTTTGTGTCATGTCTACCTCTGGCAATCTGAGTAGCCTACAGACTCCACAGAATGTTTGGCACCTACTTTAATAATTGAAGGAAATGTTAAATTTCAGTTAAATGTTACAGAAAATAATTTTTTTTGAACATTCTAGTTCATGTACCCCTGGTTAAGAATCCCTGCTCCAAAGAGAAATCAATCTTTTCCTCAAAAAAGCCTTATTGGACTTGTCAGGGATCATTCCACTCTAGTCCCCACCAAACTGAGCTTCTGATAAAGTGCCCCACATTTCTTCATATTAAGGATGAAAATTTAAAACAAAAACACGCCTCAAGTGTTCCATTCTGCCCCACCCAAGTCACCTCTTCCCTCTCCCCTGTCAGTCAAGACTATTTGGTAACTAAGATCTAAATGAAAGGGTACCTGTTCTTTCACAGCACAAAACTAGGAGGGACCCGTTGCCCCTTCTATGGTCTTCCTTCACTTCTCTCTACTTAGCTATTTTCACTTTCTATCTTTCTGTTTCTTTACCTTCCTTGTTACTGTTAAAGCAAGAAGTAGGATTCCATATGAAAACCCTCTTGGTGATTCGAGCAATGTTCAGGTTCTTGGTGGTTAAGTGCCTAGTTTTTGTTTTGTTTTTGCTTTACCCTATTCCTGTGAGATGAACTTCCACTGGAGCTGGCCTCTCCTTTGCTTCCTTTCTCAGCTTTCTTAGTTAAAATACATGTGCAATAGGAAAGACTATTGGAGGGGATGAAGAGGTGCGAAAGGGTAGTGGCAGCACAGGGATGTGCAAAGGAGCTTTAGCAGGGGGAGCATCTGGGGGCCACCGTGAGGTTCTGCCAAGGGAATGGGGGCTGATGTTTGGCACACAAGTGGTGCAGCCGCCCTTCTTGTCAAAGGGCCTCAATTGCCAAACCTAACGTTTTCTCCTTGGGCTGTAGCAACTCCTCAAGTAAACGGCAGCCCTAAGTTGCCCATTGTCTCCCCTCTGCCATACAGGCCCTTGCTCAGCTCACCCTTTCTTTTCTATTTTTTGGCACTGTCCCTAGCCTGGTTGAAGAGTCATCTGTTTACTCTCTTTACATTTCCAATCGCCCATAGGATCGGACACCCTTCCTCTGCCCCGCTTTGCGCCCCCTTCCCCCTTCCCCACAACCCCCACCGCTGCTTTTGCAGCCCCCCAACCACCCTTGGAAGACTCGGCTGCCCGGGACACCGTGACCTCCTCCTCGCACCCCCCCCCCCCGCTCGGCAATCCCGGGTGCCCCTTCTGCCACCTTTGCCCCCTCGCAGGGGCGATGTTGCAGAGCCGTGGGAGGAGGGAGGGGAGTGGGAGGGAAGTTTCCTCCTCTCGTCCTTCCCCCAGTGACAGGACTTGGCTGCTGCTCCTGCGCCCGTAGTGGGGAGTAGGAGGAGGAGAGAAGAGGAGGAGGGAGGGAGGGGCTGGCGGCCTCACGGTGCCCCCTCCTCTGCTCGCTCGCTCGCTCTGTCTCCCTCTCTCTGTAAGTGAGGAGAGGAGGAGGGGAGTCGGGGGGAGGATCTCCATTGAAATAAACAACCAGGCAGCAGTTATTAACACGGGAACATGGCGGCCACAGCCTCCGCTTCAGCTTCAGCCGGGAAGGTCAGCGCCGTCGGCAGCCGCCACCTGACTGACTGACCGACCCACCGATTTCCCGGTAAATGCACCTTCCCGGCGTGGGGGAGGGGGAGGTGCACCATCCCCACCCCCCACGGCGGCGGCGGAGCCGGGGGGGAGAGCCGCCCGCCGGCCGGGCGTCCCCTGCTCGCCTCGTCAGGGCGGGTGTCGTGCGTGGGGTCCCCGCGGGGCTGCTGCATCCCGGGGCGCCGCCGAGTTGGGGAGTTTTTGTTTTTTGTTGGAGACTGGGGAGGGGGGAGTTCCTGGTAGAGAAAGGAAGGTTCTCCCCACCCCCTTGCACACACACGCACACACACACACGCGCGCGCGCACGCACACACACATACATGCACTCCCACATATGCACACACACGCGCACCTCCCTCCTGTGAACTGGGACAGCGAGTCCCAGAGTGAAAGGCGGGGGGGAGCGGCCCCAGCCCGGGGGAGGGGGCGGCGGGGCTGGGAGGGGGAAGCCGCAGCCCCGGGAGAGGAGGAGGGAAGGAGGCTTACGCCGGGAGGAGACGTCGGGCACAACCGCACGCTGTGGTCAGTGGGCTGAGGGAGCTGGAAGAGACGGGAGCCCCGGGGGATGAGGGAGGTGAGAGCGCGGAAGGGGCCGGCGAGGCGGGTTGGGGGGAGCCGTCGGGGCCGGGCAGAAGTGCACTGGGAGGTGTGAAGGGGAAGCGGAGGGTCGGGTCGGGGAGCGAGGCCGGGAGGCTCTGCCCTCGGGCGGCGCAGAGGGAAGGTGAGGCAAGGTTACGAGGGGAAGTTGCACCCCGAGGTGAGGGGGAGGCCGTGGGGCCGGCGGGGGAGGAGGGGAGGCTGGAGCCCCGGGAGGAGGGAAGGGGGAGCGGGTTGGGCTGGGCGGGGGAGCTCTCCCGATGTACGCAGGCTGCGGGGAAGGAGGGAGTTTGGGGCGGCGGCAGCGGCGGGAGGCAGATGCTCCGTGCTCGCACCCGAGCCCAGCTCGTGCCCCACACTTAACTTTTGGGTCGGGGCTGGTGGGCCGGCAGCGGGCGCGCCGGGGCCGGGGCCGGGGGCGGCGGCGGCCGGAGAAGGTTCCGGGTTGGCTCGCCAGCGCCCCTCTCCCCCTGGTCCCCTGCTTCCCTCCCTTCTCCCCGCCCCTGGAGTGACTAGCCTCCGGGCCCCAGGCGGGAAGCGGGGAGGGGCCCTCACCCACACCCCGCCCAGAGCCGGGGGCTCGGCTCTCTCCCTAGGTCGGGGCTGGGGAGGGGCCTGAGCAGCCGGGCCGGAGCTCCCGCCCCCCGGCCATCTCTCTTTCCCCTCCCCCAGTCCCGAAGGCGCCTCTCCGCGAATCGGGGGCGGGGCCGGTCACTGGGTTGAAGGCCCCGCCCTCTTCTCCCCGCCCCTTCGGTTTCCGGGGCCTGTGGGATGCGGGCACCGGAGCCTCTACTTGTGCTGTATGTAGCTCCTTCCTCTGAGCCTGAGGATTGGGCTGCTACTGCCTTCCCCAACGCACAGCCCCACAGCCGGGGAAACTTTGCCGTTCCAGAGACTCAGACCTGACAGACGAACTGACGAAAGAACCAACCAACCTTCCAACCTTCCTCCCTCCTCCTTCAATCTCAATCCCACTCCACCTCTCTCTCTCTCTGCCTTCCCCTCCCATCGACCCGGATCGCGCAGCGTCTGAGTGATGGGGCCGCGAGCCACTCGGAGGAGGGGAGTCTGACTGACCGGGTTTTGGTGAGCCAATCGTGGGAGTGGGAGGGGAAAGGGGCGGAGCTTCTTTGGGGCCAGTTAAAGAGGAGTTGCCTTGGGGCGGGGAGTCATGGAGACGCCAGCTAGGAGCCTTCTTGCTGCTCTACATGCCTAGGACTCTACCATCGCTCTTGTGTTCTGAGGCTTTAGCAATAGAGCCCCCTTGCCTTGGGAAGAGGTGTTCGCGTGTTCGGTGCTCAGTGTACTGCTCTTAGTTAAAGGCATATGAATGCATTACGTAGGGTGAAATCTTCAGTCGTTCGGCATGTAGCATCAATTTCTGAAGGATAATGTCTAGAGTGGTGTGTTGTAGTGATGCTTTTTAGGGAGTACGGGGTTTTGGACCTCCTTTTATTTGCAACGAGGATCCTGAAGGATTCTGTTTATCACTTCTGCCATATATTTTCTAGTCGTGTCAGTATGTAATCATTGAAACCCATCTATAAGGGTATCTTGATATTTAAAAAGCAGTTGGATATAGTCTTAAGTCAAAATTATTTTAGAATGCAAAGTGAAAAGTATTAGTACTTTTCTCGAATCTTTCCTCGTTCCTTGTTTAATTAAGCTGTCAGTTTCCAAAATTTGCCTGAACTGTAGGGTATATGGGGATGAAGCAGAAAAAATAGAAGGTTGTGGTTTATGGTATGCATTTTACTTGGCTCCTTCTTGTGTAAACAGAATGTAGTTAAAAACCAAAGCATCACTGTGTGAAACATAAAGCTTTGGTATTTAAGGAGCAAAGCTGGTCAAAGAATATTTGTGTGTAGGGGGAGTTTTGAGTAAAATGCAGTTTGCCAAATCACTCCCACACTAAAGATTTTTAAAAATAAATCATTTAAAATAGCTTTCTTCTTAAACACTTAAAATGTAGATCGAGTGGGTGCTTCACTAGCTTAAACAGGGCGAGAGACATACTTCGTGGTAGGTTGTCGCATACATGACTTGGTGACTCTTTAAGGGAGTGAAAGAATACTGGGTCTTATTTTCTATATAGAACACAGGTTACCCTGCAGAAATGACAGTCTTTTAAAACAGACAACAACTGAAGCAGTGCTTGGTCTCTTGTGTTCTTGTTCTTTATTGGTGAGATTAGTGGCACATTTATTAAATCGGTGTTCTTATTCCCGACTAGAGTTTGTGAAGACTTTTAATTCCAAATTTCAGGAGTTCAGAGGTTGAATAGAATTAGCTCAAGAATGAATTCATTCATTTTATGATTAGGTTACTTTAAATTTAATTGAAGAATATTTTTAAAAGTTTTATTTTCCTGAACTTTTCTTTATCAGAATTTTAGTTGCCTTTTCTTTATCACGAAAGAACTGAAGCAAAACTACAGCTAAAAATACTCCAAAATACTTGCTAAATTCTATTGTCTCCATTTTATTAATCCAGTTCCATATGCAGGGTAAATAACCTAGTGCAATTTTTACATTTACGTGGAAAAGATTAGATGTGTTTTGTTGCAGTTTTTTACTTTACATCTTATTGATATAATAGTTTATTTTCTCTCCCTGGTTTATACTTTTGCTTGCCAAATGCTTACAATGATAGAAAGCAATCTGTATTATTGCTTCAAATTTATCAGCAATCTCCCCTACCCTCCCAACAGTTAATTCAGTTGCAGATGGCCACTGACATGTGCCCTCCTCGTCTTTTTTTTTGTATGCTCTAGAGTAACACACTATTCGTGCTTGATTCTTTACTACAATCCTTGAAAATGTTCTCATATTCCTGGTGGCAGATAGTGGCAAGTCCCTTAATGCCTAGTTGGGGGGGAAGGAGCTCTTGAACATATGGAGACATCCAGAAAAGATGAGCATCGTCAGCTGTGATTCCATTGTGTGCTCTCAGACGGGATCCGAACGTTTTTCCTCTGAGGACTTTGAGTCTTAACAGGAGTTCTGTGACTTGAGACGTCAAGATACTGAAGCAGAGGGGAGGGCATAGCTCACAAATTATGCCTTTAATATTTTTCTGAATTCTTTGCATTTTTAACCCTTTTGCTTAGGAAATACTACTTTTGCATTGCATTGGGTAGCAACTACTGAAATATAAACATAAATTGTCAAATGTTGCTATGGGCAAATGATTAAGTGTGGATAAAGGGATAATATTTGTTGGTTTCAATTAGTATTTTTTTTATAGCTGTCTACTATCCTTAGTAAACTTTTGAGGTGCTTCAGGGGTATTTTTACTACATATCTCACATTTAAGGATTCAATAGCTTAGCTTTTTCTACTCAGCTTGAAATGTGAAATAATTTGACAGTTTGAATTTTTTAAAAAAATTGTTGGTGTATATCGGGTTCAACAGCATTTCTTTTAAGCATGTCTTAGTTTTGGAGAAAAAAAGGTTTGTTTAAAGCGATTTTTGATGGGAGTTTGTTAAAAGATTTAAAAATTAAGCTCTTAGTGAAATTGCCCTTTTTGAAATTTAGAACTTTATTGTGAGATGATAGAAATTTTAAACACCAGATGCTGAGAGCTGTGATTAGCATTGGAACAATGACTACATTTTTCCTTTCAATGTTAGGTTTGTAATGTGAATTTTTTGTTTTGTGTGTCAGTTTATATCTTCATTGTGTGCTTTATTAATTTAGAAAATGAAGCAGATTTTGGATGTTATTTTAGCACTGAAAATAACTAGTTTGATTTGTTACTTTTTAATGTAAAATAATCACATTTTATAACAAACATACAAATATACTGAAATTATAACTAGGATCTTTTCCCCTAGTGGTGTAATGATAAGACTGTATTTACATGTCAATTATGGAAGCCATTTCATGAAAAGCAGGACAAAATCCTCCCCTTTTTTGTACCTTCTAATGTGATCTCAAGCTGATTTGACTGCTTTGCCCACTTTACCTTTCCTGAATGATAGAAAATGCCCTTCCCTTCAAAGTTTCCTAAAGAACAAAAAAAATTTACTTTGGCTTGTTTATATTTTTAAAGGCCTCTAACAGGGGTATTTCTTACTAGTATCGAGCCTTATTTATTATATTACTTTCAAATGCCTATTAAAGTGAATCAGGCTGTGAAGGCTTCTTATAAATTTTTTATTATAAATCCTAAAATTTAGAAAATGTAAAAATAGGGGATATTTTACAGGCTTCTAGTCCTAATTTCTGATTGGAATTAGAATTTTGCTCTCTTTGTAAGTATGTAGTGTTATGTTATCTTGCCAGTTTGTGTAACACTGAAAGAACTAGTTGTAATAAGTTGTGAGAAGTTCTCTTTGGATATTAAGACTGGCTATTGAAAATAGGTTACAGTTTGCACCATTAGGCTAAAGATTGAATGTTTCTGGTTGATAAATGATAGAAAAATTTTGACTTTTGATTGTATATTTTAATTAAATCGTTGATATTCCCAGGGAAGTTAATCAGGTAGTACTTAAATTGGCAGTTTCTGAAGGGAGGCCAAGAATTGAATGGGTACTATAGCTGTAGTGTTGAATTCACATTTACATACTGTTGAATTTTAAGGAAAATAAATTTTAAGGAAAATAAATCAACTCAAAGTTCATAGTCAGAAGCTAGCTGCTATTATTTACAGTTTCTGGAGGGGAAAGAAAAAAAAAAGAAAAATTGTTTTTTGACCAGATCTCTGCTGACAAACTATAGTAGTGAACAGGCAGAATTTTGCAGATAATTTGGGCAAAAAAAGTTTTTGTTCCTTTGGTTATTGAACTTGTCTGGAATGCTATTTTCCTTCTTGAGCCTTCAAATTCTTCATCACCCTTTAAAACCTGACTCAGAATGCTAGCCACCTCCTTGATCTTTGCAGTTCTTGTCTACTCTTCTGTAAAGATCCTACTACCCTTATGTACGTCACAAAACAATTTTACAACTTTCTAATGGGAATGTTATGTAATGTGTTATTGTTACATGTATATTAGCGTAAGCTCTATTAAAGCTGGAATTATTTATTGAAACTTTTTGCCTTCCATAGGCCTTTGCTAGTACAGTTACTGTGCATACAATCAATGCTTACTAAATGAATGAATGGATGTCTGCAACCTTATCTGAACAAGAAAGATAAACAGTCCATTTGGGCTTTGTTAGACAGTTCTTTCCAAAGGGGAAGCTGTGGCTTGACCCCAAGGGGTGTGTGATCAACTAATTGGAGGGTACGAAGTTGGGTGAAATCTCCCCTCTTATAGTCCATCATGGAGTTTGTTTCCAACACAAGCACACATATTCAACATAGTCTTATACTCCCTGCCTTCTCAACCAGGCTTTTGCTTCTCAGGACAGTTACAAACTAATCTTGACCTTGGTACCCACAGCAGCAGCTGTGTAGATAGCATTGGGAAAATACTGTCCTTTTTATGCTTCCTTTCCCTCCTTCTTTCCAATCCCCTCCCCTCTACCACCACCCAAAGATGCTCATTAGGATATATATATATATATATATATATATTTTTTTTTTTTTTTTAATGATAGGGATGTTCAGTTATTTCAGTCGTGTTTGACTCTTCATGACCCTATTTGGGGTTTTCTTGGCAAAGATATTGGAGTAATTTGCCGTTTCCTTCTCCGGCTCATTTTATAGATGAGAAAGCTGAGGCAAATAGGGTTAAGTGACTTGCCCAGGGTCACAAAGCAAGTATCTAAGGTTGGATTTGAACTGAGGTCTTTCTGACACCAAGCATGGCACTGCTTTATACCGCCTCAGTGACCCAAGTGATAGGAATGCATGATCAAAAAGGTATGGAGACTGCTGATGTAGAAAACTAGAAAAACTAAGGACATCAGAACCAATTTATTACCTCACTTTTAATGTTTCATAGCCCTGGTCTTTGGGAAGTCTTTTGTTCATTTGTTTTTGCTTGAATATGTAGTATCATCTCAGTTTTGTTAGTTTATTTTACTTTGTTATTCATGCCCTGGAGCCATACTATCCTGATTATGCAGAGTCCACTATCAACTAGCCAGCTTCTGAACCCTAGCAGTACTTGGCCCAGACCATCTTCCTGCTATACTGCTCTGCCCCATTCACTGCCTCCTGCAACTTTCATACCATTGGTCTTAGAAAGGCCATGTCACTGTTGTGACCCTACTCATCATTCCTTCCCATGTCTTCCCACATCAAAACAACTCTTCCCTGGCCACCACTCCCTATGTGATTTTTCTCCCTCTATTATAATGTAAGCTCCTGGTGCGTAGGGACTGACTTTTTTTTTTTCGTATTTTGTCCTCAGAGATTAGCCCAATTACTGGTATATAGTAAGAATTCAGTATTTAATCATTGATTCTTGGTAGCTATTTGGCTATATAAAATGAATGATTATGGGAGAAACAATGTAATTGACTTTTTTGTTTGATTCATTTGGGTGAATGAATGAAAAATGATTCATTTAAAATCACAAAAAAGCACTTACTGTGCCATTTGCTTTGCTAAGAGCTCAAGATAAAAAATAGAAAAGTGAGACAATACCTGCTCTCAAGGAGCTCATATTCTAGGGAGAGATAAAATGTAAGAGTTCAGCTCCAGAACAAATAGAAAGGCCCAGAGAAAGTTAGAGCAGGGTAGATGGTAAAGCCCAATGGTCTCATCCCTATGTGAGCAGTCATTGTTTTTCTTGCATGTAAGGTATAAGGGAAGACAGAGAGTGAAAGAGAATGAAAGGAAGATAAGGGCTCTGGCTGATTTGCTTGGTTCTACAATTTGCTTTCCAGTGAAAACACAATATTGAAGCTATTTTAATTGTGTAGTTAAAAAAAGTTTTGATTTGGGTTCAAGTTGTGGTGCGCCCTTCTTCAGAATTACATTGCTTATTTTTTTCCCATAGCATCTTAGAATTAGACCAACATCTGAACAGAGATCCTCTTTAAAATTTACTTAAATTATGATTTTTGTTGCAGCTTTTATATAAAATGCCCTCCTGGCACCTCATTGTGGAATGCTGTAGTCAAAATGGCTTTTTTTGGCTGTCCCTTGTCCAGATCCCATAGATTTAGGAGGCTATCCCTTCACGAGTCTACTTTTTTTGTGGGCTACCTGTGACTCTTTTAACTATTGATTAATTCCATAGTCTACACCAAAATGAGGTAGAAACAAGATTGGTTTATCAGCCACCTTTCCCTTGGAATATCAACCTTCCTGGTGTATTTTGTTTATCTATATTCTGGTTCTGAGCAATGTTTAGTACTGCAAAGAGACACAGAAAATAGTCATGGTCAGTTTTCCTGGGTGCCTCCACTTAACAGGAGGACGGAACAGGAGTAATAAGAGAGTCTTAGGAGCAGAGTTGAGGGGGGGAAATGTCATGAACTTGACCAGTGAAGAATTACAAACATCTAAAGGATTGTTGAATTATGAAGTTCGTTCCCTCAGGAAGGCGAGAACAAAGCAAGTGCGGGAAGAATTAAATAAGGTCCTCAGTCTGCTTGTACAGAGCATAAAACTGATGAATAAATACAGATTCTTACAGCTCTGCAAGTGGATGATTATATTCAGTTGGCAGTATAGTCTCTTAGAGAGTTCTTATCTGCAGGCAGAGCAACACCTTTACAGATTCATCTGAAAAACTGTGGAAGAGTATGGTATCCCCTTAAGTCTTTAATGGTCTAGTAACAATTAGGAAGTTCTTTTTTGCCTTTCTGATATTGAAAAGTTAAAATCAGAACCATAGTGTAGTGTATTAATTTGGTCTTTTGCAGTGAATTGATAGTAAGGCAATAGGTGATTTAAAAATTATTAGGTTATAACATTTTAGTTTTCTTTTAGCAGCATAGTTAGCTATAGAAGTAGGTAAAGATTTCTTTAATAATTGCTTTGCACTTTTGGGGGCAGATGTATAGCTTTTTCCTTAGCGGAGAATAGATGACTTGGTATTGAGATAGATGTTGTGCTCTCAGAAAAAAAGGCTGCCTGATGTATTTAGGCATGTGACTTCTCTCTTCTACTCAGCTGTTTGTAGTGATCTTCTAGTGAACTGTTTGACCTAAGTATACATAGGAATCACTTCAAGAGACCAAGGACCTGTTGCTGTAGAAGAAATGAGATAAAATTATTGTTACTTATTTTAAAAAGTTCATTGGAGCTATAATTACAAAGTCTTTTTGACACAATTTAAACAGACTATTGATGACTGCTACTCATGCTAATGACCGCCTTGCATCCATCCAGGTACTTATCAAAGGAGGATTGCCTTTTCTGGCTTACTCTGACATCATTAGGGCTAATAAAATGAATCCATTTTCCTCATATTCCAGTGCCATATTCCAGGTGTATTTTGCTGCGTGTACCGTTTGTCATTTCTTTTGGTAGTTTTTTTGAGTGATTAAACATGAAAATACTTTCCTTGTTCCTGTTGCAATAGCATTTAAATACATAAATGTAAAATTGACAGAGAGATTAATATTTTCTTTTCTCTGATTTACTAATTCTTTTTTCCCAATTTATTTATTTATTTTTAGTTTTCAACATTCATTTCCACAAGATTTTGAGTTGCAGATTTTTTTCCCCATTTTTCCCCTACCCCCACCCCAAAATAGCGAGCCAAAATACTAAATACCTCTTCCCCCAATCTGTTCTCTCTTATATCCTCCCCCTAACTTTCTGGTAGGACAAGATGGATTTCTATACCCCAGTGCCTGTATCTTATTTCCCAGTTGCATGTAAAAAAAATTTTTTTTTTAACATTTGTTTGTGAAACCTTGAGTTCTGGAATCTTTCTCTTCTTCCCTCCTTACCCACCCCCACTGGGAAGACAAGCAATTCAACATAGGTTGTACAAGTATAATTATGCAAAACATTTCCACAGTAGTTATTGTGAAAGACTAACTATATTTCCCCTCCATCCTATCCTGCACCCCACTTACACTATTTTCTACTTGGACCCTGTTCCTTTTTCAAAAGTGTTTGCTTCTAACTACCCTCTCCCCCAGTCTGCCCTCCCTTCTATTATCCCCCCTCTTATCCTCTTCCCCCTTGCTTTCCTGTAGGGTAAGATACCCAATTGAATGTGTATGTTATTCCTTCCTTAAGCCAAATTCACTGAGAGTAAGGTTGACCCATTCCCTTTCACCTTCCAGCTCTTCCCCTCCTTTGTAACAGTGTTCTCTTACTTCTTTTATGAGATAATTTATCCTAATCTAATCTCTCCCTTTTTCCTTCTCTCAATATATTCCTCTCACCTCTTAATTTTATTTTTTGCATATCATCCCTTCATATTCAGCTCATCCTGTGCCTTCTATGTATACATGTACACACATATACACACACTCACATATATGTTTATATACACACATCCTCCTGTACATATATGTATGTATACATATATTCCCTTCAACTATCCTCGTATTGAGAAAAGTCTCATGAGTTACAATTATTGTTTTTCCATGTAGGAATGTAAATAGTTCAACTTTAATAAGTTCCTTATGATTTCTTTTTTCTGTTTACCTACTCATGCTTCTCTTGCTTCTTGTATTTGAAAGTCAGATTTTCTGTTTAGCTCAGGTTTTTTCATCAAGAATGCTTGAAAATCCTCTATTTCATTGAATGACCATATTTCCCCCTGAAGCATTATACTCAGCTTTGCTGCGTAGGTGATTCTTGGTTTTAATTCTGGCTCCTTTTGACCTCTGGAATATCATATTCCAAGCCCTTTGATCCCTTAATGTAGAAGCTGCTAGGTCTTGTGTTATCCTGAGATAGACCTTTCCTGTGGGCCTGCCAGGCTGCCTTCAGCGGGAGACTTGTTTCTCTCTGTCACTTTGTGGGTTCTGTAGCTTTAAAATTTGTTTAGAGTCATTTTTTTTACAGATATTGGAAGTGGTTGGAGTGGGAGCCCATGCCAAGTTTGTGCTTTTGCTTCACTGTCTTGGCTTTGTTCCCTTACTAATTCTTTTTAGATAATATGCTGTAGTGGTGTATTTGATTTGGATCTGGAAGATCTGAGTTCCAGTCCCAGTTCTGCCACTTACTGAGCTTAGACAAGAGGCCTTTCTGGGTCTCACTTTTCTCATCTGTAAAATGGAGATAATAATACTGGCTCTGCCTTACTCTCAGGGTTTTTGTGAAACTCAGTGGAAGCAACTACTTAGTATTTTTCTAAACCTTAAATACTAGGTAAATGTCAGTTATTATTAACTGCAAGAGCTTTAATTGTTTTGTTATTGTTGTCAAATAAAAATAATAATGTATCATATCATAAGTAGTGCCCAGTATAATTCATGTGTAAGAGAAAGGCTTCAGGTCTCCAGAGTTAAATACAAATGGAGAATTTAGACAGTTACTTAGATAATTAAAGTGACATGTGAGTTAAGTCTTACTCACCTTTCACCCGTTGAAATTACAGAATTTGAAAGTACAATTTCTATTTCACACCTTTAAAATGATACATTGTTTGAAGGCATGGGTTCTCTTTCTTTCCTTAGAGAAGATTTTCCTTTTTCTTGCTTTTCTTCCTTTTCTTCTTTTCTCTTTCCCATCTGTCCCCAAGATTGTACATGGTGGGTGGGGTCTTAATCTTTGTTGGGGAAGGAGAAGAAAATTATTTCTGTTCCATTTTGTTATTACCACCAAACCTTGTCAAGGCTGATAAAGATCCAACCCTTGGCTATCTCCATCAGACAGTTTTGAAACATGATAAGCTTTTACTTGGCCAATCACCATCCATTAAATAAGGCTTTAGGTTGAGAACAGAAAGCTAATATAGGTGTAATCTATTAATTTCCTGATTATTGTTGGTTGCTAGACGACTATATCCTTGCAGACACTCCATTGGTGTTCATTACTAAAATACTTCATGCTCCTCTCCTACTTAAAGTTATGGTTACAAACTATGTCGTTGTTCCTGGACAAAAATATCTGGGGGAAAAACAGTAATTTAAAATAACAAAAACAATTAAAAAATAGGTAAAACAGAAAGTTGGCAATGTGAAAGTAGTTTTAGACTGGTGAATACTGTGACCAAATTTCTAAAACTTTAGGAATCCCTGCCTCTGCAGAATTTTTGGCAACGTGTTATATTTTACCTTTCTGTAATTTTTAGTATCAAATTATAGATCACAGATCACAGAATCATAGCCTTAGAGCTGGAAGGGAACCTGTGGGCCAATGCTCCTCCCTCCTCATTTTACAGCAGTGAGAAAACCGAGATCTACATTGTGTTAGTGTTACTATTTTAAGTAGTGTCAGTGTTAACATTTTTTAAATGAGAAAGTAATTTTCTTTTAAAAAATTTGAGAGACTGCTTTTTAAAGTTATTTTGTTATTTCTGGGGCCCCAAATGTTTCCTAGAAGAACAAAAATTGTCCATATCCAGTGGGAAGATAGTTAAGTCCAATAGACGTTTGTTTTTATGTTGGACTTTAATTCACTGTTTCTCTTAGTTTCATGCCGGCGTCATCGCTGGACACGTGTGTTGGTAAATGTACGGTAATGGGTTGAGGACAGTGTTCTAAATTGTAGTTATGGGATGATGAGGATTTTCAAGCCCGTTAGTTCTTTATAACCCTGGAAAATAGAATCATGGATGTAGAGTTTGAAGGGACCATAGTCATTTGGTCCAAACCCATTCATAAGGAAATTGAGGCCTAGAGAGGTTAAGTGATTTGTCCAGGGTCATACAAGCAGTAAGAAATTGAGCAAGGAGTTGAACTCTGGGTCTTGGATTCTGCGTCTGGTACTTTTTCGTATTGCACCCACCCTGATTTCTGAAGATATCTGTGATATTAATGGTAACTAAAAAGGGCAACAGCATGGTTAATAGATCCATGGACTTGGAATGAGAAGACCTGGGTTAGGGCCTGATTTTGCCACTTTGCCATGTGGATAAGGCACTTAATTTATGAGTCTCAGTTTTCTCATTTGTAAAAGTGGGGGCAGTTGTTCTCTACATCATGAGGTTTAAGGCTCAAATGAGATAATGTATGTAAAGGGCTTTTAAAACTTTTAAGCCATCATCATCATTAGCAAGGTTAGTATTAGAAACAGAATCAGACTTTTCCCTTTTCTGGTACAAAGCCAAGACTTAACCATATCTGGTATATTTTGTACTTCTTGGGATCTCACCTCAAAAAATTCTTAAAGGAGCAAAATATGACCATTAACATTTTAAAGGGACAGGGATGACCCCCCACCCCACATATGAGCTCAGAAGGTTCAATTAAATTAATGGATGATGGATTGACCGAGGATTAGTTTAGCAATAGAAACAAAACATTTCAGGTGAACATCTTTCAAAGTTTCATTTAAGAAAAACAACTATGTCCTATAACATTTCTTGATGCAAACTGTCAGAAGCAGCCTGCTGCTAAATGGAGAGTGGCCAGTTCCTTAAACAGAGTTATGATTTGTGTGTGGAACAGTTTGTTGGACATTATTATTACAGTGTAGTTTCATGATGTTATAGTGAATATGTGTACATTTTAACGCCAGTGGGCAAACAAAGGAAAGAGTGGAGCATAGTGAAATGAGTCTGGGATTTGAAATCTGAAGGCCTAGGTTTTTTAAAATTCAGCAACAACTGCCACATACTACTTTAAGGTTTGTTAGTTACTTTACATAAATTATATTTCATTTGATCTTTGTAACAACTTTCTGAATAAAGTACTACAGGTATTATTATTTACATTTTACAGATGAGGAAACTAAGGCCCAGGGGTTAAATGATTTGCCTATGATCTAAATAGCTAGTAAATCTTAAAATTTGAGTCTGTGTATTCCTGACTGTAAGCCATCATTCTATCCATTTGCTACTTACTAGCTCTGTGACCTTGGACAAGTAAGTTAAACTATTAGCATTAGTGTTCTTATCTGGGAAATAAGAGAAACTATGTAATTCTGAGGTTCCCTCTAACTCTTACCTGTGCTCATGTGAAATGGTGAGAACCTGGTGAATGATGTGAATTGGAAAAAAGTATTTAAAGTTGCAGTCTCAGAGACTATGGTACATGAATACCCTTAAATGTTAGGGGGAGAGGGGGGAAGTACCTTTGCTTAGGACATGGGGTGAGGGAAAGAGAGTGAGTGAGTGAGTGTGTGTGTGTGTGTAGGTAGGAGAGATGGGTTGCATAGGAGGGTATACTGGGGCAGGGAGCCAGATCTATATGTCATTTCCTCTTGCCTTCTTCCTTTTTGGTACCTTTGCCTGAGATACTATTCATTTTGATATATTGAATTCCTTTCCTTTAAGGCTCAATTCAGATACTATTTCTTCTATAAAAGCCTTTCTTCTGTTCTATAAAGCCTCTATCTTCTCTCCCCTTTCTTAACGTTTTTTTCTTTGTATTCCTTTTGCTTTGCATCTTAGCCATTTGGGTGAAATCTTTGTATCCTCCAAGTCTAGCTAAAGTGCCTTGTACAGAATATGTGCTGATGTAGGACTAAGTTGGGAGAGGTGGTGATGGTGTAAAGCCACGAACAAGCAGCTTTCCAGAGGACTGCTGCTGTGAACAGTTTTCAAGGTTCTGATTACATAGCATAGCAAACTTTCTATTTATTCAGTAACAAATCAGAGCAAAACATTCACAGAAAATCAAGGTACAGCATTTGCAATGTTACAACTTATCACAGAAAATCAAAATACAGCATTTACCATCTCACAACTCAACAATTTATCACTAAAATGGCCACATAGTTTTCATCAAAGTGGTCACATAGTTTTGAACAAAGTACAATCATTTAGTCAGTCAGTCACTTAGTAATTCAGTCATTCAATCATAAAGTACAAAAGGTCAAAGTCCTTCACTCATGGGGCATACTATTCAGTCATCAGTCACTACTCAGTACCCTCTTAAGGGGTAATGGAAAATACATAGGCCATCCACCCCTCGGTCACAAGTAAATCACAATTTCATCACTACTCAGTACCCACGGAGAGATCTTTTCATCTTGACTCAGGGCAAGCTTTCAGCTTCCATGGCTCCTCTTTCATGATCCTAGCTCCTGCCTGAATCTAACCAGCTGCCACCTGAGTTTAAAAGCAGACATCTCCCAGCTTCTTATCCAGCTCTCTGTGCAGTCCCTGTGCCACATTGGAGCTCACAGTGTCCAGTCCGTCTCAAATCCTTCACAGTCTCTGTTCCTGGAAAGACAAGGCTTAGTAAAGCCACAAGAACATTCATGCATATCAACAAAGTCACAGCAGCATTTGTACAAAATACCAGCACCATTCAGTCTTCTGCAGCTCCTGCTGGCCCTCAGAAATTCTCAGCAGCTCCAGCTAGCCCTCAGAAGTCTTCAGCAGCTCCATTCTCAAAATCAAAATCACTTTCTCCCATTCTCAAAATCAAAATCACTTTATCCACGGAAGTTCCAGTACAGCAGCAGCAGCAGCCCAGCCTTCATATGCTCATCCCAAGAAGTTCTGATTTTTCCAACTGGGATTTTTCCTTATATACAATATTGCTCCTCCCTGTTTAGCCCCTTCTTGTTATGTCAGAAATAGGAGTTCCCTGTTCAGCCCCTTCCTGTTACATCAGAAACAGGAGTTCATGATTTCTGTTTCTTTAATAGAGGCTTCATTTGAAACTAGGTGCCAAGTACCTGTCAGCTTAGCAATACAAAGGGATCTTCAAATTTCATTACTATTACAAATGGTAACTCTTCTATAGGGTTCTTTTGGAGGGGAAAAACTCCCAGGGCAAAATTACAAAAGGTATGCCCATTTGATGACTCTTCTGCTTGGTTTTAAGTGGTCATACCCTGGGAGCTCCCTCTTCTCTGTTCATCTGAAATCCATTTGGCATCATTTCCTACTCACTTCTTTCCCTCAGTATTTGATAATGAAGTGATCTGTCTCACCACATCCAATACCTCTATATGTGCCTGTGAGCCCATTTCCTCTTTTCTTCTGCAATGGTTTGCCCCCTGAATCACTGCTTGTGATCTTTAGCGTCTTTCTATTTAATGCATTCAAAATGTCTCTATCTCCTCCATTCTGAAAAAAATCTTTCCCTAGATCCTACTGTCCTATCCCCTTCTCAGCCAGACTCCTAGAAAAAGCACTCTTAAATGAGTTGTTTCCTTATACTGGAAATATTTGCAATCTGACTTCTCCCCTTTACTCAACTGAAACTACTCTCTTCAAAGTTATCAGTGGTCTTTTAATGCTAAATATGCTGGTCTTTTCCTCTGTTGTCTTCCTTATTGACTGCTCTGATGTAGTTTTACTTCCTTGCTGCATCTGGTATTATTACATTTGGTACCTACCTGAATGTACTCCTGCATCTCCTTTGCTGTCTGAATCATCCAAATTGCCATCCTCCCTCTGCTTGACTGTGGGTTTTTCCAAGGTTCTTTCCTTGGTCTCTCTCTGCCTTTCCCCTTCTATCTCTTTCCTTCTTTTCCCTCCTCCTGGTTCCCATGATAATATTTTCTTCTGGTTGTTCTATTTGTTTAACTCCTCAGTCTCCTTTTCGGGGATCATCACAGCCTTTGACTGTGCATTTTCCCAAGTCTCTTTCTTGGCCTTCTTTCCCTCCCTCTCTTCTTTTTGTATCCCTCTCCTTTTCCTTTCTTTCTCTCCCTCATCATTAGTTCCTATGCACATGACTAATAGATAAAAGCAATAATAATAAAGATAGCTGACATTTATATAGCCCCTCTTATGTGGCAGGCACTGTGCTAAGTAAGTGCTTTACACGATTATTCTCATTTGATCCTCACAGCAGTCCCAGAGGTAGTTGCTATTATCTCCATTTTACAGGTGGGAAAACTAAGGCAAACAGAAGTTAAGTGATTTGCTCAGGTTCACAAGCTAGTAAATGTGTGAGGCCAAATTTGAATTTAGATTTTCCTGACTCCAGACCCACTTAGTTCCTTGTCACCTAGTTGCCCCATATAGCTGGAGGTGTATATCCAGCTCTAGTTTCTCCCCTAAGCCTCAATCTCAGATTAATAACTTTGTTTTATACCTTTCAAAGCAGATATTCTAGAGGTGACTGAAACTCAGCATGTCTAAAACAATTCATTTCTCTTTCCCTACCCCCCCCATCTCACCTAGATTTCCGTATTTCTTTTTGAAGGTACCAGCATTTTTCAGTTTCCAAAGTTTGTAACTTTGCTGTTAACTACTGTCTCTCCATTCTCTGTTACTCCATATCCAATCATTTATCAAATCTTGCTGTTTCTACCCCCACAACCTCTTTTGTGTTTAACACCTCCCCCCATGAGTGATCACTCTAATTTTGATCCACATTTCTTCTCACTTGCTAAATAGCTTCCTAATTGGGGACCTGCCTTAAGTCTGTTCCTACTTCAAACCATCCTCCATGCTATTGCCGAAATATTTTTATTTAAATGCAGATATGACTGTCATCCCTTTACTCAGTGTGCTCTACTGTCTCTATTATCAAATAGAAACTACAGTTTAACTTTAAAAGCCCTTCTCACAGCCTGACTCAAACCTACCTTTCCTACCTTATTTACTCCCTTTCTTACATTTTTTGGTCAACTACGCTGGCATCCATTCTGTTCCTCACATATGTTCTCCATCTCCTTTATTTGAGCCTTTATATTGACTGTCCTCTGTGCTTGTAATGTGTTCTCTTCACCTCTGCCTCATAAAATCCCTGGCTTCCTTCAGGATGCAGCTAAGTACCACCTTCTGCATGAAGTTCTTCCTAATCCCTCCTATACCTGATTACATGTGCCTTTCCTGCTTAATTACCTTGTATTTCATATTTATCTTCTATATATTTATATAATTGCATGTTCTTTACTCTAAAAGAACTTAAACTCTTGAGGGTAGAGATTGTTTTCACTCTTTGTATCCCCTGGGCCTGGCATGGAGTAGGCACTGTATAAATGCTTGTTGACTGATTGAAATGGTTAAGGGTCTGCAATCTGTTGATACATTACTTGAATTATTTAGGTAATTTCATTTATCTCCACTTAGATTTTGGAGATCAGACTATTGATTTGTCATTAATGAATGTAGGAGTTTTTAACCTGTGGTCTGTGAGCTTATTTAAAAAAATGCCTCGGTAACTATTTTAATATAATTGGTTTCCTTTGAAATCTGTGTATTTTATCTCATACATTTCTTATAATCTAGGGATCCATATCCCCCCAAATGATTAGCCCTTGATTTAGTGGTTGGAATATCTTTCTTTCTTAGCACTGTGATGTTATCCAGTCTCCTAGTTTTAAATCTTATTTTAGACTGACACCTTTGAATTGTTGGTGATTCACAGGATGGTTCTTATTTTGGTATTTGAGACCTTCAAAAATATGATTCCTATCTTGATTGTTTTAATTTTAAAAATTCGATCCTATTTCTCCTAGTCACATTTAACCCCAGCCAAAGTGGTCTAACTTCTTGTTGTCTCCCCTACCCCTATTTTCCCCACCCCACAAATATTATGTACTTTTATGTCTGATTGTATTCTTTCTGTTGTCAGCTTTCATCATTGTCACTTTTCTTGCTCAAGAATCTTTCTTGGCTTCCTTTTGCCTTTAGATTAAATTTCAATCTCCTAATCCTGCCTTTCTAAACTTAATTGACATTTCTGTCCTTAATACAGTCTACATTTTGAGCCAAAATGCTTTTCTTTTTGTTCTCTTGAACTTGGCATTCCATCTCCTACCTTGGTGCTTTTCCTGTGCAAATACCATTTCCTTGAATGAATTCTTTACTTCCACTCCTTTGCCTCTTAGAATCCTTAGTTTCTTTCACCGTTTGGATCGATGATACCTCATACTAGAAACTTTTCCTAATTCTTCTAGTTGTTATTTCCTTCTTTAAATTATCTTTTTTGTACCTATATACCTATTGTCTCCTGCAGTAAAAGTTTAGTTTTTTGAGGGCAGGGCTTGTTTTGTGTGTTTATTCCCAGGACCCAGCCTAGTGCTTCACACAGAGTAGGTAGGACCTTAACAAATGTTGGTTGCATTGAGAAGGTATCCCTTCACTTGGTTCTCTGTCTTTTGAAATCCTACCTGTGCTCCAGGGCCCTGCTTAAATCCTTTTATTTATAATAACACTTATAATGCATTGCCTAGAATGGCAGTTGCTTGTGTGTATTTCTTATATTCCCCAATAGATCATCAATGCCTAAAGTACAGGAATTGTTGTATTTTCTACAATTCTGTATAATTCACAGTACCTTTGACATAGAAAGATAAACTTTATTGGCCAAATTAAAATTGGGAAAATGCCATAGAAAAAGACTGTTGAGTTCAAAAGGTTTTTTTTATATGGGAGATATAGAGGAAATTATCTTTTTGGGTTTAAGCCTCCTGGGATCCCACCTTTATGTTTTTAATTACCTTCTTAGTTGTGAAAAATATAATGGTCAAAGAATACATTAGAATCAAGATTCACATTTCCATGCAAACCAAACTTCATGCTAGAGCCTGATGGATTTTGGGAACCCAGAGTTGGAACTAGCGGTAGGCAAGGTAGATAGTCCAGCTTTCACCCAATATTTAGTTTTTATATCCAATTTTTATATCTGATTATTAGTTTTTATAAAACATTTTTAATACTAGAAAATTATCCTTCATGAAGTAAATCAAGACCAGACTGGGTTCAGGCCTATTAGGAACATTAGATTTTCCCCAGCAGCCTATTTTGATATTATGGCGAAAAGAGCAACTAACAATCCCAGTTTATAGTGGAAAGAGGAGAAAAGGGCAAAGAAACCTTGGGGAAATACAGTAGCTCTGGAAAGATAATAAAACACCAAACCTGCAGAAAGTATACCAGGCTCATCATTTTAAATGCTCCAGTTGAGGAGGTGATAAAAAAAAAAGAGAGAGAGAATGAAACCATCACTTGAAGGGCAGATATCTCAGTGGGCAAATAATGAAATTCTACAAATACCTAAAGAACAAAGGTTTTACAGTCCACATATAATATAAATGTGGCAATAGCTATAAAAAATACCACAGGCCAAACTCTAAATTACTATTGCTAATAGTAACTTCTTTTTGTACAGTTGTTTTGTTTGCAAAATAAGACATCTGTATAATAGAAGTGTTTTATTTTGTCACAACCATGTTTTCTCATCTGTTCAGTGAGGCAGTTGGGCTAAATGATTTCTAAGCTGTGACTCTTAATATTATATGATTGCATGAATTATGTCAGACAATAGAAGTCCCCATTAGATTGGAAACCAGAGTGACTCTTGTAGATCTCTTGTGTTTTCCATTTGTTAGGGGAGTGTGATATCATGTCTTTCTAGCCCTTAGTTGATTTTAGCTTCATTAATATACTACAAAGATTATATGGTATTCCTGATCCTTTAAAGAAAGAAATTATTTTTATGTTTTGTGAATTTTATTGACTGGAACATTGGTTCCTAGTTTATTTTGACCAAGGACACTCTTGACATGTTACTAAATTGTTTATCCATTTCTATTTATATATCAGAGTTTTTCCAAAGGTAATCTGTAAGCTCTGAACATATAATAGAATATTTTAATAATGATTATTACATGGCAAAGTTGTTACTATTTAGCAGCACTTTAAGATTAGCTTAATTTTGTAGAGCTTTTGTAGTTTGCAAAAACTACTTTCCTCAATGTAGACTGTGTAGTGAAAGTTATTTTCATTTTACACATTGAGGTTCAGAAAAATTAAATGACTTTCTTAGAATGACAGAAGTAGGAAGTGAAAGAACCAAGATTTGAATTTAAATCGTCCCTCTTTAATTCCAGTGCTCTTAACAGTCCACTTATAACATAAAATGGAACCCTGCTTTATGAAAAAATACATTTTATTGATAGTTTATGTTTTTCCACCACCTACATTTCTCAGTGTATTTCATCTCTCCACACCCTGAGATATGCATTATCATAAGGAACCAAAACAAATGTAAAAAGTCTGGAATTATGTGTATTGTTCCACACTCATCATCCTCTATCTCCTGAAAGTACTAGGGAGAGGTGCTTTCTTACATCTTCTTTGGGGCCGAGCTTGGTCATTATAATTTCATACCTTTCAGTTTCAGGTTATTTTGTCCATTCCATTTACTTTGCTGACATTGTGTAATGCAAAAATGTCATACTCATCCCCTAAAAGTGCAGCTTGAACGAGATTAAATGTAATAAGGAAATACTTAATAAAATAAAAAAATACAGTAAAACAGAGATAATGTTAATTTGTGGTTTTCTAAGCCAGTATGTACCCTCAGGGATCCATTTCTATTTGAGTTTGACGCCACTGGTGTAATGCTTCTCTTTTTCTACATAATCATCATTTCTTATGGCTCAGTAATATTCCATTGTGTTCATGTTCACTTTAGTCCTGAATTAGTGTTAGTACTTAGCATAGTGCCTGGCACGTAGTAAATAGTATATAAATGTAACCTGTTATTGTTATTAGTTTGAATAATGGATCCCCAAAGTGGTACATTATTAGAATTCTTGCCGCCTATTTCCATTGGGCTATAGCCAATAGCCATATTTCACATAATAATGATTTTGAACATACACAGCAATTTGAGAATTCTTTCTTCATATTGTTTGGGCCATAGCTGTTCCTCAGTTTGTGTAGGTATTCCCCTAAATAATGGTCCTGTTCTTTGCTTCCAGTTCTTTGTTATTAAATGTGATTGATGGACCTTAATTTTATTATGGAAGAACAAAGCCTTTAAAAGAGCATACGATTTAGATAAAAGCATCCTTGAAAGTTTTCCTGGTACTTCTGTAGGTATCCTTGGTGACCCCGCCCCCCCCCCCTCCAATTTGACTCAGACTTCAACAATATCTTCTATCACTGGTTGGTTAGTATGAACAAATATTATATTTGTTCAAGACGCTGTGGCAATAATAGCTAACATTTATATAGCACTTTTAAGATTTTCATGGTGCTCTACAAATCTTATTTAATCCTCACAATAGCCTAATGATCTAGGTGCTCTTGTTATGCGCGTTTTACTAATGAGGAAATTGGGGCTGTGACTTGTCCAGGTTAACTATATTAAATATTTGAGACAAAATTGAACTTGAAATTTTTCTGACTTGGAGTTTTTTGGAGAGAATTTACACTGAAGTTCTAGAATGAGACCATCTGGCATAATTATTTAAGTAAATCACTGTAACTGATCAGAATTTCTTTATTCTAAATTCTAGTAATTTTTTCTTTTTTAGCTTGTTTTCTCACTGACTGCCTTTTACCCTTGAAATTATGATCAGCCCTTCCTTATTCCCTTTTTCCTATGTCAACTGTAGAAATACGTTATTCTTACAGCTTAGTGGACTCTCAGTGGTACTCAGCCTTGCTTAGGGAAGTGCTTTGCTAAATATCACCTAGATTCTAGGTCCTAGAATGTTTCTATAATAATATTAAATTCTAGAGAGACCCCACTGCTTAATAATTAATTCAGTGGAGAAATACTATTTAAGGAGGTCCTTAAAGTTCTTACAAAAGCTTCAGTGTACAGTTGTAGGGTGGGGAAGATTCTTGCACCCAAAGAAAGCAACAGGAAATAACTCGTGAGTTCAAATAGTCCTAAATAGCCTCTTCAGTTTGCAACTCTAGTTTAGACCTCTTTTTTTTTTCTTTCAAACAGAGGTGTATGATTGGGGCAGAGGAATAGTGTGAAGGCAGAACATCAAGGTTACAGACTTCTGTGGAAAGCTTATTGTGTGGGAAATGCATTTTCCTTTCTTAAGAGAAATGTAGAGGTCTAAATTTTTTATTTTCTGTGAAGTTTAACAAAATCTTGTAATAAGTATTGGTCATAAATAATGCAGATAATTTTTATAGAATTAGTATTTCACACTAAGAGTTTAGATGCATCTGAAAGCAGAACAAAACCATCTGGAACAGACAGAAATTTTTTTTTAAGCTGTAATGCAATAGCCATAATTAATGTATCTAAAAATTTGGATAACTTAAAATGTAGAACAAGTTGACCAGAAAAGAGTCTGAAATCATTTTGGAGAAAATACTTAAGAATATAATATATAATTGAATTTTGAAATGATTTTTCAGTGCTAATTGATGGCATTATGTTTTCTTTTTTGGTGGGAAGAGGCTATAAAGGGCAGACTGTCAATAAACATTTATTAAGTGCCTGGCTCCAGAGTAAATAGAAAATAATTAACAGAAGGAGGATACATGAATTATGAGAATTTGGGAAAGACTTCCTGTAAAAGATGGAGTTTTGGGAGGATCATGGCGGGTGGAGCCAAGATGGTGGTGTAGAAGCAAGAAGGTTCCACAGCTCCCACATAGCCACCTCAAATACCCATAAAACCAAATGAGAGAAGTGGAGGAAAAATTGGAAGAGAAATGAGAATGATGCAAGAAAATCATGAAAAGAGAGTCAACACCCTGACTGAAGAAAATAACACCTTAAAAAATAGATTAACTCAAGTGACAAAAGAGGCCCAAAAAGACATTGAGGAGAAGAATGCCTTAAAAAGTCGAATTTGCCAGATGGAAAAAGAATCTCAAAAGCTTTCTGAAGAGAATAATTCTTTCAGAATTAGAGTGGAGCAAATGGAAGCAAATAACTTTATGAGAAATCAAGATACTATTTAACAGATCCAAACAAATGAAAAAATAGAAGGCAATGTGAAATATCTCCTTGAAAAAAACCACTGACCTGGAAAATAGATCCAGGAGAGACAATTTAAAAATTATTGGACTACCTGAA
>CM053580.1:369881700-369917250 GCA_028627135.1 Pseudochirops cupreus
ATATATATATATATAATATACACACATATATACATATATACATACATACATATATATACATATATCTGAGTTACCTGCATAGAAATATGATGAACTATAGGACTTTCTCTTTCTCCACAAATTCTGTAGTGGTCAGTTTGACTTTATTGACTAGTTTCTTCTTGGTGGGCATTAGGTCTATAAAAGAAGTTCTTCTCACTGAATCCTTTATTATTTTCAGGATGATATTATTAAAACAAATCAAGAAATTACTAGTTATACGGCTAGCAGATGTCCTAGAATGCCACTGAGGTCATAGACTCATGAATCACAATGGTCCACCCCCCTCATTTTATAGATGAGAAAACTGCTACCCTGAAAGCTTATGGTCACATGGGTAATGGGTGTCATAGGCAGAATTTGATCCCAGGTTCCCTGACTTCAGATGCATCTCATTTTCACTCTACCGCAGTACCTTATATTACTTTATATTATGTATCTCTATTAGGCTTGTGGTTTGTTTTCTGAATTCTCTATTTTTTTTTCCCCTGTTGAAAGTGGTCTGTATATTGCTTCTGTTTCTGTGTCTGTCTATTTTCTGTCCATGTACCCTTCATTAGATTTCACCTTCTGAGTTCCTGGATTTTCTCTCATGCGTATTTCTTAAGTGCTTGTTTGATTGAATTGGATCTCCATGTTGGATAGTCCTGTTCTTTACCCCTTTCTCTTTGCGTCCCCTTTTATTTACCTTTTAAATAATGTACATACCCTTTCAGACCCAATATCCATTATGGTTCCCATCATACTAACTCCTCTTTTTTAAACAAAATTCTGATATTTTTCAGGCCTCCCAAAAGGGAGGAGTTGGATATCTGCAATAAGGATAGGAAAGAATTAATTAGTACTCAAATCTTATTTTTCTTCTTCTCTACATTTTTTGCCATTTGCTTCTTCTCCCATTGTAACCACCGTACTCCAGGTCTCCCACCTGTTATGTCTTAGAGCATTTTACCTCTGACTGGCTACCTGCTGCAATAATTCAGTTCAACACACAGGCCAGAGACATTTCCATGGGGTTAATTCCCATCTCTTGGAGGTCATAGTGGTGAAGGTCGTTTTCTAAGAGTGTTTCTAGGCCCTGTAAAATATAAACTACTAGCACTGGGCAAGTCATGTAATCTCCACAGTCTGGCTCTGACTACCCTCTTCTTATATTACTTTCCTTCATGAATTCTGAATTCTGGCCAAAGTGAGCTTACTTGATGTCCTTTGTTCTTGTGTTCCTTATTCTCAATCTGTTCTCTGCCATCTTTGTTATTGCTCCTTCTCCATCAGGCTGGGGTTTGTGCCTGCTCCCTCTCCTCTCCTTCACTTCCCAATCTCTCTCTATTGAAGTTCCTCCTGTTGTTGAAAATACAATTTAGGTATCATCACTGCCATGAAAACTTTCTGGCCTGCCCTCCAGGTGAAAATTCTATCTCCTTCCTCAGTAATCTACTTTGCAATACTCTCAGTGTACTGTTGGTAGAACTGTGAATTGGACGAGCTATTCTAGAAAACAGTTTAGAACTATACCCAGAAAGTTACCAAAGTGTACCTTGACCCAGCTGTACAACTGCAAGGCCTATCACCCAAAGACATAAAGAAAGGAAAAAAAAAGGTGTATGTACATAAAATATTTATAGGAGTTTTTTCATGGTAGCCAAAATTTAGAAATTTAGGGGCTGTCCTATTGGGGGATGGCTAAACAAGTTATGGTAAATGAATGTAATGAAATATTGTACCAAGAGAAATGATGAAATGGGAGATTTTGGAAAAAATTTGGAAAACCTGTAATGAAGTGGTGCAGAGCAAAGTGAGGAAAACTAGGAGGATGATCTATACATTAATAACAACTGTATAAAAAGAAAGTAATTTTGAAAGCTTTTAGAATTCTGATTAGTGTAGTAAGAAACCAAGAGCCAAACAAATGAACATGAAAGATGCTACTCAGTTTCCTGACAATGAGGTGATGAACGTAAAATGCTGAAAGAAACATATTTTCAGATGTGGTTTATTTGAGACTTTATTTTGCCAGACTTTGTTAATTATATTTTGAGGGATTATTTTCTAAATAAACTGTCCCATGAACTTTATTTGTCTTTGAATTTTTGCCAGCCTCCCGTCTCCCAATGCCAACTCCACATTTTTCTTCTTTAAGAGCAAATATTATGTTCCCATAGTAATTCTTTCCCACATTGCAGTTCTGATCGAACTGACTATCCAGAGTACCGGATCTCACTCTCAAAGTCAATCTTCCTCTATCCCTTTACTCACACTGACTACCTATTAGCTGTCTCTCCATGATCCATACTACTAGACACTCTTGCTTTCCTGAGGGATTTGGTGTTTACGTTTTTTAAAATTTCACAATAGGAACAGAGTTGGAAGTACAGATTAATTTGAAGTACTTGTTACTTGAAAATTTAAGGAAAAAAAAGAGGCATCAGGGGCAAAAAAAGTCATTAAACACAGAAGTTTTTAAAAGTACAGAAGTGTTCATTAAAAATTTAACCAAGTGAATGACAACATAAGCTGCATTTAAACCCCAACTCCCTTCTGCCTTTTGATGTGCTCTCTAACATGGAAATACTGTCACAGTCTGTCAGGTTTTCTACTTCTGTTCAGTATCCTTTAGAAGTTAAACTGTGAGTGGGGGGGGATACTACTAAAAATTTCCCTAAACATCTATTGGATTGTAAGTACCCCATGGGATTTCGTTTAAAAGGTTATGAGGTGTAAGAGGTACATGTAAGGCAATTCCTGCAATTCTACTTGAGTTTTACACAGTGAACTGAGAAGAACAGATGGTTTCTTAAGTGCCTACATTTAATCAGTAATTCAGGCTTTAAAAGCTGTTATACTACTGCATCATTAATACTTTTCATTCATTTTTCATTTTCACATTACAAAGTTACTTATACTACTGTTTTCTGTGTTATTTATAGGAGGCTTGAAATGTATCAAAGTACTGAAGATCACACACCAACAACTGGTAGAACCGATCTGACTACTTATTTGAATCTTGGTAAGTTATCTATAACTTTATATTCGGTTTGCACTTTTTTAAGTCTGCCTCCTTCCATGGATAATTTAAAGCAGTAAATAAAAGTAGGAATGGTTCTAATCTGAGACCAACAAATAGTTACTTCTCTCTTAATTTTCATTGAAATTTAAGTACTTTTAGTTGATTTTCAAGCTAGTAATTGTGAAAAAGGAAATTTTTTGTAGTCACTGCATTATTACTTGCTTAAAATTATGTGTGCAGGTGAAGAAAATTCTTCTGTATCACTGCATCATGGAATATGTAATGTTTGATATAGTAGCATGTTTAACAGAAACATATTGAAGGCATTTTCAGTTGGGTGTAAGTTGCATACAGCAAACTTGTGCGATGCGGGTTACTTTTTCCCTATCCACTGACAATTGAAAATTTAAGTTGTTGCTGAAATGGGTTCCATATGGTTCTGAAGACTTTCACAGTTGCTGTTTGTGCAGGACTGGAAGACTCATGGTTCCATCAGACAGTGATAAGCATGTCGTAGGTCCATTCATGAGAAAAGATAATTCTTCTGTAGACCAATTGATTAGGGAATTCCTGTATTTTGTATGAGATTAAGAATACTAGTAGTTCATTTTAACAAGAAAAGCAGAGTTTTATTAAAGGACTAGAACGTTAAACAGACATGTTAAGTTTATATAATTCTATAAACATCTCTTTCTGAAATTACTTACAAAATGTAGAGCTGTTTATATTTACCACACTTGAAAAAGATCTCTTGGGATTTTGAGAAGCTGTGCCTTTTATCATATCCCATGTGCCGTATAAAATATATTTCTAAAACATCTATGGTTTAAAAGATAATACTGTGTTTAATTAGTGAATGCTGCTTGGGTAATACTAATTGACATTTCTCTAGTACTTTTTAAAGTTTTTAAAGACTCTTTACAGATAGCGATCTTAGTGGAGGCTCCTAAGCATACTCTGAGGTCAGCACTATAGGTATTGATATTATGCCAACTCAAAAGACGTCCCAGTCCTCAGTGGACTGGAGTAGATGTGACTGTTGGAAATAAACAATTTTTCTTGGATCTCTTTATAGTACTTAGAAAATTTCTGACATATTATGGATTAAATCCTGAATATCCATCCACCTTGAATATGATTTATTTAGTATTTTCTGAGTGAAGATATTTTATCTGAAAATTTGAAAATGGTAACATCACACTAGTTAAGTTTCTGAATATTTAATGAACAGAGTGAAATCATCGAAGAATTAAACTGGTAAAGAATCAAAGATCTATTTAACAAATATTTAATAATCACTTACTATATGTTTCATGAAGGATTTTAACTACCCCTCTTAATTTTATCTTGTTTATTTTTATTTATATTATCATCCTGTTATTAGATTTTTTTTAACATAGTTGAGACTCCTTTTGTGTTAAATTATTCTTTAGGATTAACTTCCCTCCCTTTGATAAATAGTGTTTTGTTTTAATCCTTTTGTTTTTGATAATTTGTGGAAGTTGTTAATATCTGTTTAGGTCCACACACTTTTTTAAGCATGTAATAATGATTTGGGCAGATTTGAAGTGAAATTTTATAAGTCAGTAGTGGGACAATTAATTGAATTTTGAGCAGAGGATCTGGTCATGGTAACTTAGTGATTAAAATAATAGCTCACCAGATTGAAGCCACCATTTTGTCTGGTCTCTGGGGTGGCATCTGTGCCCCAGTTTCAACTTGGGGCTAAACTTCATATTTATTCCAGTCTAAACTGTAAATGTGGCATAGCTAATTGGTCCAAAATTAATGCATGAAGATTAGCCTCAGGCTTATCTTACTTAATTAAAAAAAGTTGGTATAAAGACTTTTTGGCATTTCATTTGCTTAGAAAACAAAAGACCAGTTCTTGTTTTTTGCCTGATTTATTTAACTTAGATTTGTAAGCCTACTGCTAATGAGGTTTTTTTTTTAATACTTTGTGTAATAAGGCACTTTTTTGATGCTCAATAAGTGTTTGCTTTTTAATTTAAGGATGTGATTACTGTTGAAAATATGTAAAGAAAAAAATTAGTTGCAGTACTTTTCAAATTGGAAAGTTCTTTTATTTTCATGCAAGGCAATCTGTCCTTACACTAATAATTTTACATCAGAATTTTTTTAAAATTAACTTATTTATTTTTAGTTTTCAACATTCACTTCCATAAATTTTAACTTTTCCCTCCTTTCCTCTCTTCCTCCCTCCTCAAGATGGCATGCAATCTGATACAGGGTCTACACATACATTCCTATTGAACATTACTGTTTTCACATTAGTCATATTGTATAAAAGAATTATAAGGGATGACATTAAATTTTTTTTTCAGGAGAATGGCTTCAATAATGATAAGTAGTATAGGATTTTTAATATAGCTCAGTTGAGAAAAAAGGCAGTAATAAATGCACAACATCCATTATTATTATAATACATAGTGACTGGGAGTGAGAGGAACGGGTGGTTCATGAGATTTGGACCCAGACCACCTGACTTCCAAGTTTCCCCTACACTTTATTGATGAGTGAGAGCCAAGTGTGTGAAAGGTGTACGTTTGAAGTCTTGCACATAAGACTTTTTAGAAAAAAAAACTTGAGCTAAGCATATAGCCTTTAAATGCTAGCTGTTAAGTTGTTTAACTAGTTAAATATCTGTTGGTTATTCTTTCTTGGAGCAGTGAGAGACTTGATAATAACTAGTAACAAATATTAGTTGAATAAATTTCAACTGAATAGTTGTTACATAATGCTATAGTACCTGATAAAAGTCCTTCTTTGGGAAAATATAAATGGTGTACTTAATGTCAGTGACAAAGGAAAGCATCCATACCAGTGGAATAATTACTCCTTTAAAATGACAGTCCATCTTTTATACCCTAAATAACCACATATTTAAGACTGATTTTAATGAGTTTTTAAAAAGAATGTTTGAAATACTTTTGTAGTTTAATTCCATTCCTTATTTTCTTTTAATGGTGTTGACAGAAGCACAATGTATAAGCATATTTACTTCATTATCTGTGAAAAATCTTTTTTATCCTTCTGTCTGTATATAATTTAGATTGATGGCATAGTGCTTTTAGTGCTAGACAAAGCAGAGAAGTGCTAGAAGTTTCAAAAATAGGACAGCTAAGTTCGGGAGTTATCAATAAGGATTATTCATTGTCGTGACTACTTGCCCTGAGCCTCTCTTAGAAGATTCAGAGTTATACTTGAATAACTCACTGGACTTGGCAATAACATTATCATACTTAGGCAAGAGGTGTCAAACTGGACGTAAAGGAGGGCAACCAGATTAAAATGTGATTGGGACTGTTTAACAAAACGAATAAAAATAGACATAGACAGATGTTAGACAGAACACAGTGTTCATTGGTGATTTTTCTAAGTCAGTATGTAGTCTGGAGGCATCTGTGTTTGAGTTTACTTCTACTTTGATCTAAGGGCATCAGATATTGCCTTTTTTCTTCTATTAAAAGTTTTCATTTCAGTTTTCTGTTGTTTTTTTTTTAATGGAAGATTATAGAGAGTAAAAAAAAATTCAAAGATCCTTAAACTTTCCTTCCTTCTGTCATAGAAGTGAACTTGGATTCTTGAGTGCTTTGCCAGCAGAGTGTAAACGCTGGAAGTTTCTCTTATGGTGAAATGGCTTTAAGTATGATCCCAACAATAGGAGAAAGAATGAGAGGCCAAAGAATTGTAGATAACACAGAAGCCTAATGTCAGCAAACATTTTATTAGATGCTTAATGTGTCAGGTGCACTATGTAAAGTGCTCTTGATATAAAGAGAAAAAAGACAATCCTTCTGTCAAGGAGCTCACAGTCTGATGGGTGAGATAACCTGCAAACAGCAGGGGACAAATGAGCTATGTATGGAATAAATTGGAGAGGGGACGGCTAGGTGGTGCAGTGAATAGAGCACTGGCCCTGGAGTCAGGAGGACCTGAGTTCAAATTTGACCTCAGACACTTAACACACATGCACACACATACAAACTAGCCATGTGACCTTGGGCAAGTCACTTAACTACAACTACCCTTCCAAGGGAAAAAAAGAGAATAAATTGGAGAGAATCAATGGGGGAAGGCACTAGGGATGGGGAAAGACTTCTTGTGGATGAGATTTTAGCTGGAACTTGCAGAAACACAGGTCAGCCAAGTGGGGTGTAGACTAGGAAGAAAAGGAGTATTCTGAAATATTCAGGAAAAGAGTCTTGTTTGAGGAACAGTAAGGAGGCCATTGTTACTGGATTAAAGAAATAGATTGAGGGGGCCAGGTTATGATAGGTTTTAGACCTGTGCTTTAGGAGTGTCATTTTGGCAGTTGAGCCTGAATTGTAGTAGGGAGAGACTTTACATAAGGAGACCAGCTGGCAGGTTATTTGAAATAGTCCAGAAGTGAGAACCTGTACCAAGGTGGTATTAGTGTCAGAGGAAAGAAAGAGGTATGTGTGTAGGAGAGATGCTAGCTACATAGGTTAAATGGACAAGATTTGGCAGCAGATCAAATATGGGGAAGTGAAGGTGAGCAGTGGAGAATGATGTTTTGGTTGAGAGCCCAAGTGACTGGGAATATGATAATATCCACAGTAGCATGAAGGATGTTTAGAAGAGGGGAGGCTTTGGGGTTTAAAGATAACAGTTAAGATTTTGGACATAGTGAGTTTAGGTTGTCTGTTGGGGCATCCTGTTTGAGATGTTGAATATGCCTTTAGAGAGATGAGTCTGGAGTTCAGCAGAGAGGGGAGACTGGATGAAAGGGTTTGAGAATCATCAGTATAGAGATAAATAATTCAATCCATAGCATTTGATGAAATCACTAGTCTATAATTTTTCCAGATTTCTGCAATAGTTTTGTTTGACCATTGATTTCTAATCATTATTTATGAGAATTTTACTCCTTCCATCTTAAGTTTCTGGTTTCTGTAAAGTAACTTCTATTTCCAGATTACTTTCCATTTCTTTTCTTTATCATTTCATTTTTCTCTGCTTACATAGCCCTATCACCCAAGTATCACATCTTGCCTGGATAATTCAATAGCCTTTTAATTGCACTTTCTGCCTCAAATAGGTCCTCATTCCGTTCCATCCTCCCCTCAGCTGCCAGAATGATTTTCCTACAGTGCAAGTTCACACAGTAAAACTCTGTGGCTTCCTGTGAATTATTGAATCTGATACAGACTTCTCGGCTTGGCATTTAAAGCTTTTTATAACCTGACCCCTTCCTACCTTTCTAGTCTTCTTAAAATGAAATCACTTCCATGTTACAGTGACCTACTTGGCTTTTACTTATACTTACTGATGGACTCTTAGTCTCCCATTTCTGTGTATCTGTACTAGTTGTGTCCCAAACCTGGACTGCTTTTCCCCCTTTCCTCTTTAGCTTCACTGATTTTCTTCAAAGTTCAGTTCAGTAGACCTAGCTGCTACTGCTAGGACTTTCCACTTTGAGATTTCTTCCCATCTGCTCTGTTTGTACTATTAGAATGTGAGCTCATTGATGGCAGGGGCTGTTTTTAGCTTTCCTTGAAGTCCCAGTTACTTAGCACAATAGAGGGCACAAAGTTAACACTTAATAAATGCTTCTCTAGTCTTTTTCATTCATTAAAGAGTATAATAAGCAGGATCAAGTTAGAGAATGTATGTAAAGGTGCTGTGAATGTCAATTTTTACTCCCAACATATTGCATTGAATCTCTGATGGTGGTGTCATTGATGGGAGCATTCCCTCTATATCTGTTGTTGAATCTCAGTGATGTGCATATTCCTATCAACAGTACAGATTGTAACCCATCAGTGCCAGTTCATCTTCTGCAACTCTTGTCCATGTCCTCCCATATATTTTCCACGTTGTTTTCACCCGGTGTGTAGCTAAACTTCCTCAAGTGTTCCTGATATGAACATCCCAGTGAAGCATCCCTCATACTGCTTGACAAGATTGTATTAATTTTTTCTTGTTTATTTTTTTTGATGACATGTTTTATGCTTTAATAATTTGCTTTAATAATTCCTTTTTTGTAATGTGTTATAGGCTGCTCATACCATCATTTAACCTTTATTCTTTGGGGATTAGATTATCATGATTCTCAAAATGGAGAGGAGTGCAGTATAGTCAAAAGAGTGCTAGATTTGAAGTGACAAGGTTTAGGTTCAAATCTTATTTGTCAGTTATTACCTTTATGACTTTGGGCAAGTGATTTTAATTCTGTGGCCTCAGTTTTTTCATCTCTCCAGTAAAAGGTTTGGAGTAGGTGACCTCTGAGCCTCCTTTCAGCTCTAGGTACATGACATTATGATAGTCTTAAAAGCATGGGCTTTTTTTTCCCCCAAGGAGAAGATTGGGGTCATTAAAAGAACTTTGCATCTTTCCAAAGGTGGTCTAGCTTGCTCTCCTCCTTTTTGATTCTGAGTTCTGCTTATTGCCCAGTTTTTGTGTCTTTTTGTCTTTCTGTCTGTCAGTGCGTTTATATGTTTACATATGTACAGAAACAGTTGAGCTCTGTGGGCTAGCTATTCACATACATGCCATTTGATTCTGCCTTTACAGTAACTCTTGGATGTGTCCTCTTCATGACGCTAGCAGATGCTTTTTGCCTTAACTATTTCAGTAGTCTCTTTGGGTTCCTCTGCCTCGTGTCTCTCATCTCCTATCTGTCTTCCCAACTGATAGTATTAATGCACAGATTTGACTATCTCCCCAGCAGCTTTTGGGGTTAAATACAAAATCTTCTTCTTGTCATTTAAGTCCCTTTACTGTCTGACTCGACCCTACCTTTCCAGGCTTCTTGTGTCCAGCCAAAACTGGCCTACGTATACACTTAACTCACACAGGACAGCCCATCTCCTGGCTCTGTAGCTCTCTAGGGCCAGGCCTCATGCTTGGAATGGCCTCCCACCTGACCTCTCGCCTACTTTCTGCTTCCTTATCTTCCCCCTCCTCTAGAGCAGGGACTATCTTTTTCTTATTTGTATCTGCAGTGCTTAGCACTGTACCAAGCACATAGTGGATACTAATAAGTATTTTTTACTATATCTGAATTAATGAATGTAAATGGTCACCAAACAAAGTCATGTCTTTTTATCATTCAAGGAGTCTTGCACAATTTGACATGTATAGGGAGGTAAGAGCTGGTTTTATGACATTGTGTTCAACTTAGAAATGTTTATATATTTCTTTTCTAGAATAGTTAATTTTTTGGCATGTTAAACTTGAGTAGCTAAATAGTCATTTTTACATTCTTAAACTATCTCCAAATGAAGCAGTTCTTGATTTAAAACTAGAGACCTAATTAAAGGATGGCATTTGGAAAAACAGAGGAAAAGACAAAACTTGCCAATTCTTGTTGCCTAAGTAACATAGATACTTACGGAGATGCGTAGATTTGTTTTTTCCTGTTTACTGGTTGATTACTGTTAAAAAAATAAAGGCCACTTTTATTGGGGAGGTTATAGGAATATACTGGCATGCTAGAACTGAGGATCCCAGATCTCTGGCAAGTACTACATATGGGCTTACAGGTGTACCATTCTGCAACAGAATGAATTACCTTTAAATTCCCCTATCCAACCCAGGAATCCATGGTGATACCCCTGGAGTCTGGGGAAGTGCCCGGGTTAGCAGGGCAGAAAGCAAGGTCAAAGAAAGAAGGTGACACTTGTGGGGGGCTTCTAAAGTCGTAGGAATTGATGAGATATGAACAATTTTATAGGAAACTGTGAAGACCTTTGTGAATGCATATAGAATAAAGTGAGTAGAACCAGACAAACAGTCAAATCTATGCAGTGCCAAGAGCGTCGTTGGGAAAAATGACCTTTCAGACTTTAGAATTATGATCAATGAAGTGATAAACCAGATTAAAAGAATGAAGATGGAACATAACATCTGATAGGGCGGCGGTAAACTCAAAATGCTGAAAGAGATGTACCTTTTGGACATGCCTAACGTGGGCTCTTGTTTTGTTGGACCGCGTAACTATATATTGAGGAATTTGTTTTCACATTTTAATGTTTTAAATTCGATAATTTGGGGGAGGAAGTAGGAGAGGCAGATTAATTTTTTAAAAATTAGTTACTTTAAAAATTTTACACAGGCGTGTATGCAAACACACACATACACATTTTAAAAGACCACACTCCCAATTTGCAGTATAGATGAAGGTTTTTCAGAATTTATGCCATAAAATGCTTTTTTAAGTTTTCATATTTTCTCTAAATCATAGCTTTTTCAAAGTCTGCTTATTAAAGTCTCTTATCTGCAGTATTGTGTTTAGTTCTGGGCGCTGTTGCTTGAGAAGGACACTGATAAGTTGGAGAGGGTCCAGGAAAACGAGCAGAAGATTGTAAAGGGCTTTGAGTTCATGTCATATAAGCATCACTGAAGGAAGTGAGTATGTTTAGTCTGGGGAAGAGAAGACTCTGGTACAGTGTGATAGTTTCAAGTGTCCAGAAGGCTTTCATGGACAGGAGGGCTTAGATATGTTATGTTTGACCTTATAAGGCACATCTAAGAGCTGTGGCTAGAAGTAGCAAAGAAGCCAATTTAGAGCTGATGGAGGGAAAGCTTCCTAACACTTATGAGTTATCCAGAAGTGGCATGGCCTACCTCAGGAGGTGGTGATTTCTCTCCCTCTCCCTCCTGGGACTTCTTCACACTGAGGATTTGCGAACAATTGTGAGTTAAGCTAAGTCAACAAGCATTTATTAAATAACTGGCTCGGTTATAATTAGCTAGGAACTGAACATAAAAACGCAATGGATGAAACAATTCCTACTCTCAAGGGATTTACATTCTATGAGGGAGTTATTAAACACCCATAGTATATAAACAGTAAATACAGACAAAAACAAATTAGGTCAGTACAAAGTAGTTTGATAAAGGAGGGTGCGAGACAGTGGAGCAATCAAGAAGGGCTCCACTTAAAGGGTGGTATCTCACCTGTGTTTGGAAGGAAGAGGGTTTCTCTGAAGCAGTGATGAGGAGGGAATGACTTTTCATGTATGAGGGGAACGGAGAATACTGGTTTGGCTGAAGTACAACGTGGGCTAGGGAGAATGATGTCCAGTAAGGCAGGAAAGATGTTTTGGGATCTGGTTGTGAAGGGCTATAAAAGCTAAACTGAGGAGTTATGTTACATTCTAGAGGCAATCTGAAGCCCCTAGAGTTTATTGAGTAGGAGAGCACATTTACTTCTTGTAAAGTCTGCATAAGTCACTCAGACTTTTTTGTGGGTCAAGTTTCTTCATCTGCAGAATTGGTAAATTATATTTGATGCCCTCTGAGGTCCCTTCTGGCTTTAGAGCCATTGTCCTACGATCCAGTGAAACTACCTAACTATATACTATCATCTTGTCTGTCACAAGCAATTTGTTCTTTTTGTATTGGACTTGTGATTTTGTTGGTTTAGGGAATGTCTGGCATGCATATTCTCCTACTAATGCAAATAGGCAACTTGTATGTTGTCTTCAAATATATATATATATATATGTTAATGCTGCTGTTGTTGATGTTGCATTTAACATAGTTCCTGGAACTTAGTAGGCACTTAATAAATGTTTGCTGATTAATACACTAATGTATTTGTAATCTCATCAATGTGGGTACATTCTCCAGTGATAAAATAGGAATTCGTTCTTGCCTATCCATCCTGTGGGATTGGAGAGCCCTCTTACAAATCCAACACACAGGAACATTTCTGTATGTTAGGAACCTTCATCTCATTATTTTAATACTGTATAGATACCAGTGCTATCCAGTAACACCTTGCTTTTGCATGACTTGCCTTTTTTCCCCATGATACCTTTTTTAATGACATCGTTCTCACCCCTTCCTCTGCTAAATTCCTCATCTAAACTGTTTTAGTTTGCTTATCCTGACCATGCACATCCCTTTAGTGCTCTTAGGATGATCTTCAACTTCATTTCCTTGGAGGCTATAGCATTCCATGTCTTGCAGTGATACAGCATCGTTAGAATAATATTCTTCTCAAAAAACTGCACCTTTGTGTCAGGAGACGCTTGGGGTTATTAAAATAATTATGCCTTTTTCTAATTCCAAAGTTTTCAAAGTGCTTTATATACATTGGCTTATGTGAACTTTATAGAAGCTCTGAAGTAGGTATTACAAGTGTCATTATCTTCAGTTTATAGTTAAGGAAACTGAGGCTGAGAAGATGCCCAACTAATGTCAGTGGTAGGATTTGAACAAAGTCTTCCTGCATTTTTTATGTATATAGTTCTTTAAAATATGTGTAAAGTAGTTAACAGAGTAACGGTAATCAAATTAGCAAATAATATGAATTGTCCTGAGAGTTGAATAAGGTATATTTGAAATCTTTTTTTCCCCTTTTGAGTAACTTTAGTTATTTAGTGTATTTAAAAGGGCCAGTATGTCTCTTTTGCTAGGATAAGATATCTTAAAGTACAGCACTATTTAGTTTTTAGTTAAATTGCTTACTTTGGTGAGGTTGGAATTAGACTGCATTGAACTCCTTATTAATGTCACCAACTTGCCTTTAAGTAAATTTGTTGCAATGATACTTTAAATGGCTGACTGGGGGGGCCTTAAAAAATCTGTGCAGTCAGTCTGTAAGAGTGATTTAGTTCATCTTCACTGATTCAGACCAAATGTATTGATTGTATTTTAGTGGGTCATCAAACTGTTGACTTCCCGGATGACAGTGGTTCTTGTATAGCTGTAGGTAGTGATGTCATTTCAGTACAAATTAATGTGATGAAAAGTTTCAATGTAATAAATAATTTTAACTTTAAGCATGTAAACTGTATCATTATAGGCAAAGATGTTTGGGAAATTGAGCAATAACTTGGTAAATTTGGTCAGTGGGGATGTCTGGTTGGAATTACTTAGTTCAGAACTTTGCTTTCTTTGAATTAGCTGAGTCCTTGTTACAACTCCCTTTACTTTGAATCCTTCGACATTGTTTTAGCTTTCCTCAGCTTCCCTCTGTCCTTCCCTAGCTCACTAGGCCACCTTACTTGTCACCATCATCCTAAGCAGGATTGCAGCTCTGTAGTATCTTGGTTGCTAGGTCTACACTTAGAAAGACCTGAGTTCAAATCAGCCTCAACTTTTGCCTCAGTTTTCTCAGTTGTAAATGGAGATAATAATAGCATCAATCACAGTTCTTATGAGGATCAAATGAGATAATAATTTGTATAGGGCTTAGCACAGGATTCAGCATATAGTAAGTGCTGTATAAATAGATTCAGAAGTCCCTTTGTTCCTTTGTATATTGCTCATGAAGTTCCCATTAGGGTGTAGCTTTCTGTTGGACTCTATTATAGTGTCTTTCTGTATGGGTAGCCAACATTTCTCACTTGTCGTGAGGGAATCGTTCACTTCTTGGGGGGGCTATGTTCAAATTTTGCCTGTGTTGCTTATTAGTCCGTGTTGATACGCCATTTTTCTCTGAGCGCCAAGCACTTATTGTTTATAGTGTTCCTTTACTAGTTAATCATATGCTGATTTTATGAGTTGCTTTATTGCTTCCTAATTTTCTATCTATTGTGTTTTCCGGTTATGACTTTTTTTCTGGAGCAATGACTTTGATCCTTACCCTTTTATTTTTGTAATATGACCACGTTACTGTATCCTTTGTAAAGTTACTAGACTAATTGTGCCTCGCATGTAAACTCTTAGTCAGTAGTTCAGAATTGGAAGAATCTGGTCTGATCTTTTCATTAGACAAAGGTACTGAAGCACACATATTGATTGTGGACAGGATTCTTAAAAACCATGACCTAGACAGATTTTATCATTATGTTTCATTTTAGATTTCCTATGTGCCCATAGTATATGTAACACATAATCCTTTCAGCTTTCTTTTTTGTATTTAAATTAGAAACTTTTAGATATTTAAAGGTAAGTAGAAACCTATGGAAAGAATTATTTAAAACTTCAAATGAGATTACATAATGCATGGAAAGTGATGATCAGACATTTACTTTGTAGCTGTTTATACCTGGGACCTGACCTTACCGAATAGAGCACTATGTTTATTGGTTCTTCTGTGCGGTAACTTCAGAATCTGTATTATGCTCTCAGCAGCACCGTTTTTGTGTTATTGGGGTAATTATTACCCTGTTGGTAGTCTTTTCACTGTATCTGGAAATGTCGTCTACCTCCTGAGGACCAGAGGGAAAAGTGGCAGCACTTAATGCCGTCATTCCCACAGAGCCTCAGAAATGGGGACAAATGTTTTTCAGGGTAATCTCACAATGGCTATTATTTTGAATTTATTTTATTTCAAAACAAGGTTCAGTGTCTGCTTTGGTAAAATGTGAAAGCTGAAACAAGGTTAAACTTTTAGAAGAAAAATGGAGAATTGTCTTAATTTTTACTGGATGGAGATTGTCACTTACTGGAAGAGAGAATCTGGGATAACAATACAAACAACTTTATTTTAGTGGTTCAAAAACTTTTTAACCTGTATTTTTCCTTTTTGTGGTCTTTTTTTTTTTTTAAAAAGAAAAGACCAGAGACGTTGTTAGACTCCTTTTTAGTTTTCTTAATAGGAGGCTCCAAGGAGGTCGCTATTGTATTCCATTGATTAAAGGTTATTTGTGTGTAGATTCACAATGTATTCCTCTGAGTCTTTGGTTCAGCTAGTGGTAAAAAGCTGTGTCTCTATGTCTCTTCTCAACTGAATCTCAGAATTTCGTGCCAAACTGTATAAATTATAACTATATACTAATTTCTCTTAGGACCTCATTTTGTGCTTAATTCTAACTTCTAGAAAAGTTTCCATTTAGTACTCTATAATCTTAACTATTTTTAAACAGTCTTCTGACTCTACCAATTGTTGCTTTAAATGAGTAAAGAAAAGTTCTTCCTGCCAAATATTTGATATTTGTTTTCTCAACTTTATGTACAGTATATACAGTAGGTACCTTCTCAGGCATAGGGATACATTCTGAATCGATCACTACAAGAAAAATTGAAAGCTGTGGAACATTAAGAACTCCTCCATTCACAATTTTTTTCCCATCTAAAACTTGCTTTTAGTATTTGACTGATTTGGTTATCATCTCTTTTTTGGCAGGTTGTAACTAAGGCCATTGGAGAAGTCAAGTTTATATATGAGAAATGGTCATTTTTACTATTATTACTATTGTTTCGAATTTGTTGTATTTGTGTTCTTTACATGATGTCATACTGTGTACTTTATGGGATATAGAAATTAATGAACTCTGCTCCCTAATCCAAATATTTTTTCCTACCCCTTTTCAGTTAGGCATCTTCCCTTTAAGGATTTCCCAAAAATCTAGCTCATTCCCCCAGATTCTGCTGCATCGCTGTTGAGATACCATTCTCCAAAGACATAAAAAAACCTCATTCATAGATTTAATTGACTATTAGTAGTGACAGTTCTGGTGAAATTTATGTAATAATAATATCTTGTATTTATATAGCACTCATACAATTGTTTTTCTTTTAAATGTTGTTTTGATGACCCCTTTTTCTTACAGTGCTGTCACTTCTCAAAAAATAGTCCTTGCTTCCTCAAAAAAGAATTCTCCATTGTAACAAAGAAGTGCAATTATGCCAAAATAAGTCAATAAATTAATGAACATATTGACCTCTTGCCTCATTATGCACCAATACTCCACCTCCTCTCTTTTAGGAGTTTGAACAATTTTCAGAATGCTTTCACATTTGTTACCTCATCAAACCAAATGTTATAGAGGAAGTCCGGAGTCAATCTTTGTTTTCTTTTAAGACAAAGCAATGCTACTTTGTGCTTCTCGAAGCATTGCTTGCTTGTATTCTTAAATATTGGTTGGTGCTTTAGTATCACACTGGCTTCCAAATTGGCCAAATTAATCTCCCCTGTTACCTTACCTTGTTTCTACTTCCCATTTTGAATGAAAATGGAAAGCTGGTTTTTTTTTTTGGTCCAATTCCCCACTATTTTTCTTTCCCTCCTCTCCCCTCCTCACCATACCTTTTTTACTCCTTTGAAATAAGAATTTCACTGCCAACAGAGGCTTATCTATGCGGAATTAACTTTTCTTTCCAGGAAAAGCAGCTTGGTATAATGGAAAGAGTGTTCAGGTTGGAGTCAGCAGGGACTAGGATTTGAATCTTGGCCCCAGCACTACTAGCTGTGTGACTATAGACAAATCATGGCATTTAACTTTTCTTAGTCTCACTTTCCTTGTCTGTGAAAGGTGAATAATAGTTTTTGACATTAATATAGTACTTTAAATTTTGCAAATCTCTTTGCATTACTGAATTCTCACAATAATATGTGAGGTAGGCATTACAGGGGTTATCTTCATTTTACAAAAGAGAAAAATAGGCCTTCAGGATTAAAAAATATAGCTTATTCAACTAGAATTTGTACTACAAAGATTCTTCTCTTATTTGAAAATGAGGAAACAGGGTTCTCTGATCCTTTACTATTACTTGATGAAGTGATATCTGCTTATTCTGTGGATTTTTGACTCATTTTATCATAGAGTCTGAGAATGTTTTTCCTCTTTTTTTGGTGAGGACATAACTTATTTTTTGTTAATATTGTAAGGATTTTTGTTCATACTTCTTAAATTTATTTTGGCCCATATTACAGCTCTGAAAGTATACGTTATTGCTACTTTTGTGTTAATTGCTCATAAAAGTGTTCTTTCCATTTAGCTTTGATTTCAGGATGCCATTAAAATTCTTAAAATATTCAGCCAGAGGTTTTTCCGTGATAAATCTTGATATATTTATACTCAGTGTGTCTTGCTTGGAGGAGGCCAAGGTGTTTTTAAGTACCACTCTCTTCCATTGCTTTAATTGAACCTCTGGATTCAGGCTCAAAATGTTTGCTCTGTCCTTCCTTGCCTATGTTTAGAATTTAATACAAACATATCATGTTTTATTACACTTCACTTTATTGCACTTAGTTGATACTTCATTTTTTGCAAATTGAAGGTTTGTGGTGCCATTTTTCCAATAACATGTGCTCATGTAGTGTCTCTGTGTCACATTTTAGTAAATCTTGCAAAATTTCAAACTTTTTCATTATTATATGTGTTATGATTATTTGTGATAAATGATTTTTTATTTTAGTATTGTAATTGTTCTGGGACACCATGAAGTGGACCCATATAAGACATTGAACTTAATTGACGAGTGTTGTGTGTGTTCTGGCTTCTGTCAGTTTCCCATCTCTCTCCCATTTCTTGGGCTTTCTTATTTCCTGAGACATAAAATTGAAATCAAGCTAATTAATAATCCTACAATGGCCTGTAAGTGTCCACGTGGAGGAAATAGTCAGTTAATACAACAAACTTCATTGTTGTCTTAAAGAAATTTCCATAGCCACCCCAACCTTGAGCCAACCACCACCCTGATCATCCTAGCTATCAGCATTGAAGCAAGACCCTCCATCAGCAAAAACATCACAACTCACTGAAGGCTTAAATGATAGTTAGTGATTTTTAGGAATAAAGTATTTTTAATTAAGGTATATACATTTTTTAGACGTAATACTATTGCATACTCAGTAGTCTACAGTATAGTGTCAACATAACTTTTATATACACCAGGAAATTAAAAAAATTCATGTGACTCGCTTTATTATATTTGCTTTATTGTGGCTATGTGGAACCGAATCCACAATATCTCTTAAGTGGTGCCTGTACTTGTTGAAAACAAGTGACATTTTATTTTAATATTGGAGAAAGATTCAAAGAAGCTTTTTTTTTTTTATGGAGCTAATAGCTTGATGTTGTTAAGCAATTTTATAGAATATTTTGATTTGTTTTTAATTTTGAAGGCATATTTCATTATTTTTAGGATATATATTATATTTAATGTTAGAACCATAGTGAGCTTAAAATATCTTCCCAATATTCTCAGAATATCTTCCCACATTTTCCATACTTGTTCTTAACATTACCATGTTGGTGGCATGTTTTAAAAAGATGGGTTTTCTATGTGTAATCAGATTCATTGGAATTTTCATTATACTTTTCAGTTTGTTTATATGTTTGCAGTATGTAAATAGGCCTTGAATGCGGAACCACAACAAAGAATGCTAATCAATAAAGTCAGGTTAGATGTTATGTCACTTTCATGCGGCTCATTCAGTAATTACTGAATCAGTAATACTTTACACATCTGGGACTTTTTGGGCCACTATTTTGCTTCTTAGCCAATATATTATTTTCTTGTAAATATTTATAGATTAAAAAGAAAGTTACTCAATTTGTGAATGCTTTGTATAAAGCAAATAAATATGTAAGTGGCCTGTACCTGAAGGAGCCCCTGCTTTTTGTTGTTTTTTGTTTTTTTGGTGGTACATAGAAGAGGCCTTCTGTTAAGAAAGACAGGATTAGATTCTGAGAGAGGCCCCTGTTAAAGTGCTGGTAATTCATACACCACTATGAAGCGTTTGATCTAATAGTTGTGGATCTTACCTGCCCTTCCTCCTGATTTTGTAGTGGCCCAGGCGTTTGTCACCTTCCTTGGCAAACATGTTGTCATAGCAGTGAAATTCCAGCCTTCTGTCTTGTTTTGGCCAGCTTGTGTTTTTGCTTCGTTGCTAGCATATAGACCAGAAATTGTTTGTACCCTCCTTTGTGGTTTCTCTCCTTGCAGTGATTCCTTTGCTTCTCAAACTTCTCTAGAAGATTTTTGTTTGGTAGCTGATTGTTTGCTGCTTCATCTTCTTTTGTATTGTCTGACTTTTTCTTTCAATGACTTATTAAAGGGAAACTAGGATTTCTGATGGGACAGCTTGGTCTCAAAGTAGATTGAGTCCTGGCCCTGGAATCCGGAAGGCTCATCTTCCTGAGTTCAAATCTGGCCTTAGACACTCACTAGCTCAGTGACCCTGGGCAAGTCACTTAACCTTGATTGCTGCAGTTTGCTTATCTGTAAAAGTGGCAAACCACTCCAGTCTCTTTGCCAAGAAGATTCCAAATGGGTCACAAAGAGTCAGACACAACTAAAAATCAACAAAGTTTCTGATATGCTTTTGCATTCGGGGTTCCATTTAGCACATTTCTTTTCTCTTGCCTTTGATTGGACAAAGTAAATTTCATGTTTCCTACTGTGGGTCCCAGCTAGAAAGTGACTCCGGTCAGTGTCTTTGCTTAGATCTCCGGTGGCTTCCTCATCATGTTGCTTCTGCCATCCTGGTGTTTGGTACCTGCCCTTCCAGATGTTGGTTTGATAGCTCCACTTTTTCTGTGATGAATCTTACTGTTGCAGAGGTCTCTGCATATCCTGCTGAGTGCAGGCCCTGAAGTATTTACATACTTTTGTTGGGTACTGTGGTTATAGCAAATGCTAGCTTTTTAAAATTACTCTTCGGGTATAACTGGTCTTCTTTTGGGTTTAATGCTTTAAATTTTAAAATGTATGTGTCAATTATTTCTGTTTTATTATGGAGTAGACAAGTTTTTGTGGAAATAGCCTAGGAATGAAAAATAAAAAAATTAGTATTACTATAGTAATTAAAAAATAAAAACCAATAAGAAGTAGTGTTTCATTTCCCTATAACACTTGTTGCTTGAGCAGAAAGAGACAATATTGTGTTCTTGAGCTAAGAAGATGAAGATGAGTAGCTATTCTGAAGAGAACTTTCTGTGTATTTTCAAGGTTTGTATTTTTTTTTTTTGGCTGCAGTTACACTGATTCTTTACCTTGATTTCTCCCAAACTTTGTTGCTTTTTTTTTTAATAAAAATGTATCACTAGCTTTGTTCTTTTGCATATCTGTCATGATATGAGCTATTCTTTGACTTATGAATGGAATGGGAAGAAGATAGAGAAATGGAGAGATTTCCTGAGGTAACTAACTGAGCAAGGTCTAGAAGAGAATGGGGAAGGAGGGCGGTTTTTAAAGAGGATGTGGATGTATTTGTGAAAATGAGATTGCCTGAGATTTCACTGACTGGCGAGTTGTGAAAAAGAGGGGGGAGTATGTGACATATGCCTTTTGAGGAGGAGAAAGGAAGCATATTTCCATGTTGGCTATAAATTGCTACTGTTGGCCATATAGCTGGGTTGCAGATTGGGGATGAAATATCAGGTAGGGCGGATTAGCCCTGGAGTGGAGCTTTAGGAAGGAGTTTGGTAGGAAAAGAAGTATCCTGTGACTAGTTTGTATTATAAATCTTTTTGACAGTTCAGGTGAACATTTGTTAGATTTTTGTTAGGTCCCATCCACTGTACTTGTTCTGGAGATACAGAGACAAAAATGAAAAAAAAAATCCTTTCCCTCAAAGAGTTTACACTCTAGTGGGAAAGTGGGGATGGAGGGAAGGATGACACCTTGAAGGATCCATAGAGAAAGTAAATACAAAATGCCATTAAAAGGTATTTTTCGGGGAGGATAGAGAAGTGTTAACAGTTGGAGAGCTGAAGAGAGTAGTCCTGTAGGATTTAGCATTTGGATTAAGCTTTGAATGGAGTCTTGGAATATTAGCTAGTCCCACAGTTCCCTGTGTTGGATGATTCAGGTGTGAAGTCTCAGTAGGCCATTGTCTCAGACATTGCCCTATTGTACAAGCTTTATCTGACTATCTGTGCCAGTTGCCTCAGTAGATAATAATATAATGACTATCTTGCTGTCTCAATAGCCTGAACAGACAAGTGAGGATTCCCTTGAGGGAGATGGAGAAGGAAGGGAAAAGGTCCCCAGGTGAGCCCTATTCTTCCTGAGACACAGAAAAAACAGTTTTGTATAGCAGCTGAAAGTTGAGCCCAAAATATAGACTAGGACATACATTTCATAATTCAGGAAGATGTGAGCTGGATTACTAGATAAATTGTAAGAAAGAAATTGGCCCATTTCACAGAAGGCCCTTCTAAGATTACAGCTAGGTGCTAAATACATGAGCATTAGAAAAGCTCTGGGAACTTCTAATATTTGGAATGGATAGCACAGAAATATGAAAATCGTTTTGGTTTGGTGTTTATAGCTTATATAATGCTTATATTCCAGCTAATTCTCTCAATATGGATTTGTTTTTCAGGAAGTTGACAAAACATGGTTTTTGACATATGTTTATCTTTTAAGTCTATTTTAAGAATTTCTTACAGTAACAAATTCAGTAACTTTATAACTAGATAGGTGAAGCTTTAAGGATTTGGGTATACAAGTATTTTCATCCTATCTATATCTTCCTTGATTTTTATAAATTTTGATTCAATTTATTCCCATAAACATTTATTTAAAAGTTAACGTGCAAAGAAGGCATTAGTCATAGCTTGTTACTACCTTTTGTCTTTATTATAACTACAGAAGTCCGAGGCTTTTTTCAAGTGTTTTTGTATGGTAGACCCCTGTAACCAACCCTCCATCTTGCCAAACTCTCCTAGACCCCTTTAGGTTACGTTAGTGCCCTTTTCCAGCCTAGTTTTATTAAATCTTTGGGTGTGTGTGCTTTCATCTACATAGACCATCAGAACTACATATAATATTTGAGGTATGGATAAACCATAGTTTTCTTATAAGATTAGACAGTGTTTTGTTTCCAGATGCTTCTTGATAATGGCAAACATTTTCTTGGTCTTTGTTGATGGAATAGTAAATATTGGACCAGTGTCTTTACTATGTTCATGGCTCCAGTGCACTTTGCCTTATCTTTCAATTTTGTATAATAGTGCAGTGGAGAGAGCTCCATGAGAAAGGAAGAGGCGTTTAAAAATTTTAAAGCTCTCTGACCTTTTACCCCACAAAGTTGAGAAATAGAAAACTTTGGAGGGGCATTGAAGTGGTGCAGTGAATAGAGCACTGGCCCTGGAGCCAGGAGGACCTGAGTTCAAATGCGGCCTCGGACACTTAGCACTTACCAGCTATGTGACCTTGGGCAAGTCCTGTCCTTGCTACTTAACAACTATATGACCTTGGCTAAGTCTCTTTGTTTCTCTTAGCCTTAATATTGTATTCAGTAAATTAAAGGTGTTATTCTAGATAACTTCTGAGGTCCCTTCCAGATGTAAATCTGTAGTCCTGTGACCTTATCGTCAATTGAATCATTATTAGGTTATAGATTTAGAAGCAGAAGAGAACTTAGAGATTTATCTAGTTGTTTTAATAAAGACTTACAATTTCATTGTAAATTGATAGAATATTAGAGGCTTGTTTAGTATTCAATAAGAATGTCACAATTCCATTTTTGGTGGAAAAGATTGCATTCAAGGTCTTTCCAAAGAATAGCTTTTCTAGAAAACTGGAAATTTGCAGTTGTAAGGATTTTAACTTTAAACTGTTTTTCCTCATGGAAAATATACTACTCTCCATACCCTCACCCATTACCTCCATTTCCAGTTGTTTGTATTAATAAATTGGAATAATACATGCAAGTTCACATAGGATAATATAAAAGTACATATACATTTGTATTTTATACACTAGCTTGTTTAATAAAATATTTCAATGATATTACATAAATGTAATATTTTACTATATTAAGGATGTTGTTTTATTACGAAAAAGCTTGTGATAAATAACTCCTTGTATGTGATCAGGACTATTATTGGACAGCAAGTGTGGTCTTATAGTCAAGAGAACTGGGATTTAATTTAAATCTGTAGTTTAAAAATCATCAGTTATGTGACTTTGGGCAAGTTACTTAACTTTTTAACACCTCCATTATTTGTAACTTGCAAATTATAGTTATTTGAATTGAAGTTCTTTCCAAAGTTGCCAGCAATTTTTTGATGGCTAACTTTGATAGACTTTTCTCAACTCAAGTTTTCTTGACACCTTTCTGCAAGCTTTGACATTAGATAAGCCTTTTCTCCTTCATACTTTCTTCCCTCTAGGTTTTCATGATACTTCTTTCTCCTGGTTCTCCTGCTATACTTACCCTCTGACCACTCTTTATTAGTCTCCTTTGCTAAATCTTCATCCAGGTCGTTCCCTTTAATCTTGGGTGTCTCTGAAAGCTCTGTCCTTGACCTTCTTTTCTTCTTTTTTTTTAATACTGCCTTATACTTTCATACTATTCTGTAATATCTTATACTCTATATCTAAAATTGATCTCATCTTTTTCTCACAAAATCCTCTCCTCTAACTTCCCTGTTACCATGGAGGAATATTCCCATTCTTCCCAGTCACTTAGGCTTTCAGAGGTTTCCTCCTTGACTCTCTGCTTTCTCTTAGCGCTTCCTATTTCCAATCTATTGCCAAATATTTTTGATTTTAGCTTTTTAACATTCTCCCTGTACTTTTCTACCTTTCTCCTGTAATACTGCCACCACTCTGATGCGAGATTTCTCAACCTCAAGCCTGGATTATTGTCATGGCCTGCAAGTCGGTCTTCCTGCTCCAGGTCTCTCCTCGTACAAATCTATCCTCTACTCAGCTGTCAAAATCGATCTTAAAAAACACAGGTCCAGCCATATCACCTTCTTATTCAGGAAACTCCAGTGGTTCCCTAGCCACCTCCTGGGTCAAATATAAACTCCTCTGTTTGGATTTTTGAGTCCCTCTGTTCCTCAAACAGGACACACACATCTCCCGACTGACATTTTTCCCATTTTTTACCAACTGAACTCCATGCCTGGAACCCCTGCCTCCTTGACTCCACATTCTGCTTCTCCTCTCTTCCCTCAAGTCTCATCCAGTGTACGGTCTTGTGCAAGAAAACTTTAATCTTTAGTATCTTCTCTCTGAAATTACTTGCAAATTATCCTGTAAATACCTTGTTTATGCAAAGTTGCTTGTAGGTTGTCTCCTTCATCAGACTCTTTTAGACCCTTTTCCCCACTCCATTTATACTGTTAGATTTAGTGACACTGGCCTCCTCCTTCTTGCACCACATACTCTTTATCTCCTTATTCCGGAAATTTTCACTGCTTGTCTCACATGCCTGGAAATCTTTCCCTCTTTATCTCAGCCTTTTGGCTTCTTTGCTTCCCTTCAAATCTCAGTTTAAGTTCCGTGTACAAGAAGCCTTTCCTGACCCTCCCACACCCCCTGCTAATGTCTTCTTTTGCTAATTATCTCTAATTATTCTTGTACATAGCTGTTTGTATGCTGTGTCTTTAATTAGACTGAGTTCCTTGAGAGCAAGGGGGAGTGTGTGTGTATGTGTGTGCGCGCACACGTGTGTGTGTGTGTGTGTGTATGTGTATGTGTGTGTGTTTTGGGGGGGGGTGTGTGGAGGTTGGAGGCATCTTTCTTTGTAGGCCCATACATAGTAGGCACTAATAAATACTTGTCAACTGACTGACTGTACCACTTACCTCTTAAGGTTTTTGAAAGCATCAAATGAGATAATGTAGATAAATTGCTTTGATCTGAACCTGTGATTTCATTAATATGGGGAATTCCCAGTCTAGAAGCTCACTCTACCAATGCAGGTCAGCTAGTGAGTTTTCTGGGGCATCTGAGAATTTTAGTACCTTGACAACTGTCATAGATTTTCCTGACACCAAGTCTTGCTATCTGTCTGTTATGCTACACTGCCCTCCACCCACCCTCATTCTCTTATATAAGAATTATACATCATTAGCAGTAGTTAATATAAGCAGAATTTTTATTTCAGTTTTAAGAAATTCTTACTTAGTGGGCAATGGTAAAGCTATTAAAAACCCCTGATTGGAGAGGAAAACTGTTTTTGTACTAGTACAGTATTCCACCTAGCATAATAAATAACAGTTTGGATATAAATAGTCTTTCTTTCACTATTTTCTAAAGCTTATTCAGAGTTTTCAGTCCTGATTTAAGTAAGGAGGTCTTTTTTGTAGCATTGTTTAAATTCAGCATCCATACTAATAAGACAGGCCTCTGCTATGTGTCATCTTTTTGGGGGACTTAAGATTTTTGGGTGATGATTTAATTGTTTATCTTTTCATTAAATTTTAATTTAAAAAGGAGGACAAAAATATGAGACTATTATCAAAACATCTGCAAACCATGCCTCATGGCTAAAAGATCAAAACAAAATATATATTTGATTTTTTCTGGATTTATATAGATTCTTGATTAATGTACTTGAATTACTTCAAGGTGGGCTGTTTATCCACAGTGAAAATTCATGTGTTTAATTTTTCAGTTATCTGACAGACTGCTGGTGACATCTTAAAAATTTATAATCTTTCCAGGTCTCATATTTGTTGCTGGCTATTAAGACTTGCAAGTAAAGATACCGTCAGGGAAGTAAAAGGGGCTATTGGATGTAGAATTAGATGTGTTTCAGGTGTTGAGAATAAACTTCTTTTAAGTAGGAACTGTTTTGTTTTTTCCATTTGTTCCTCCACAGCACAGTACTTGGTACCTAGTAGGCACTTAATAAATCATTACTGATTGATTGGTTCGAAGTTAAGACTGGATCTGTAATATTGAGATATAAATTGTCTTAGTTGCATTTCTGTAATACAGATGAAATATGTGGTCAGTAAATATTGATCAAAGGATAGAGAATATATAGAGATAGTTGGAAAGACAAGTACCTAGTCTGTACTCCTTGATTCTGGAAACCGTATAGATTTTTGTCAAAAGAGCTATGTGTCTGCATTCATTCAGCTATCTTAATAAATGCTTAATCATCGTTTCGTTAGTTTCTATAGCAGGTCCTACCCACACAGGCAGTGGCTGTAGGGAAGCAATGGGAAAGAGGAGGTGTTTTTTTGTCAGCTAATTTTTGAAAGGACATACGTAGATAGCCCCTAAACTCCTGCTTTGTATAACAAATACATAGATTTGTTTCCAGAGTTCAATATGCCTCTCTCCCGTATCTAATCATTTACCAAATCATATCATATCTTCTTCCATAGTATCTCTCAATTCTGTCATATCTTTGCTCACATCCATGACTTTAGTTCAGACCTTAATCACCTTTCTTCTCCTGAACTGTTGCGGTCACTTCCTGATCATTTGCCCTGTCTCAAATCTCTCCCCTCTCCAGTCCATTCTCTATTCTATTGCCAGAGTACTTTTCCTGAAGTTCTTTTCTGACCATGTGGCTACCTTATTTATAAACTTCAGTGGCTACCTTTTTGTCATTTAAAGCCCAATACCACTAGGTCCCAGGCTGTAGCTAAGTATTTTATACATTACTCCTCATCTGGCGCTCCAGGGTTAGCCAAATTGACCTTATTGTTCTGTACATCTCCTGTTTCTGTACCTTTGCTGTGGCGGTTCACGATACTCAGAAATATACCCCCTCCTTACTTTTCTTCCAAAATGTTTCCTGATTCTAGTCTTCTTCTCTTTATCTCAGAATTAGAATAATGTCATTCATTTTTTAGATTTCTGCCCAAGCTAAAAGCAAAGAGACGTTAAAAAGTAAATGGAAAGCCTTCAATTGGAAAACAGGCATTCCCTGCTCTCAAAAGGATGGGAAGGGGTAATACTTTTCATAGTAATAATAATGATGATAATAATAACTAGCACTTTAAGGTTTGCATATTGCTTTATGAATGTTAATTTATTTTTATCTTCATAACCTGGCAGGTTGGTGCTGTTATTGTCCCCATTTATAGATGACAAAACCGAGGTCTAAAAAGATTAAATGACTTGCCCAGGGTCACGCCATCTAGTCAGTGTCTGAGAACTCAGGTCTTCCTGGCTCCAGGTTCATGGCTCTATCCATTAGCCCTCTAATTGTCCTTAATGGCATATGAAGAGGCCAGTAAGATACTGAATATGTACTTGGAGCATAGACCACATTGACACTTTTGCCCTTAGCTGCCTATCTATGTAAGATTCTTAAAGGAGTCTGGGAGGTGAAAATGATTGAACTGAAACTAATCACCCTAAGGTCACATGAAGTAGCTTATGGAAGGAAGAAACTTTTGATCAAGTAAGAATTTATTGAGAAACTAAGGTTCTTGCCATTGCATGAAGAGCTGGGTAAAGCTAGTTGAAGAAGCAATGAGACCTATCCATCCACTCGCCTAGCCAGTGGCTAAGGGTAGACAAAAGACTTCAACTGACTGTGGAAAAGTGAGTCTAGGAGACTACCAGGTTCACTCCTCTAGCAGTGATGTGTTCTAAGAGCACAGTTGCTGACCAGGCTGCCTGACTCAGTCCATAGTAATAGCTGCCCTGGTAGGAGCCACTATGTGCTTTATAAATGTTGATTAATTGATATCAAGCACAAATAACATATTGCAGTTACTATACAAAGTACATATTATTTGCACTCCAGAAATAATTGTCTTTCTACTTTGTGGGTACCTGCTTGTCCTTTTTTATGCTAAAGCAACAAAAGTATGCTTAATCACAGATCTAACATACTTGGTACTTCTGCTGTGATCTCTTGAGCTTGTAGATGGCCTCACCTGACTGTCAGCATCCACATATCTACCAGCATATAATTCTACTTATAAGACAGTGGATGCTAGATGCTCTAGACTGACTGTCACTGTCTTGAGTCTCCCTGGGTGCCATCTGTTCCCTTGCTAGGTCTGCCATTGAAGTCTTTTGCTTGGAAAGGAGTTGCCCCTGGGATCAGACCTCCCCTCGACCCCCGTTGGGACCAGACAACTCTTTATACCACTCTGCCCGCTTGATGGTGATCCCCAGGAGTCATGGCATGATGCCCCATTTTGGAGACTCCTGGTGGAACTTGAGTCCCTGAGAATCATGTCTCCTGCTTGGCTTCTATCAGTTTTTACAGTTGATCCCGGTGCCAGTCATCCAAGGATAATTGTAGTAAAAATTTCTCTATTCCTTTGTCCTATGATATCATTTAAATTGTTTATTTTTCTAGGATCTGTTTTCCTTCTTTCATTGTATTGTGTGTCCAAATCACTAGTGTCCCATAGTTATACTCTTTGTCTGCTTTGGGGGCCCAGTGTAACCAGCTCTACAGACTTCTCTATTCACCTTCCTGAGGAAAACTGGTGAGTTAAGCTTCTTTATATAGCTGGTTAGCTAGACAGGTATAGTTAATAATAGCTAATGGCTAGCATTTATATGGTGTTTTAAGATTAGCAAATCACGTTACGTTATTTTGAGCCTTACCTTGTGAGATGGATGATATTGTTGTTCGCATGTTACAAACGGAAAAACTGAGACCTAGAGATTTAAGTGAGTTGCTCAGGGTCACATAGCTAGTGAGTGTTAGAGCCAGGATTCAAACTTAGGTCTTCCTGACTCCCAAGTCCCCGGTTCTGTCTGCTGTGCTGCCTGGCTGTTACTTTGTGCTTGAGACACAAATACAAGAAAATAAGATGGTCTCTACCCTCAAAGAATTTATATTCTGATAGGGGAAGACAAAACATAAATAGGATTGAGAAGGTGGAGGGATACTAGGAAAAAAGCTTCTGAGGGATCAAACAGTCCAGAGCGCGAGCCTGGTAGTAAAATGAGCACAGCTGGAGTCTCAGTGGAAGCTTAAATGCTATGTAAAATGGGAATTTAATTTTGGAAATTTTAGTGTCATTGATGAGGTGCAGGTTCTGGGAGCCCCCTTGAACTCTCCTTTAATCTTTGAGGTATAGGCCCTGGGAAACTCCTTGAAGTAAGTCTTCCCAGAGAAGGCATTTGCCTGAGGTCATGGGCCTTAACTTGTGGCTCAGCCCAAGTCTTTAGCCCTCCTTTGTTCCAATAATTTCTCATCCTTGATGCTCCTGTTCCACCGTTGAACTGGCTTGGTCCACCATTGTCTATGGTCTCCAGGTAGTCTCCAGCAACTTCCCACTCTTTACTGGAGTCCCACCCCATCTCGACCCCTGAAGACCCTCTCCAAATTCATTACTGGAGTCTGACCTCATCTGACTCCTCCTGAAGACCCTCTCCAAACTCCTCTAGACCACCCCTAGATTCCTTCCCCAACCTTTCTGTATATAGAATCCCATCTCCCCTGCATGTGGTGTGAGAGCACCACAGAAGGCCCTAGCACAGACTTGCTCTGTGAAAGCGCCATAGAATGATCTAGCATAGACTGGCTCCTTAAGAGCCTACCCCATATGTTGAACTTTTAATGAACTTTCAATAAACTTTACTTTTCTTTGGCTGAGAAGACTTCAGTCGAATTCTTTCGGCAGGACCCGGCATATTGGTATTTTGGGGTCTCAGACAACCCTAACCCTCTAAGTGGGTAAACCTCTTCATCATCATTCTATGAGCCTACATAAAACACATGTCTAAAATTTTTTAATTTAGACTAGATCATTTTCAAGTTGCCTTTCAACTGTATATCTGCTTTTTTTTTTGAGGAAAAAGTTTCATTAATTAAAATAAAAGTTTGCCAGATTATGTCAGATGACATATAGAGGAAAGTAATATTTTTCAAGTGGAATGGCTACTGAAGTTTAATGAGTGACTAGAGAGCCATTCATAGTCTGTAAATCCCTACGTAACAGGGAGAAATCTTTCTTGGTTTCTGTTTCTTCCTACTTTACTTTGTTCCACTCCTCTTCTCCTCCTCATGATCTTCTCTTCCTGCCATTCTCCAATCTGTTGTTTTTCTGGCACATCCTAAGTTCCTAATAAAAGCTCTGCCTGCTGACCTTCCTACCCATCTCTGGAGACAGCCCGTTTTGAATTCCCTCTTGGATAGTTCTGATTTTAGGGAAGCTCCATCAGGATTTTTCAGCCCCACAATGGAACACTAAATCTCAGATTCTGGAGTTCTTGGGAGAGAGCAGGGCAGTAACATATCCCTAAAGCACTCCTGATTAAGAATTTGCCTTTAGGATAAAATATAAATTGTCCAGTTTGGCCTTCAGAGCTCTTGATAATCTCACTGCCCCCTCCCTCTCTAGGCTTTTCTTACATGTATTACTTACTCTCCTTCATGAACTCCCTAGGATGGCTTATATTTATGTGGTTAGTGTTTTAAGGAGTGCAGAACATTTCAGATGCTTTTTCTCATCCCTGTGAGGTAGCAGTGAACAGATTAGGAAACTGGCTCCCAGAGGAGAAATGACCAAATAGGAACACACTGTTGTCCCGCAGTTTGTAAGTGTTAGAGGTGGGATCTGAACTGCATGTTGTGTTTGTAATGGCCAGAAATAGAAAACTGAACAATTAGGTATAATGCTACATTGTGACCACTTAAAGCTAAAAGTACTATAGGATTTCAGAGAAGGAAGTACTGGTTGTTTTCTTTTTAAATGTAGAGAAGTTGATGTAATGAAGTTCAGAGAATTCTTATTGTGCCTGTGTGTGTGTGTGTGTGTGTGTGTGTGTGTGTGTGTGTGCATGCGCATGCGTGCGCGTGTGTCTAGCTCTGTCACTTAACTAGCGCTGTGATTTTGGAATAAGCCATTTAACTTTACCTCTGCCCTACTAGTATCTTCAGTTTGTCTTAGGGAGTTAAGCCTGTGGTCTCTCAGGGCCTCTTTAACTCTAAAATTCTTCAGGGTTTTTTATTTTGTTTGTAGACCTTTTTATTTTTGGAGGTGGAGAGAAGGCAAGGCAGACAGGTTAAGTGACTTGCCTAAGTCACACAGCCAGTAAGTGTTAAGTATCTAAGGCCGAATTTGAATTCAGGTCCTTCTGACTCCGCTGGTGCTCTATTCACTGCGCTGGTGCTCTTTTCACTGCGCTACTTAGTTGCCCCAAATTATTTGTTTTCAATAAGCTTAGCCAATTTGTTTTTCCCTACAAGACATTTCCATATTTCTTGATGTTTGAGAGATTTTAATCTCAAACTCTTTACTGTGGTGACTACCCTCATATATTTTCATCAAGGTCACGTTTTAGCCAGTTTGTTACTCTTTTAAGTTAGGTTGCTCTAATTATTTCTTTACTTTTTCCTTTTTTTTTTTTAAGAACATCATTGATTTTCTTTAATAGCATAGCCTCCTAATGACTGATTTAGGGAATAAGTACATATTGTTTATAAAAAATTTAAATGCTTTTGTATCATATATGAGAACAAATTCAGCTTATTCACCGGTCCATAAGATACTTATCTGTGTCTACCATAGTGCCTGCCTTCTTGCCTTCCTTCTAGCACTGGGCACATCGATGGAAAACTTTAAAATATATTGGTTGATTTAAATTGTTTATTATAGTACTTCAAGACACAATGGCAAAATGAAATCCCTTGACGGTTGCCCTTAATGCTTTTTCTACAAGACTGCAAGATTAATCAGAACCAGAAGTCACTTCTTGAGAATGTGAGCTTCTTAAGGTCCAGGGCTGGCTTTGGCCTGTTTTTGTATCCCAGCGCAGTGTGCTTGATAAATGTTTTATCAACTAACTGAATCTGTACAAGACAGGAAACTTTTAGTGACTGTTAAAATTAAAGACTAATGCTGCCAATTTGCCTCAGTTACCACTGGCAGGATATTAGTGATCTATTCAGAGGTTTTTTTGTTTTTTTCATATATTTGAGGCCTATGAATGCTGATGTAGAATGAATGGTTTTTAAAAAGTGAAGCCAGCGTTGAAACATTCATTTGTCTCATTCTGTGTGGTGAATTTTGTAGCATTGAGATGACATATAGAGGAAGAAACTCTGGGCTGGAGAGTCAGGAGGACTGATTGCTGCAAAGGTACTTGGAGACTGGGGATAATCAGCTTACCTTTCTGACTCTGATTTTCCTTGTCTGCAAAATGAAGGTGTTGGACAGAAGGTTATTGAATCTGAAGTTCTGTGTTATGATTATTTAAAAGATGGTCACGTTTAGATTTGAGCAGTGTATCTTTTAAGAGAACTTAGAAACATTTTAGATGTTTATGTGCTGCTTTCCCCTGGGTCAAATTTATATTGGGGAAATTATTTTTTTATTAGCTTGGATGTCTTCCTTTGAGAATTGCCTATTCATATCCTTTTAATATTTATCAATTAAGGAACCATTCCTATTATAAATTTGAATCAGTTCCTTATATCTTAGAAATGGTACTTTTATCAGAGAAACTTGCTTCAAAGATTTTCTTTCCCCAGTTAACTATTTTTCTTCTAATTGTAACTGCCATTGAGTTTATTGGTACAAAACTTTTTAATTGGCTACATTTATGATTGTTAATTGTGTATTTCCTTACAACCTGTTGTCTTATGTTGTGTTCCTCTCTTCATACTAACCCATTTTAGAAAGAAGGGACTAGTAAGCAAGGAATATATAAAGGACTCGTGATTTGTGCTTGATACATTATATTTCTACTTCTTCCCTCTTCTATCCTCTCCTGATTAATAAATCAATCAATTAATAAACATTTATTAAGCACCTAACTTACCATAGCACAGGGCAGGGAGTAAGGTCTAAGAAGAGTGAAAAGGTAGGAGGGGACTAGGTTATGAAGGGGTTTGCATGCCAGAGCATTTTATATTTGACCCTGGAGGCAATAGGGAGTCACTGGAGTTTATTGAGTAGGTGTGTGACATGGTCAGACCTGTGCTTCAGGAAAAATCACTTTGGCGCCTGATTTGGAGGATGGATCGGTCTGGGGAGAGAGAGGCTTAGTCAGGCAGACCCACCAGCAGGCTGTTGCAGCAGTCTGTGTGTGATGATAGGGCCAGCACTAGGGTGGTGGCAGTGTCAGAAGAGAAGTCGGAGTATTCAGTAGATGTTAGCCAGCTGAAATGGACTGGTTTTAGCAACAGATTAGATGTGGGGGATGGGGTAGGTATAAGATGCTGTGAGGAGTCCAGGATGATTCCTAGGCTGTCAGCATGAGGGATTGGGTAGCTGGTGGTGCCCTGAGCAGCAAGGGGGAAGGTGGGAGTGGGAAGGGGTTTTTAGTTCAGAGTTTTTCTTTTCTTTTTTGGTCTTTTTAACTCCTTTTCGCGATTTCTACCCTACCTTTACCTTGAGTTTGTTTTCCTTATGACTCTTTGACTCTGCTCTCCCCCTTATTTTTCCCTCTTCCTGTTCCTTTCCGTTCTCTTATGGAGTTGAATATTTCTACACTCAACTCTTGTGGGTCCTATTCTCTTTTCAAATGATATCTGCTCCCCAACACCTTCGCCCTTGTTGGACTTAATGCCCAGTTTACGTGAGATACCACATTTCCCTTCCTCTCCTCCTCCTTTCTTCTCTATTTGCATTCCTTTTTCCACCTTAAGATGATCAAAACATGACAAAAAGCACTTCTAGGCCCTGTGATTTATCTTACTTCCTCCTATGACCCTTGGTGACGTTGACATTCTTAGGGGACACTTGTTTCTTCTCCCCCATTACTATAAATACTTTTTCCTTCTAGATGCTCAAATGGTATCTCCCATATTATGTTTCTTTTGATTCTTGTATTTGCATTTCAGGATTTCTGCTTAGCTCTTCTTTTTTCGTCAGAAATACTTGAAAGTCCTCTGCTTCATTAAGATCATATTTTCTTTCCTCTTACTCAGTTTCGGTGGATAAGTTATTCTTGAAAATAAGTTTTATTCTTGCTTTTATCTTTTGTCTTTTTGAATTTTGTATTCCAAACTTTCTGCTTTTCTCTTCGGTTTTTTGAACTTTTTTTTATGTTTCTTGTCACATGGAGTTAACTTTTGTTGTGTACCTTCCAGTTTTCAGAGTGACTATTACTTGTATAAGATTTTATATTCCTTGTAAAAAGCTGTTAATTCTCTTTACAAACCTTTCCTCTAGCACTCCCTTTCTCTTTAAATCTATCCTGGCCTTTTCATTCTGTTTATCATTTATTCACTTTTTTTAAAGGATTCTCTTGTTTTATTTCTTCAGGGAATTCTAGTTGACTCTTCCCAAACTTTGTTTTCCTTTGAGACTTTGCTTGTAGAGACTATGTAGTTGTTCCCCTTTTCTGGGTCTGTGTCTTTATTGTAGGTATCTTTTTTTTGGTTTTTGGTTTTAACTCACTGTTTTATTTCCTAAATTGGAATCTTGTACATAGTTTGTACACTCTTGCATAGAATTTGAGGACATTTTTGTATCCTGATATGTCTTCTTTGGATTCTTGCTATCTGTGAGTATTGAGTGCTTGGTGTCTTCAAGGATTTCAGGGAGGGCTCAGGTTGGGAGCTGCTGTGGTTACTTAGTTTCGGTCTCCAGCTTGGGTCTGTGGGTTTAAAATGCAACACTGATCACACTCAGAACCGCACAGCTGTGACTCACTTTCCACCAGCATTCCTTTCCTTGCCCATTACACAGATTTATACCCTGTTTTTGAGCTGCCCCAACCCCCTGCCCAGTTCATAACCCATATTCTATAAAAAATCCAATTTCCATCCCTGTAGAATTATGCTAAGCTTTGCAGGTAAATTATTTTTGGTTATAAGCCTTTCTTTTTTGCCTTTCAGAGTATTGTATCCCAATATTTCCTCTTGTTTTTCATAGAAGCTGTCAGGTCTTACGTGATCTTGACTGTTACTCCACAGTACTTGAACTGCTTCTTTCTCAATGTTTGCAGTAAATATTTTGATGTCAGGGTTCAGGATTTGGACTGTGAACTTTCTGTGAGTTTTCCTTTTGGAGTTTCTTTCTATCTTTACTTTGCCTTCTGCTTCAGATAGATCTGTGTCATTTTCATTTATAACTTTTTGGAAATACATTGTTCAGGTTTCTACAGTTTTCATGGAGTGCAGTGATTTTAAAATTATCTCTCTTTGACTTGGTTTCCATGTTTTTGACATCAGAAAACTTATATTTTCTGTTTTTTTAAATTAA
>CM053580.1:369917750-369941276 GCA_028627135.1 Pseudochirops cupreus
TCTGTCTGTATATACACATATATACACATACTCCCATATGTACTCATATGCATATATATACCCTTCTATGTAGACATATGTGTATGTATACATATTTATATATATATACGCACATTTATATTCCCTTCACCTATCCTTATACTGAGAAAAGTTTCATAAGTTACAATTCTCATTTTTCCATGTTGGCATGCTTTTCCATGTTTACCTTCTCATGCTTCTTGTATTTGAATGTCAGATTTTCTATTCAGTTCTGGTTTTTTCAGCAAGAATGCTTGAAAGTCTTCCACCTCATTGAATGACCATATTTTCCCCTGAACTTCTGTTTTTTTAATAGCTTGTTCAATTGTAGTTTTCAGGAGATTATTTCTTGGGTAAAGTGTTATTTTAACACTTTCTCTTATTTAGATGTTCTCATAATTCTTGCCTAAAGAGCTTTTATTTCATTTTTTAAAAATCTTGTAAACCTTATAGAAAACCTATTTTTTCCCCTTTAGTCTCTGCTTGTAGTTTTTCTGGATCCTTTTTTTTTAGGATCTAAAGATTTGCAATAATTTTTGATACTTGTCAGTGTTTTCTTTGAGTTTCTTTTCCACTTAAAATGTGAGCTCCTTAAAGAAGGGACCATTTTACTTATCTATTCGTATCCCCATTGCTTAGCACTGTGCTTTTGCACACAGTAAGCACTTAATAAATGCTCCATTTATTCATTTTTTGATTTACTCATCTCTCCAACTTCAGTTTGTGAACTTTGGGCCCTGAATTGAACCTTAGTTCCAGGCCCAGGCTGCCCATCCTACTACACTTGCTCTTAGGGTTTTGGCCCCCTTTGTGTCTTGCTGGTTCCCTTTGGTTCTAGTTCTCATCTGTACCGTAAGCCCTCTGGTTTTGAGGTTCAGAGCATTATATTTTCAGGGCCTACCCTGGAGTCTCAGACAAGTTTTAGACCCTTATGTCCCTTGGGTCGACGTCCCTATTTGAGCCCAATGGCCCCACTCTGGACCAGTACCATAGAACAAGTCGCTGGCCTTTTTGTTGGATTTCTTGATCATTATTTGATTTGGCATGAATTTTAGGGTTTTGCTGGGTACGTGGGAGGGAGGCAGTCACCCTGTTCAGGAAGTCATCTAATTTCTCCTTGGATTTCCTAATCATTCTTTGGGCTGTTGTTCTTCTTGAACCTTTGTAGTTGGGCTGTCCAGCATCCTCTCACTTCATCATCTTTGCTGGTTCCATCTAAATCATTTTTTTAAGGAATGACAGCAGCAAACAAAATTTTTAGTAGGTAGTCATTTTTTTGTAAGTGAAGAAATTAATTCTCCTCAACTATGAATTTCTGAGTTTTTTCTTTTTAAGTAGCAGGCTTAAAATTAGTCCTATGTAAATTTTTAGTTCATTTTTGTAACTGCAATGAGTATATTTTAGTATTTTAAGCTACACTTAGAACATAATGAAAAAAGATTGATTGGTATAATAAATCAGTAAGTATGTGCCAGACTCCATGCCAAGAGCCAGGGAGACAAAAAGGGGCAGAAGACAGTCCTTGTCCTCAAGAAGATCACAACATAATGCAGCACAGAATATTATTTTGTTCTTCAGATAGATAATGATGAACGTAACCATGTGTCTCGGTACATAATGACCTGGGTGTATGGGGGGAGGGGAAGAAGACAATAACTACAAGAAAAAATTGTACTTTCATATAATATCCTGAAGTGTATTTTATCTATAGTCAGGTGTGATTATTTTTCCCAGTTTGCCTGTACTTAATGTGCTACAGAAGTTTCAGAATTGCTGTATTATAATATAGGTTTTCAATTAATTGTAAATAACTATGTTAGTCTAGTAGTCTCTTTTGTGATGTGATATGTGAGCTAGGTCCTTCAGGAAAGAGTTATATAAGCCTTCCACCTGGAATCTGCCCTAAAATTCAAAGTAAATTTTCACAGTTTTTTCTTAATCTAATTATAGTATAAGAAGGGGAATAAGGCTTTCTACATAATGAAATTGGCTGTGACATGGAGACCAAAGTCTATATATCCAAGATTTCTCCTTTGTAATATAGAATGCCCTTTTCTGTCTTTAGCTCTGTATAAGGCAAGTATTTCCAAACTGTACATTAGTACTTGTCCCAAAGCCCAGGCAGGCTACATTACTGTTTAGAATTAGGGTATTCATGACAACATAGAGTATGACTAGGCATTTATCTAAACTGGAAAGTGAAATACAGACCAGATTGTAAGTACCATGAGGGTACAGACCTAGGTCACCTTTTAACTCCCTCACTGCCTCAGAGATCAGTACAGAGTGTTTAATAAATGTTAGCTAACATCAGAGACTGAAATGAAGAATAGAAAAATATGAAATGAAAAATAAGCTCACTTCTGAATAGAATATTTTTTATACTGAACAAACCCTAGGCATTGGTTTAATGAGTGACTTTATTTAACATTTTTAATTCAACAAAAAAGTGTTCTTCAGTATATAAAATAACCATTTGCAACTGAGGAAGATAGATAAATAAGACTAGAGGAGTTTCTTGCCAAGTAGATGGTGTGAAAAAGGAACAGTATAGTTTTCTGAGGAAACTTGGTCTAATCTAGATTAATGAAACACAGACTCCACCATGATGAACTTCTTGAAAGTCTCAGAATGCTCAACGAGTGGTCGATTAACAAGTGTTATATAAGGGAATTGGACCTACCGCTGCCTCCCCAGACATGCTTACTGGTCCTGTAAGCCACCAATTCAAAAGTCCTTTAGCTTCTAGATTTTTTCTTTCTTGTTCTTTTTAAATATTAGCTTTTTATTCTGAAATTAAATGCTTCCCCCAGTGAGCATTTCCACATTCATATCAGAAAACAAAAAGATGATGGTGTATGAAATATGAGTCTACATTTCATACCCTTAGCTTTCTTGAAAAGTATACATTTTACATTCTGCTTGTAAAATGTCATTTGTTTTTTACTTCCTTATAGTTTTCCCTGGTATCTTTCCTTCTTCACCTCTCAGAGATTCATCTCATATCACAAAGCCCTTTTTAAGGACAAAAGGAACGGGAAAAGAGGGAAAAGTAAGCATCACTGATCAATATATTGAAAAAAGCCTTAAAACTTGTACAGTATGCCACAACTGTAGGCTTCCCATCTACTTCCATAAAGAAGTGAGTTGAGAATGGCCTTTTGTCCCCTTTTTTGGCGAGAGTCATGCTTGATCTTTCTAGCTTTGCAGCGTTCACTTTGGATTTTGTGTGTGTGTCATTCTTGCCATTTACATCGTTGTAGTCATTGTGTATATTGTTCACAGTTCTACTTACGTCATCTTGCATCAGTTTGTGTATTTCATTTACATTCACGTACCATGATTTAACTATTTTGAAATCAGTGGGTTTCTTTCTATTTTGTTTCTAGTTCTTTGCTATCCCCCAGAGTGCTGCTTATAAACTATATTGATGTGTATGTGGTCTTTTTCCTTGGGAGATAAGTCAAGTAATGGAATCTCTAACATAGCATTTATGATGTGACATCAGCAGACCCTGTTCTCACTCAGCGCTGATCTGAGCCAGAAGCATTGTTTTCTAGATATTCTGCTTTAGGTATTTTATGAATATGTAACTTCACATATAGTACATTGACCTAAATCTTAGTTTCATTCCTTGTTTGCTGTTCATTTAATGTCCATAATTGATAAATCAGTTAATTTAACTTTAATGTAAACACCTGTTTAATTTGTTTGTATTGTTTGAGTTTAGAAGCTCTAGGAGACAAAACTACTTTGCACGGCTAACGTTTCTGTCAAAGCTGTGATGAGGATAAAAACTTGACCCTATAAATAGGGTTGATTTAGCTTAATCAGTCTTTTACTTTAGATTAATATGACACTTAGAAAGTAATGATTTCCACAAAATTATTAAACTACAGGCCGGAAGATGCTTGTGTAGATGAGCTTCTCTCCACATTTTCTTGTTCATCGTAGAGCAAGTTTTGTAGCTTCACTTGGGCACGCTGTCTCCATTCATTTGTATCTTAGGCTTCATTCTTAAAAACAGAAGGAAAAGAAGTTGTTTCTGACACAAGAGGAAACAACTTTAATGTTCTATCCAAATTTAAATACTGTTTATGTGGGCTTAATCTTTGAGTTCAGAATTCAGTTTTTTTGTTTGTTTTGTTTTATTTTTTAAAGTGGTCAGACTTTCTAGGAAAATTTAATGTTAAACTAACAAAATTTATTGGAATTAATTTCTTTAGCTTTGATAATTTTTAATATATATATAGAATAATTTTAAAAAGATAACTTGTTTTTGTTTGGTTGTTTCAAGCTCACCTAAATTAATAAGGGAGATAAGGTAGATTTTGTAAGAGACCAGTAGTGTCACATTTGAAGAGGGAATCTTGTCACTTTTAAAGACACGTTGGGGAAGTGACTTGTGGTATATTGAGAGGAGTACTCTAATGGAGACATTAATGTTTGGGGAAAACAATTAGTTTTGTCTTCGGTATCATTTGCATTCTCTCTTAACATGATAGAAACTATAGGATGATTACAAATACTTGTATAGGCACGTTTAAGAGAGAAGCAAATGCGTTTGTATAAGCAATTTGGAGAAATTTTTTGTTGTGGTTGTTGTTTGGACTTGGGAGTTTGCAGGTATAAGAAACTCCCAGTAAGGAAACCCTTTCTAGTGGTTCAGATCAGCAACTCTGCTGCAGCCACCCCCACTCAGTAAACTTCAGTAGCTCCCTGTTATTTCCAGGATTAAATGTAAATGCTTTTGGAGCGTTTTAAAAATTGACCCCGTCCAACCTTTCCAGTCTAATTACACTTTCTATGATGTCGTGACACTGGCAAGCCAGTTGTTTTTCACATGACGCTCCTTCTCAGACTCTATGGCTTTATACTAGCTCTCCTCCGTACCTGAAGTTCATTTCTTCCCCACCTCTGCCTCCTGGCTTTCCTGGTTTCTTTCAAGACTCAGCTCACATCATGCCCTCTGCAGAAGGCCCCTCCCAGCCCTGCCCCCCTTCCTGCCTTCCTAGTCCTTTTGTTACCTTTATCTTTGGCAGTGACTCCTATGTAAGAGTATCAGCGATTATGAATAGTTATAGCTGACTATTCTACCACCAATCCACCGATGCCTAGTTGAAGTTTGATTTTTACTAATGATTTCAGCTGATGCTGCTTCGTTCATCTCCTTTTGTTGAATTTTAATCTCTGTGGATTGTTACATATGTGGATTATTCATGGAATCTAGAAGTTAGAGGTACTTGGGAAGATATCTAGACCGTCCATTCCATTTTACTGATAAGAAAACCCAGGTTCATAGTTTGAATGACTTGCAGGGTTAGCCAACATCCTCTGACTTAAAATTCAGCTTTGTTAATTGTCTAGTAACCAGAAGGAAGGGAATTCAGTATTGAAGTTTAAAAATGGCACATATCATTTAGTGTAAAGCTTCTTAACCAGTTTTGTATAATGGATCTCTTGACAGTCTGGTGAAGCTTTATCAACCTATTCCTTCTCAGAATGTTTTAAAGTGTATAAAATAAAATTCATAGGCTTACAAAGGAAACCAGTTATATTGAAATACAGTTATCAAAATATTTTTAATAAATGAATTAATGTACACAAGGTTGAGAACCCCTGATTAGGGGATATGGGACCACTCTAAAATTATTTAGACCCAATTCAGTTTAGAGAAGCTTTTCAAAGACCTCAGTGTGGTAACTTTATTTAGTCTCTCAATCTCTCTCCAAGCCTGAAATGTTTACCTGTCTCTCTTTTCATTGCCATTTTATTTTGTATCAACTCTTAGAATCCTGTTATGTTTGAAGAGACAAAGACATGGTTGTGACCTTACAGGTTTTAAAACCAGACTGATAATTTTTAAGGCTGGTGCCTGATTCACACTGGTAAAAGTGTGAATTCTGGTAAAAAGAGAAGAATTTAGATTCCATTTTACCTCTTTTGTTTTTCTATCATAAATTGAAATCCATGTTAAATAACAATATCGTTTCTCCTTCTAAGGATACTCTTGTTTGTTTTTATCATTGTAACTACATGGAATGAAAATTAGCAAACAGTAAAATTATTAACACTTTGGTATACCTCTGTATCAGCTCAGCGGTGCTGGGTGTTCGTCTTCATTCTTAAGCGCTGTGTTTTCTAATAAAGGCTCATATATAACCAGTAAAAGTGTTGTAGCAGTTTTAAGGTATAACATCTTTACAGATGATTCCTAGATTAATTAATCTGGTCCTAATTCTCCTAAGTGATATAGTCTTGCATCACCAGCTGCCTATTGAACATTTTGAACTGCACATCCTATAGCCATCTCAATTTCAGCATGTCCCATACCAAACTCATTACTTTTCCCATCCCAAACCGAACTTGTCTAAACTTTTAAACAAGGACCCGCCTGCCCCGATCTCTAGCCCTCAGGTTTACAACCTTTGAATTATCTACTCTTTCTTGCCCACCCCAGCATTTCTAATTTGTTAAATATTATCCTTTCTACCTTCACACCTTCTGTCAGATGCATGTGCCCTTCTTTCCACTTAAATAGCTACCACCATAGTATAAGCTCTTACTAGCTTCTTGCCTGCACTGTTGCACACAGCCCCTTCTCATTGAGCTCGAGTCTCTCCCACTGAATGCATCTTCCACATACTTACCAGAGTGGATTTTCTAAAGCCTAGGGTCAGATCATGTCACCTCTTCTACTTACAGTCTCAGATGGCTTCTACTTGCCTCAAGGAGCAATTATAAATCCCTCAATTTGGTATTTAAAGTTCTTCTCTTTTAAATGTGTTATTGTCTCCAGACACCCTCGGACCCTGCTACATTGGCCTGCTTGCTTTGGCCTGCACACCACACCTTGTCTTTTTCTTCTGCCTTTGCTCTAGCTGTCTCAAATGCTTGGAATGTTCTCTCTCCTCCTCCTTTGCTCCTTAGCATCTGTCTTCCTTTAAGACTTATCTCAAGGGTTACTTCCTTTAGGAGACCCTCTACTCCCCATTCCCCCCCCCCCCCCCATTCTGTTACCTTTCTCTTGACATCTGCATTTCATCTACTATTTATGTATCTTACCTTTATTTTGAATGAAGAAAGGGACTGTGTATAAGTTGATATTCCTTGAGAACAATGTTAGTGTCATAATTAAAGTGAAAATATCGAACTATCTCTGTCATTGAAGTTACATGCAAACACCAGTTACCATCTTTGTCTGGGTTTTCTTCTCTGTTAATTGGGATACTGCCATTTGTGTCTTGCAAGAAATAATTACTGTTTATCAGATGCTTTTGAGAGGTAGGCCCCAAAGCTGTAAATAGTCATTAAAAAGTCATTGCATCAGTTGATATGAGTGGTTCACACTGCCCCAAAGAGGATGAATGAAGACCAGGAAAGCAGGCATCTTGCAGGTATAAAAGAGGGGAGTTATATAAGTATTTTGATAACTACACACATGATTCAGTGTTTTACCATGAAGCTTTTAATTGTGGCATCATATGTATTTCAGTAAGTCAGAATTTTTAATGATAACTTCTAAAACAGCAATGTTACCAATTCTCAATAATTACAGTACTCTATGTTTGCCAGTATCTTTCATTCTTTATTACTGATCACTTTACTTAGAGGAGGGAGGCATCTTTATCTTCTTTCTCCACCAGGAAGTCTTGCCTACCTTCCCTGCCTTCCTCTTTTCATAGTTCTTTGCTTGAAGAAAAAAATTCTTTTATCTAATTATGTGTTATTTTTTACTTTACAGGGCCTAGCACTGCTCTACCAGTAATTGGCCCCTAATAGATGCCTGTTTAACTGAATTAAATGAGATCTCTACAAACTTTGAAAGAGTTTTAGAACACGTCTTTTTTGTCTGTGAATAGCTATATATTCTGTGATGTGTTATTTATTTTCTAGATGTATAAATACTGTAAATAGTAATTTTGGGGGATGTGGGGAGGCAGTTGGGGCTAAATGACTTGTCCAGCACACAGCTATTAAATGTCTGAGGTCAGATTTTAACTCAGGTCCTCCAGAGTCCAGTGCTGATTCTCTGTCCACTGTACCACATAGTTGCTCCTGTAGATGGTAACCTTTAGCACCAAATTCTCTTAGTAGTTATTTCATTTGAAAAGATTAGGCCCTGAAATTCCTTGTTGTCCTCACCATGGTTTTGTAAAAGTACTCTTTTTAAATTAATCAGCATAGCTCCTCTAATACACTATGATCTCATCAATGTACATACTTCCTACATTGATGAAGATCACTACCCAGCCACACTTTTCTGTTCTTTCTTCTTACATGTGTTCTTCTAAATCAGCCACAGGGGACCCAGACAATGGACAGTGGTCCTTCCTCTGGGCTCTAGTATTTGCTGGCTAATTTTGTTACCTTTGGCAAGTGACAGTAAATACTTAAAAAAAAAATTATATTGATACCTTTTGTTTTCACATTGCACAAAATTTTCCGAACATTCTTCTTCCTTCCAGAGAGAGATCCTATACAACAAAGAATTTTTTAAAAAGAGAGAGAGAAATCAACAAAGCTGTTGAATACAAATTAAAAAAATCTGAAAATCCACACCTGTTGTTACACACCTGTGGACCTCCCACCATTACAAAAGAGTACAGAAAAGTACTTTTTCTCTTTTTTTAACACATTTTTATTTACTTTGTTAAATATATCCAAATTACATGTTAAAAATTTTTTAATATTCATTTAAAAATATTTTCCCCATTATATGTAAAGAATTTTTAATATTCATTTAAAAAAAATTGAGTTCCTAATTTTTTCCCTCCCTCCATCACTTCTCCCTAAAACAGTAAGCAATTTGATATAGGTTACATGTGTGAATATTTCCATATTAATAATGTTGTGAAAGAAGAAACAGACAAAAATGAAAAAAAATGAAGTGAAAAATAATGTACTTCAGTCTGCATTCATACTCCATCAATTCTTTCTTTGGATGTGGATAGCATTTTTCATCACGTGTCTTTTGGGATTATCTTGGATCATTATATTGCTAAGAATAGCTAAGTCATTCACAGTTGGTCATCATAAATATAATTTTTACTATATATAATGTTCTCCTGGTTTTTCTCACTTTATTTTGCCTCAGTTCATGTAAGTCTTTCTAGGTTTTTCTGAAATTATCCTGCTCTTCATTCCTTATGGCACAATAGTATTCCATTACTATCATATACCACAACTTGTTTAGGCATTCCCCAGTTGATGGGCATCTTCTTAATTTCCAATTCTTTGCCACCACAAGAAAGAGCTGCTGTAAGTATTTTTGTACAAAGAGACCTTTTTCCCTTTTTTTTTTCATCTTTGGGATACAGACCTAGTAGTGGTATTGCTGAATCAAAGGGTATACAGAGTTTGATTGCACTTTGGGCATAGTTCCAAATTGGTCTCCAGAATGGATCAGTTCACAGCTCCACTTGCAGTGCATTAGTGTATCACTTTATCAGTTTCTTTTTCTGTCATATTAGCCATATTAAGTGTGAGGTGGTACCTCAGAATTGTTTTCATTTGCATTTCTCTAATTATAGTTATTTTAGAGCACTTTTTATATGACTACACATAGCTTTGATTTCTTCATCTGAAAACTGCCTATTCATATTCTTCAACAATTTATCAGTTGGGGAATGACTTGTATTCTTATAAATTTGACTTAGTTCTCTATGTATTTGAGAAATGAGGCCCTTATCAGAAATACTTGCTGTAAAATTGTTTCTCACCTTTTTCCTTTCCTTCTAATGTGGGTTGCATTGGTTTTGTTTGTGCAAACCCTTTTTAATTTAGTAAAAATCAGAATTATCCATTTTACCATATAGTAATGCTCTCTATCTCTTGTTTGGTCACAAAGTCTTCCCTTCTCCATAGATTTGACTAGTAAATTATCCCTTGCTCTCCTAATTTGTTATGGCATCACCTTCATGTCTAAATCATATACCCATTTTGACCTGATATACAGTATAAGATGTTGGTCTATAACTAGTTTCTGCCTTACTGTTTTCTAACTTTTCTCAGTAGTTTTTGTCAGTTACTGAGTTCTTGTCCCAAAAGCTGAGACTTATCAAATACTAGATCACTATGGTCATTTACTGCGATGTACTGTGACCCTAACAGATCCCCTGATCCATCACTTATTTCTTAGCCAGTACCAAATAGTTTTGATGATTACTACTTTATAATACAATTTGAGATCTAGTATGGCCAGCCCACCTTACTTCACATTTTTTTTCATAAAGTCTCTTGACATTTTTCAACTTTTGTTCTTTCAGATGGATTTTGTTATTATTTTTTCTAGCTATAAAATTTTTTTTGGTAATTTGGTGTAGCACTTAATAAGTAGATTAATTTGGGTAGACTTCTTATTTGTACTATATTGGCTTGACCCCTTGACCCTCCTGTGAACAATTCATATTTTTCTAATTGTTTAGATCTAACTTTATTTGTGTGAAAAGTGTTTTGTAATTACCGTGTTCGTATATGGTTCTTGGGTTTGTCTCGGCTGGCAGATTCCCGATTATTTTATATTGTTTACAGTTATTTTAAGTGGAATCACTCTTTCTGTCTCTCGCTGCTGGGCTTTGTTGGTGATATAAAAAATGTTGATGATTTATTTGAATTTATTTTATATTTGGTAACTCTGCTAAATTTTGGGGTTTCAAATTCCCTGATCCTACCCATCCTGCACCCCTTGAAAAGGCAACAGTATGATATCGATTATGTATGTGAAATCATGGAAAACACATTTCCGTGTTAGTAATTTTGCAAAAGAAAACACAAAATAAAAAACCCCAAAATAACATTTTATTAAGTGTGCTTCATTCTGCACTAGAGTTCATTAGTTCTGGAGGTAGTTTGTGTAAGCATTACTTAAATAAGCATTTTCAAATTGATGAACTTCATCTTTGGTAGATACATACAGAACCAAGAAAAGAGAGATTTTCATAGCCGGTCAAGTTTTCTAGTAGCATACCCTTATCACAGATTTTAAAACTTGAGATACAGTGTTAAGAGAATAAACAATGCAAGGATAACTTTTTTCAAATTTGTTTATAATACAGCTTGTAAAATTCTTTTTAGGAAAATAAACATGAATCGTAATACACATTCTCATTTTTAGATGGAACTAATTATTGGGAAAACTTTGCTACATCAATTTTAGCATTAATTTTACTACATTATACTGCTTCCTTGAATCCCTGGTTACCTTCAAAATGCAGCTCAGGTGCCATCTTGTGCGGAAGCCTTTCCTGGTTCCCCAGGTGCTGTTGCACTCCCTCCACAAACGAACCTGAGTGCAGATTTTGATCTTACACACTTAATAACTATGACCCTGGGCAAGTCAAACAATCTCTGTGCTATGACATGGGGATAATAGTAGTTTCTACCTCCCAGGGTGGATTTTAGAATAAAAATAATTGTAGATTTTGAGTACTTCATAATTTTCAGAATTGAAAATATATACTATATTGAACTTTTTTGGCTTATGATTTAATTGAAGTATATATTGGGTATTTTAGACCTGGAGTATAGAAAAAAAATGAGGTCTGCTGTTAACATTTTATGGAACTCCTTCCCCATTTAGTAGAGGGAGTTGATGTAAAATGCATTCATTTTAATAGAAATTCCTGTTGGGAATTTTTATATAGTAGAAAAATCAAATTTTTCCAGTGTCAAAGATCATTGTGAGTAGATTAAGTTTGTATGTAACTTGTCAGGCTCATTTTACAAGTCCTGCCAGGGTTTTAGTATGCATAGTTAGTTCTGTTTGTATTCCCAAATGTCACCCATTGCCTTGGAATAGCAATTTTCCCCCTTGGGGGTAGCTGTCCTACACCAGGCCGTGCTCTTTTTAAATTGCATGAAACGATAATTTGAATTTTGCACATGTATCTAATCTGCAGGCCCTGTTTCCTAAGTATTAGCATATATGTCATGGCAGTCTTAAATGTTTCCAGGTGTGACCAAAAACATACACATAAAATTGCTCTTAGATCATCATGGCCCAAAGGAATTACCACAGGATTTCAGATTTGGCATCAGTAATTGAAAAAAGGATGTTTACACTAACCCTGTTTTGTACATGTTCTCTTTGACTCTTTGAGCTTTTAAAAAAACATTAACTATAACCTTAGATTCTGATTCAGCAGTTTGAGCGTTTGAAAGAAAGTTTCTGTATTGTTTTGGATCATTTCTTTTTTTGAGGTGGTTTCCTCTTTTCTCCACTTTGTGTCAGATTAATCCTAAAGCAAAAGTGGTCCTTTAGATGGCCCTGGTTACTTAGTGAAAAGACATATTACAAACCCTGTGCTTAAAATTTCTTATCAATTATTGTAAAGTGGTTGGTTTTTTGAACTTCCTTTGAAACTTCAGCAGTGAAGTAATGGCTTTCTATTACTAGTTCAAGGGAAATCCTAGAAAGGGAATTAATATAGGAGAACATCACTTTCTATTAACAGAACTCCTGAAAATAGAAGGAAGAATGGCAGCAGAAGAAGTTTTAAGCAGATAAACTCCACGAAGAAGGGAACTTTTGATCCTCCCATGGAGCGTAATCTTTCAAGCCCTTATAAGTTATCAATGAATATGTGCTACATGATCATGGTTATATATATATATATAATTTGCATTTTCTTATGGAATAGTTATTTCTGTGTAGTAAAAGAATCCCTCACTTGTGGAGGAATTTCATTCTCTTGGAAGTTTTAATGAACTTCTGTAGAATTCATAACTCTTGGCTGTTGATATTTTTGCAGCATTTTCTGTGACAGTTTAAATATGGCATGTGTGTGGTGTTGCTACTTTAGAGTTTATATATATGTAGTAATTCTGAATTGTACCAGATTTCACACATATCTAAGTAAAGAGTTGGAATTAATTTTTGATTTAATTGTTTATAATTTTTTGAAGTATCTGAAATATAATCTGTGTGGTAGATAAATAAATGATCTGATTATTTATGAGGTCTGGAGGTAGCAAGGGGCACAGTGACACTGGGCCTGGAGCCAGGACAGCCCTAGTTCAGATGTGGCCCCAGAGACTTATTGTCAGTTTGATCCTGGGGAAGTAACTCAGCCTCTGTCTACTTTAGTTTCCTCAATTGTAAAATGAAGACAATACACCTACTTCCCAGGATTACTGGGAGGATTAAATGAGCTGAAATTTGTAAGAAGCCTGACAGCATAGAAGGTGCTTAATAAGTGCTTATTTCCTTCCTTCAATGGACATTTGATCTTTTAATTGACTCATGTGGTCAGATTGTAAGAGGACCAGTCTTAATCATCCTAAAGAGTTACCATTATTGAAAGGAGGTCTTGGGTAGAGTGTCTCAGGATAGGGCTCAGGTGGGTAAGGTTGGACTTTAATCAGTGGCTTGGATAAAAACAGAGGACTTGTTATCAAATTTGCACATTTTGCCTGTGATACAAAGCTAATGGGTGTAACTAAGGTTAGCAGCAAGAGTTAAGATTTAAAAACAAAACAAAACAAAAACCATGATGTACTTAGAATGCTGACTGAGTCAGTGTCTGTTAGAATGCAGTTTAATAAATACAGTTGTTGCAGTCTTACACACAGTTTAAAAAAAGCTTCACCCATATAAGATGGCTAGACAGCGAGCGGTTCATTTTTTAAAAACACCTCGATTTAAGTGAATAGCACTCAATATTGAACAACATGATATGGCTGTCAATTAGCTATTGTAAACTTAGCCTTCTTTTATAGAGAAATAGTGAGCATTTTTGGGGGGGCTGTGATAGTCCTGTTGTACTCTCCCCTGATTGGGGAGATGTACACATGTACACATCTGAAGTATTCAGTTCTGGGCACCACGTTTTATGGAAGGACGTTCATTGCTCATTTGGGAAATGTCTAGAAGATAACTGGGATGTTAAAGGGGCTCAAATTTGTGCCATACGATGATTGACAGAAAGAAACAGAAATGTTTAATCTAGGGAATAGAAGACTTAAGGGTAGAGTATTAGAGCTTGATAGGATACGAAATATTTGAAGATCTCGTCTCATGGAAGGAGGAATTAGACTTACTCTACTTGACTTTTATGTGGGAAAACTAGGAAGAATAACAGAACTAGCTATACATTGCAAAGAGGTAAATTTAGTCTTGATGTTTATGTCAGAAACTTCCAAGCGATTTAGAACTATCCAGAACTAGAACTGACTATCCATAGAAGAGTAGTAGTTTCCCTCTCTCTTAAGTTCTAAGCAAAAACTTGGGAGGTGTAAATTAAACTAGATGGATAACTTAAGAGGTACCTCCCAATTCTGAGGTTCTTTGATTCTGTGAAATGTAATACATACTTAATACTATACATAAAATCTTAAGTGATTTGAATATAAAAAGTACAAGGAACTTGGTCAAAGTACAAGGCATCATTTAGAAATGGCTATGTGATAAATAACTATTCTTGTTAATTCATACTGTGTAAAAATACTACTTACCACTGAGTTCCGATGAGTACCGTTAAATACTTTGATGGTTCTGTGATATCACTGATGTGGGATTCTTGTCTTAAAACTCCTTCATAGGGGTTCTACTGCAGAAGACTGAGGGCCTTCTTTTACATATCCTTAATGTAACACTGATCCCAGAAGGAACAGGTGGATTCTAATCAGTTATCTGTCTTTCTACCTGTGTGACTGCCCCCTACATTCTTGTCCAGTCATGCCTCTTTGTGATGATGTCTTCAAGGTGTCTAATGTACAATTCTTTATTAGTTATATGCTGCAGCCTTTTTATACTATTAAATCCATCTCCATTGTCATCATTTTAGAGATAAAGAAACTGAAATCCGGTGTAGTTAAATGACTGACATGCCCTAGATTACACAGGCAGTAAGTGACAGAAGTAGGAGAGTTGGGGTTTTAAACTCAAGTACTTGGGCTCCAAATTCAGCACTGCTTTTCTTATTCCATCCAGGCCCTGTTCACCATCCATCTACAGTCTGTGCATAAGATATACATTAGTAGTTGAAGTAGACAATATGTATGACTGCTTTTCATGATTGATATTACTCTAAATATGATTTCATTTTTCTATTTAAAAAAATTAGTTTTCTGTAAGCATCCCCAAGCTATATTAAAATGCTAATAGTACAAAAATGTGTCTGAATTAAACTGTTTTTGAACAGAACATTAAAACTATCATCCTTAGTGTTTGTTTAGAACTTGGTGAGGAATCAACTTGGCATTTTAATGGCATGTAGTCTTGAGTGTAATAGGATTTGAAATTAGGATTAAAGGACTATTTTTATTCCATTTTTACTTGTATTTGTCACAAGTGACATAACCTGTTTTTGTGTCAATGGTGATATTGTCCTGATTCTCTTGGAATGAAAATTCATTACTTGTAAATAACAAGTCCTTTATAAATTTGAAAATAACAAGTTCTATATAAATACTGCAAAATTCGTATTTTGTGAAGAATATCTACTTGGCTAAATTTGGGGTAATTTTGACCAGTAATTTAAAAGTATTTAACCTGGGAATATTTCTTGTAAACAAATTTGGCAGTTTTATCAACTTATTAGGTATAGGTAATTAAATCAGAGGTTCTACATGTGTATATTTGGAGATGCACACATTAAAAAATAGTTGAGGCACTAGCAATTTGATTCATTGTGGTTTAAAAGGCAAGTAATTTATGAGTATCCTAGTGCTGTATGGGCATGTTCCCTATTAGTTAAAGTACCTGTATGGTTCATTTTCTACCATTAAGAGAAATCCCCTTTTGCCTTCTTTTTAAAGTCTGGAAAGTTCAGTTAGTCATTTCCTAAAGCAATATTCCATATTAAAATATTAAATCCTACATTTATAGTTATTTCCACTGACTCTTGTTCAGATGCATTTTGTGTGTTTCAGAATAACTGGCTAAAATAAGCTTTTAAAAATGTACTTTTGGAACTCCCTCTCTGCCCTTTGAGTGTGATTTTCAGTGCTAATGGATCTAAGACTAATGTATGTAAGACCTAATGCAAATGTTACATTAATATTCCTTAGCATGCATTAAGATATGTTTTTGAAAGATTTGAAAGTTTTGGGTTTTTTTTTTTAACGACTTGGTCATTCAGTTATATCTATTTAGAGTAAGAAGCATTCCTTAAGAATTTTATATGCTGGGGTGGCTAGATGGGGCAGTGAATAGAGCACCTGCCCCGGAGTCAGGAGAACCTGAGTTCAAATTTGGCCTCAGACACTTAACACTTACTAGCTGTGTGACCTTGGGCAGGTCACGTAACCCCAATTGCCCTGCTCTCCCTTCTCCAAAAAGCAAAAACAAAACAAAGAAAAGAATTGTATACACCCACAATGAAGAGCTTTCTCACTTTGGGGAGTGAAAAATCATCTTGGGATATTGGGCTGTTAAGGAGTATGAAATTGGGTTTGGAAGAAAGTAGGGCAGTTGATTTTAATGTCATATTAAAAGGGTCTATAAAATGTAGATAGTAAGAGCAGTTAAGAATCCAAACGTTACATGATAAGGGACCTCAATTTGGGTAGTGGCAGTAGTAAATGAAAAACAAATGGTTACAAGAGATCATTTCTTTATTTTTTTTAAAATATGGAAATGATAAATGTTGGAGAATATGTGAGAAAATTGAAACACTGATGCATTGTTAGTAGAGTTGTTGAACTGATCCAGCCATTCTGGAGAGCAGTTTGGAACTTGGGCAACCAAACTGCGTATACCCTTTGATCCAGGAATACCACTTCTAGGTCTGTATCCCAAAGAGGTCATAAAAAAGGGAAAAGGACCCACATGTACAAAAATATTTATAGCTGCTCTTTTTATGGTGACAATTAGAGATAGAAGGGCTGCCCATCAATTGGGGAATGACTGAACAGGTTGTGTAAATAATGTAATGGAATACTATTGTGCTATAAGAAATGAGGAATAGGTAGATTTCAGGAAAAAACTGGAAAAACCTAACATGAACTGATGCTGAGTGTGGTGAGTGGAACCAGGAGAATATTGCACACAGTAAGAGCAACATTGTGTGATGATCAACTATGATAGATTTAACTCTTTTCAGTTATAAAATGATCCAAGACAATTCCGAAAGATCCAGGACAATTCCAAAAGATCCAAGACAATTGATTAAAAAAGAGAAAGAACTATAAAGTCAAAGAATACTATTTTCACTTTGTTTTTTCTTTCTCATGATTTTTCCCTTTTGTTCTGATTCTTCTTTCACAACATGACTAATGTGGAAATATGTATAATCTATGTCAGATTTGTACTATCTTGGGGAGGGGGGAGGAAATGGAGAGAAAGAAAAAAATTTGGGACTTAAAAACCTTATAAAAATAAATATTGAAAACTCTTTACATGTAATTGGAAAAGATAAAATACTATCAAGTGAAAATAAAATTTTTTAAAAACTTTATTTTCCCAGTTACGTGTAAAAACAATTTTTGACGTTTGTTTTTTAAATTTTAAGTTCTTCCCCTCTTCTTGAAAAAGCAAAGCAATTTGATATAAATTTCACATGTGCAGTCATGCAAAATATATTTCCATATTAGCCATCCTGTGAAAGAAAACATAGACCTCCCCCTCCCTTAAATAAAACTCACAAGAAAAATAAAGTTTAAGGGGCAGCTATGTCACAGTGAATAGAGCACTGGCCCTAGAGTCAGGAGGACCTAAGTCCAAATCCAGCCTCAGACACTTAATACTTACTAGCTGTGTGACCTTGGGCAAGTTGCTTAACCCCAATTGCCCACTTCAAAAAGAAAAGACAGAGAAAAAAAGTTTAAAAACGAAGTATTCTTTATTCTGCCTTCAGACTTTATGCATTCTTTTTCTGGATGTGAATAGCATTTTTTCATCGTGAGTCTTTAAAATTGTCTTGGAACATTGTATTGCTGAGAATAGCTAAATCAGTAACAGTTGATCAATCACTATTGCCATTACTATGTACAATATTCTGCTGCTTCTGCTCACTTTACTTTGTATCAGTCTGTCAGTCTTTCCAGGTTTTTCCGAAATCATCATACTTGTTATTCCTTATAGTACAATAATATTCCATGACAATTGCATACCATAGTTTGTTCAGCTATTCCCCAATTGATGAGCACCCCCTCAATTTCCAATTATTTTTGCCACCACAAAAAGAGCTGCTACAAATATTTTTGTACATAAGGACCCTTTTCCTCTTTTTTGATCTCTTTGTGATACCATCCTAGTAGTGGCATTGCTAAGTCAAAAATTATGCACAGTTTTATAGCCCTTTGGGCGTAGTAACAAATTGATCGCCATAATGGTTGGATCAGTTCACAACTTCACCAACAGCTCACTAGTGTCCCAGTTTTCCAGTATTCCCTCCAACATTTTTTTTCCTCTTCTCTCATATTAGCCAATCCAATAGGTGTGAGGTGGTACCTCAGAATTGTTTTAATTTGCATTTTTCTAATCAATAATCATTTAGAATATCTTTTAATATGACTATAAATATAGCTTTGACTTCTGGGAACTGCCTGTTCATATCCTTTGACCATTTATCAATTGGATAATAACTTGAATTCTTATAAAATTGACTCAAATCTCTGTATATTTGGAAAATCAGAACTTTATCAGAGAAACTTGCTATAAAATTTTCCCTCCAATTTTCTGTTTTCTTTCTGATCTTGGCTGCATTGATTTTGTTTGTTCAAACTTTTTAAATTTGATGTAATCAAAATTATCCATTTTATATTCCATAATGCCATCTCTTGTTTGGTCATAAATTCTCCTTTTTGGAAGATCCATAGATCTGACAAGTAAACTATTCCATTCTCCCCTAATTTGGTATATCACCCCATATGTCTAAATCACGTACCCATTTGGACCTTATCATGATAGACAGTGAGATCTTGGTGTATACCTAGTTTCTGCCAAACTGCTTTTCAGTTTTCCCAGCAATTTTTGACAAATAGTGAATTCTTGTGCCAAAGTCTTGTATCTTAGGGTTGGTAAAACACTAGATTACTATGGTCACTTACTATTATGTATTGTATACATAATCTCCTCCACTGATCCACTCTCTATTTCTTAGCAGACACCAGATGATTTTGATAACTGTCACTTTCTAGTACTGTTTGAGATCTAATGGCTAGGCCACCTTCCTTCACATTTTTTTTTCCATTAATTTCCTTGTTATTTTTTGACCTTTTGTTCTTACAGATGAATTTGTTGCTTTTTTTCCCTTAAATATAAAACAATTTTTTGGTAGTTTGATTGATATGGCACTGAATGAGTAAGTTAATTTAAGAAGAATTGTCATTTTTATTGTATTGGTTCAGCCTACTCATGAGCAGTTAATATTTTTCTAATTGTTTAGATCTGATCTTATTTCTGTGAAAAATGCTTTGTAATTGTATTCATATGGTTCCTGGGTTTGTCATAAGAGGTAAACCTCCAAGGATTTTATATTGTCTTCAGTTATTTCAAATGGAATTTTTCTTTCTGTCTCTTGCAACTGGACTTTGTTGGTCAGTTGATGATTTACGTGAGTTTATAACCTGAAGCTTTGCTGAAGTTAATTATTTCAACTTGTTTTTAAGTTGATTCTCTTAAGATTTTCTAGGTATACCATCCTGGCATCTGCAGAGTGTTAGTTTTATTTCTTCATTGCCTATCCTCATTTCTTCAATTTTTTAATCTCTTATTCCTATAGCTGGCATAATATCGAATAATAGTGGAGATAATGGGCATCCTTGCTTCACTGCTAGTCTTATTCTGAAGGTGTTTAGCTTATCCTAGCCATTGCAAATAATGCTTGCTAATGGTTTTAGGTAGGTACTACTTATCATTTTAAGGAAAGCTCTGTTTATTCCTGTGCTTTCTAGTGTTTTTAATAGGAAAGAGTGGTGTATTTTGTCAAGCTTTTGTGCATTTATTGAGATAATAATTTTTTATTGGTTTTGTTATTGATATATCAATCATGCTGATAGATTTCCTAATATTGAACCAGTCCTGTATTCCTGGTGTAAGTCCCACTTAGTCAAAATGTATAATCTTTCTGCTGTAGTGCCCTTTCATTTAAGATTTTTGCTTCAGTATTCATTAGGAAAATTGATCTGTTGGTTTTTTTTACTCTGTTTTTGCCTTTCCTGGTTTGAGTATCAGCACCATATTTGTATTGTAAAAGGAATTTAGTAGGACTCTTTAGCCTATTTTCGCAAATAGTTTATATAGTATTGGAATTAATTATTCTTTAAATGCTTTATAGAATTCACTTGTGAATCCATCTGGTTCTGGTGATTTTTTTCTTAGAGTGCTCATTGATGGCTTCTTCAATTTCTTTTCCTTAGATAGTATTATTTAAGTATTCTATTTCTTCTTTTGTTAATCCAGACAATTTATAGATTTGTATATATGTATACACACACACACACACACACACACACACACACACACACATACATATTCTTCATAAGATTGTTATGTAATTGGATAAAATTGCTCCTAATAATTGCTTTAATTTCCTTTTCATTTGTGTTGAATTCACCCCTTTCATTTTTGATACTGATAATTTGGTTTTCTTTCTTTCTTTCTTTTTTTTTTTTTACAATCCAACTAACCAGTAGTTACCAATTTTATTGTGTTTTTTCCCCATAAAACCAGGACCTAGTTTTATTTATTAGTTAATTTTATTAATCTTCTTTTTTTTATTTTTAGGATTTTGAATTTGTTTAATTAGGAATTTTAACATCTGATCTTTTTCTAGGTTGTTTTTTTTTTAGTTACATGCTTAATTCTTTATTCTGCTTTTTTTTTTCTATTTTATTGCTGTTAGAGTTTAGAGTTATAAGTACTGCTAAGTACTGCTTTGGATGCTTCCCATAAATTTAGTTATGTTGTCTCATTATCATTCTCTTTAATGATTATTAATTATTTATATGATTTATTCTTTGACCCATTCATTCTTTAGGGTTAGATTATTGAGCTTCCAGTTAATTTTTAGTGTGTGCTTCAAAGCTCTTTATTAAATATAATTTTTATTGTATTATGATCTAAAAAAGGTACATTTAATATTTCTGGTTTTCTGAAATTGGTTGTAAGGTTTTTTTTATACCCCAATTCGTGATCACTTTTTGTGTAAGTGCCATTTACACTGAGAAAAAGATATATTCCTTTCTATTTCCATTCAGTTTTTTTATAAAGTTCTGTCATATCTAACTTATCTAAAATTCTTTTCATCTCCTTAACTTTTCTTGTTTATTTTTTTATTTATTTACTTCTGAGATGGGAAAGTTGAGGTCCCCCACTAGTATAGTTTTCCTGTTTTCCCCTTTAACTCATTTAATTTTTCCTTTAGGAATCTGGATGCTGTGCCATTTGGTGCATATATGTTTAGTATTAATATTAATTCATTGTTTTTGATACTTTTTGATAAAATGTTATATTTTTAACTTAAGTCCTATGAGTGCTACCCCTGCTTTTTTTTTTAACTTCTGCTGAAATGTGTGCAAGTTTCTGCTCTAGTTTCTTACCTTTAATCTCTGTATGTTGTATGTCTCTGCTTCAAGTGTGTTTTTTGTAAACAACATGTTGTAGGATTCTGGTTTTTAATGCATTCTGCTATCTGCTTCCATCTTATGTGTGAGTTCATCCCATTCACATTCACAGTTATGATTACTGTGTATTTCCCTCCGCCCTATTTTTCTCTGTGTTTATCCTTCTCTCTCCCTTTCACTATATATTGCCTCACCAGTGTTTTACTTGCTTCCTCCAATCTACCCTCCTTTTCATCAGCATGCCTTACTTCCTCTCTTCTTACTTCCTTTTAGGATGACAGATTTCTCTACACAACTAAGTGTGTATATTATTTCCACTTTGAGCCAATTTCAATGAGAATAAGGTTTAAGTGTTACCACCTCCCTAACTTCCCTTCCACTCTGAAAGTTCTTTTGTGCCTCTTTTATATGAGATAATATACCCCATCCTATCTCTCCCTTCCCCCTTCATGAGGTGCATCCCTCTTTCTTGCCCCTTAAGTTTATTTTTTTGATATCCAGTCATAGTCAACTCATACCTGTGTCCTTTGCTTATATATCCTTTGTCTATGTACCATCTAACTGCTCTAATAATGGTAAAATTCTTAGAGGTCACAAGTATCATCTTCCCATATGAGAATGTAAACAGTTTAACCCTGTTGAATCTTTTATAATTTCTTTCATGTTGGCCTTTTTATGCTTCTCTTTAGTCTTGTATTTGAAAGTTAAATTTTCTATTCAGCTCTCGTCTTTTCCTCAGGAATGCTTGAAAATTCTCTATTTCATTAAGTGTCCATTTTTCTCCCCTGAAGGATTATACTCAGTTTTTCTTGACAGGTGATGTTATTTTGCTCTCCAAAGTATCATATTTCAAGCCCTCTGATACTTTAATATAAAAGTTGCCAAATTTTGTGTTATCCCAACTGTAACTCCATGATATTTTAATTTTTTTTTCCCTGGATGCTTGTACTGTTTTCCTTTTGACCTGGGATCTCTGGAGTTTGGCTATAGTATTCCTGGGAGTTTTAATTTTCAGATCACTGTCAGGAAGTGATAGGTAGATTCTTTTCATTTCTGTTTTAATCCATGGTTCTAGAATATCAGGGCAGTTTTCCTTGATAATTTCTTGAAATATGGTATCTAGAATATTTTCAAAAATCCTAACTTTTAGGTAGTCCAGTAATTCTTAAATTGTCTCTCCTTTCTTTTCCATGTCATTTGTTTTTTCAGTGAGATATTTTACATTTTCTTCAATTCTTTCCATTCTTTTGATTTTGTTTGTTTCTTGATGCCACATGCAGTTGTTAGCTTCTGCCTGTCCAATTCTAATTTTTTTTTTTGGAGGGCAATTGGGGTTAAGCAACTTGCCCAAGGTCACATAGCTAGTAAGTGTTAAGTGTCTGAGGCAGGATTTGAACTCAGGTCCCCCTGACTTCAGGGCTGGTGCTCTATTCACTGCGCCGCCTAGCCACCCCCCAATTCTAATTTTTAAGGAATTATATTCTTCCATGAGCTTTTGTACTTTCTTTTGCATTTGTAATGCCAAGCAAAGGCAACTTCCAAGGTTCGGAATACCAGCATAGCAAACTCCATTTATTAAGTGACAGATTAAGGCAAAACATTTCACAGAACAAAAAAATCAAAATACAGTGTAACTCATTCATTTAGCAAGTAAGTGCTCAATTCAATCCAAGTACTACTCCACCCCTGGACAGTACTTTCATTTAGTCAGTTAAAGTCTCTCTTCTCAAATGGAGATTAGTTTCCAGTCATAAACAAAGTACATTCATTTGGTCAAAGAGCACAAAAAGTCAAAAGTTTCCCAGGCCTGTATCACAGCTGAATTACAATACCATCCATTAATGCCAAGCACTTTCTCAAAAGGGGCAGGAGAGCACAAAAGGCCATCTACCCTTAAGCTACAACAAGGTTAAGATACTATCACAGCATTGAAAACCCAAGGAAAGGTCCTTCATCTTGACTGGAGGCAAGTTTTCAGCAATCTCTGTTCCTGGGGAG
>CM053580.1:369941376-369952180 GCA_028627135.1 Pseudochirops cupreus
CAACAGCAGCACTGTCCTTCACCAGTAAATGAATCTGGCAAAACAACATCAAAACAGACAAAATACTGGCATCATAGCCATACCTCCTCAGTTCTCAGCAGCTCTGGGTGGCAGTTCTCAAAAGTCCTGGGCAGCTCAAACTGGTCCTCAGCAGTGTTTCTCTCAGCAACTCTGGCCCTTGGAAATTCTCCACTCTGCCTCCAGGATACTGCTCTCCAAAAGTCCTTCTGGCCTCTTCTGCTTGGGCTTCTCTCTAAATCCATGGCACCAGCTCCTCCCAGTTCATCCCTCTCTCTTCACATCAACAAGTCCATCCCACAAGTGGGATTCGCAAGCTCTGGGTTTTAACACTCAACCTGAAAACCAAGCCAATACAAGGGTATCTTTAAATTCCATTACCATTACAGCATTTTACCAATTCTGCTTTTTAAGGTATTCTTCTCTTAAGTGGATTCAATAACTTAAAACTAGATTTGAAGGAAAATCTATGAATGTGAAAGAATCAATTAGCAAACGTTTATTAAGCACTTAGTGCATGCTGGGCCCTGTGACAGTTTCTGGAGATACAAGAAAAAGGGAAAATAGTCCCTGCCCTTGAGCTTATTTATTACATTGTAATGGGGGGAGACAATGTGTACATAAGTTGGTACATTACAAGATATATAGGTTAGGTGAAAGAAAACAGCTGTAGATAACTTCTCAATTTCTAGTCTTCATGACTTGAAAGAAAGAATGGTGATGCCATTGATAGAATCAGGAAATTAGATTTTGGGAAAGGTGATAAATTCAGTTTGAGATGCCTCAAATTCGTGGTCATAGTGGGGTCAGGTGTAAATATACCAAAATGATTTGGAAGTGTAGCTTGGAATTTAGAACATGGAAGTCTGGTAGTCATTGATAGGAGAGGTTGATAGTCTAGGGAGAAAGTATTTATAGCTGATAGCAGGAGAATGGTGGCTCCGTACAGGAGGCAGGAATAATGCAAAGTACACCTGTCCTGCAATTCTACACACACACACTATGAGGATATTTGACAGGAGGAAATCATTCCTCATGATGAAGGAAAACACTCCCTCATGGAGTATGCCCAGCACAGACAGTTGTTAGAATGTTCTCCTGTAAGTTGGCACACACAGGCTTCTCTCAAACAAAGATCAGAGACATTTAACAAAAGCTGGTCAGTGTTCATGCATGAGACACAGCAGAGTCCCATCAAGACTAGGGTGTCTATCTGGACTCTGAGCCCTTGATAGGGACAGAGGAAGGAACTGAAAGGGGCAGGTGTAGTTTGAAGCCAGAATGAGGTGTCTAGTCAAATGGCACTTTGTTTCTTTGTGACAGCATGGATACAATAAAGCTGAGTGACAAGCTTGCTAATCTAGTCTGGCCTCTTGCCTTTGCTTTGGCAAGAAAGATTATTTTTTTAATTAAATGCAGTTTGTTCCTTAGTAGAGGTATTTGTAGGGTTGTGTGAACTGAGAATCTCTCTGCTGCATTGGAAAACTGTCATTTCATGCAAGTCAGTGTAGCTTCTGTGACATCTGCTCATTTGGATCCAGTGTGTGTGTCTTGGGAGAATAAGAATTGACTGGAAGGAAATCTATTTTCATATTTTTTAATGTGGCTAGTTAATGAGACCTAGGGAGCTGGTCTTTTTTAAAGTTTTTAACAGGGAGATCATCTCTTCTAATCAATTAATCAGTGATTAAACATTTATTAAGTGCTACTATTTGCCAGACACTGTGCTAAACACTAGAAAAGTGCTGGTAAAACATAGCTTCTTAGGCCAAGTTGGCTGTCAGAGCGATGTAGGGTCCTCCCTTAGATAATTTTTTAAATTTGCTAATTGAGAATTAAGAAACTTTCACTGGAAATATCCAGCAAGAAGAAGAAGGAGGAGGGAGATGAAGAGGGGGGGAGAAGGAGGAGGAAGAAGAGAAATGGTTATGAAGATTGGGAGAGGTAGAAAGAGAAAGCCAAGGAGTTATGTGTGTCAAAGGTACATAGAGGTCAAGGATGAATTGTTCTTATTTGATGTTGAGGGCTATAAGATTTTGCAAATTTCATAGGCAAGGTAATTTCAGTAAATGAAATTTGTTTGCCACATTTCTTAAAAAGGAATTTGGTGCAATGCGGATATAAAGGAAGAGGCAAGCAGTGAAAGGAGGAATTTGAGAGGTTAAACAAGTTTCTGATTGCAGTGTAACTTGTAAAACATTGTGCATACTTAAACAATTTGTATGCCTAACTAAAAATGCAAGCAATAGCCATGTAAGTTTGTAGCACCCATTCTGGGTTCACTCTCCCAACTTAGGCCCACTAGTTCCTGGCTACTCCTCACTGAAGAATTTTAAGAATACTGGGTTGAGGTATCTAATATTGTTGTTTCTGAGTCCACATTTGGTGTTCTCTTTATTATCAGTCAACCAATAGCCTCTATTAGCTTTTAGCAATGAGTTTACTGGGGAGGTATAGCCAAAACAGTAGGTACAAAAAAAAAAATCTCCCCATCCTGGGACACATTTTCCCCTTGTATATACAAGATCTCTGGAGTGTGGGCTTAAACTTAATGTACTATGGTAATGAGGTAGCTGTGTAGTGAACATATGTGTCTAAGAAGTACTTAGAGCCAGCTGCTGGTGCAGCATAGAGAATGCTGGGCCTCGAGTTAAGAAGACCTGACTTCACATCTGGTCTCGGACGTTTATGTGACCCTCAGTTTCCTCAGTTGTAAAATGGGAATAATGATATCTACCTCCCCGGGTTGTTTTGAGGATCAAATGAAATGATGTTTGTAAAGCGCGTGGCACACAGTAGATGCTGTGTAAATATCTATTATTATTACTGCCTGACTTCAGGTCTCAGAAGTACTTTTGTTTCTTTGTTTATTTTTCATAAGGTTCCCATTAGATATAGATTTCTGTTGGACTTTATAAATTAGTGTCATTCTGTGTGTATTGTTAGCATTTCTCTCTTTTATGAGGGGTCATTCATTTCTTTGGGGGGTGGGGTGAGGAGACTGCTTTTCTACTTCCGCAGGTGGTTCTGTTATTTGCTGTCAGTTTGGCAGGCTCTGCTCGATGGTGAGATCTTTGATCATTTTTGTGGATGTTGTAGTCAATTACTCCTTCACAATTTAAAATTATAATTATTAGTGCTGAATGTCTTAATTAAAACAAGTTAAGAAATAAAAGCCTGTGAACAAAGTCTCAAAGTGCAGTGTCCTGGGTGCAGATACACACACCACTGGATCAACTCATCATTATGGATTTCTTATATATCTTTTTATTGTCCACTCTTTGCATATAGTAGGCATTCAGTGAATGTTTATTGAGTAAATGAATAAAATTCATTTCTGGTGCTAGGGATTGGACAGGAAGATGCCCTCATTCTTCTTAGTAAACTTTCAGAAAAATTTACTCTATATGTCAGAGATTAGACAAAGAAAGGTGATTGAAAAGAAGTCCATTAAGGGCTAATGCTAATTGTTTCCCTGGATTTCAGTTTATGTTATCCCTTCTGTTAACATGTATGATCACAAGTTATCTTTACTAATAAATGCACACTTGAAGATATGTTAACTTTTGTTTTTATACTGACCTATGTGAGATTTAGATATGTGAGTAAAAAAGTCATAAGTAAAAGATTATTGAATTGAATTGTTTCCTCTGTTCTGAATCTCTATCAAACGGTTGTATCTCAACTTTTGAAAAGTATGTATTTCTGTGGACTATGGACTTTTGAAGTTTGAACTTTAAAAATGAAACAGATTGTGAGTAATCAAAGCATGAAACTGCAGATTTTAGTTATCAAAGCGTTTGTTAAATAGTACTTGGTATCACTGAAACTAGTAATTAAATCTACTTTGACTGTGACGTAAGCCACATAAAGTCTCAAAATTTATGGCATTTAAAAAATTTACTTGGGGGTTTAAATTTTAAGTAAAATTTGCTTTGATATTTAATTTAACTTTTTCTCCAGGATCATAAAGAGCTAGGATAAATTTTCAGAGGCAGAAACACTTGAAACCAGCCCTGAAAAATAAAAGTATTGTAATAATTTAAAATAAGTGTATTCATATGTAGGTGGTTTTCTTTTATTATTAAGAATAGTTTGAAATTTTCATAGAAATGAAAGTTTCATAGTTATTTTAATTCACAGTGCCCCGAACTTGGCACTAATATCCTACCTAAACACGAGTTTTGTTTCTTAAATGGGATAAAAAAAAAAGTTACTTCAGCTAGTTTTCTTCATTCCTGCCAGATTAAAAAAAAAACTGGAGTATGTGTTTTGTACTATTCTAGTGACAAACAATTGAGCTGGCTTTTTCCCTCAACGTCTATTAATTCCATTTAAGTGTTTACTATGTACTTGTGTTTTCAGTTAAATATTTGCATTACATTTTCTTTAAAATGGTTTCCACTCAAACAGTAGCTGTTTTTCACATATTTTTTTTTAAAAACAAGTCCCACTAATGAAATATATTCAGTACAGATGTAGGAATAATCCTATTGATCTTAGTGGGACTCTGTGTTCTAAAATTTTCTGCACCTCTATTCAAGTCTCATCTATCGTTTCAAAATGTAATTTCAGTCAGTCTGTCTGAAGATTGCAATTCACACCTGTCTTTGCCAGGTTTTAAACATCTCATAATGCTTTGTTCATCTTAGACTTGATGGCTGCTTTTTCAGATTCAGGATTTTACAATAAATGTTATAAAACTTACTGTAATCATTGCTTAATAAGAATATAAGGGTAATCTTTGTTTGAAATTATCTTGACTTAAGTTTCCTATTTTAATGTGGGGTTCTGAAAACATGCACACAGTAGGAAGAATAAAATCATAGAAATAAAGTGAGGAAATATATTTCAGTTGACTGCTGCAAATCAAAATGTGATAGAACATAAAACGTTCTGGTAGAGTTAAAGCACAGTTTTGGATTATTTGTGAAATGAAAAACCCCTGTAGATTTTTAAAAATAAAAAAATTACTCTTTGCATAATTTTCAGACTGCAATTCTGAATAAAAACTCAGGTTTAAATAACTTTATGTAGCTAGGTTATATTGTGTATATATAAACATATACATAAATATATATCTCATGGGTGTTTCCTCTTGACTTAAAATTCTGTTAGAGTATTACATTAAGGTTTAAGTTTGTTACTGATTATATTTTGGACTGTTCTGGGAAAGAACATTTAGTAAACTGTTTTAAAAAAATAGCATGTTTATTATTTAAGTAATAAAATAGAAACAAGGTTCTTTTACTTTTAGAATTTAAAAACTATGTTGCTTTGATATTTCAACTAGTAAGACTACTTTATTGGCCAAAGAATTAGGTAATTGAATTTTTAAATGGCAACTCACTTATATGTAGCATTTAAGGTTTGCAAAGCATTTTTTGTTAGAACAACCCCCTTGGGTAAACATTATCATCCTCATTTTATAAATGAAGAAACTAAGTCAGTGAGTTGGATTTCTTTTGGTCATAGAGCTAATAAGTTTTTGTCAGTTAGCTAATCAGTCAATTTGCAGCACAATTTGAGTAACATTCTTCTTTGCCACATTGGCACACAGTTTGAAAAAAATTGTATATGAGAAAAGGGCCTGTTTTTTTTTTTTAATTGTAGTAATTTAGCTAAAGTTGGAAAAATAGGTGCTTTCTCCCCAAGTAAATTTTCTGGGTACCTTTTAGGTGATGATGAGTTTTTGTTTTTTACATTTTTTAAATGGAAAATTTTCTAAAATATATTATGCACTTCTGCCTTTGTGTATACTATATGGATCAAAATTTAAATTATTGATGATGATTTGGAATTATCACTTGGTATAAGATGATAAAGTATAGAAAAGATCTTAGAGATTATTGAATTTAATTCAACAGTTATTTAGTTTTAACCTTTGCAAAGGGCTCCAAGAATTCCAAGAGAAAAAAGAAATCCACCTTCCTTACATAGATCTCTTCCCCTGGCTTGGGGAAAAAAAATTTCACAAAAATAAGTTTAACATAAATTACATTGAGGGCAAATATAATCTACTAAAAATAAATCATTATTCATATCTTTGGGGTTTTCCATTACCTAAACTTCCTTATGTATGCCTTCCCTTTCCTCCTTGCCCCAAGAATCCTACGTAATAAAAAAAAAATTCCCTCTAAGAAAAAGAGAAACAATGGGGGAGGGGAAGAGGTGGGGAAGGAAGCAAAACTAATCGATACAGAGGGAGGGATCTGGCAATATATGTAATGTCCCGCTCCTGTGGAGGTGGGTGGGTGACTGGGGCTTCTCTCTAAAGGAGCGGGGTCTTTGTAATCTTTCGACATTCATTTTCTATTTTACTTGGTGGTGTTTCTTTCCATTTACATTGTTGGAGTATATTGTTTCCTTTGTCTACTTCCCTTGGCATCAGTTCGTAGAAATCTTTACATCCTTCGTTATGTTCTTATTTGTTGTTTCTAATTCCATTATGTTTAGCCATTCTCCATCAATAGTCTTTCACTTTGTTTCTAGTTTTTTGTTATTATAAAAAAGTGCTGCATTAAACATTTTGTTGTGTGGTGGGGACTTAATTTTTATCAATAACTACTTTGGAGAATTTGCCTAGCAGTGGAGTGATGTGGACATTTTAGTCACTTCATTTGAATAATTTCAAATTGTTTTCCCAAACTGCTTTCACAGTTCACCAACAACACATAGTGTGCCCATCTTCCCACAACCCCTCCAGTATTAACTTCTGATCCCATGCTAACAGCTCATTTGTTTAGCTTCACATCTTATTTGGTTCTGTTTTATTCTACTATTCGATAAGAGCCATCAAGCCACTTTTTACCCCTATAGCACATTCAATCTTCCCATACTTTTGAGCAGATTTCTTGTTTCTTCTATTGACTCAATTTTTCTCATAGTAAAGGTGTTTGCCTCTGTACTGTGACTTATTAGACTAGAATTTATAGTAAAAATAAATAGTCCTTGAGTGGAAAGGCCTGAGGGCCTGGCCAGAATGTAAAGCCAATAAGCTTTATGTAATTTAATGGCTTTGCATGATCTGTTTTGGCTGTTTAGAGGCCTTTTGTCAATTTAATTAAATCTTACCTATACCCTTGACCTTGTATTTAATCTAAGTCTCATGTTAATATATAAAGTCACTTCATTAAGTACAAAGTGATGTATGCACATATACGTCATGTATTTCTGTTTGTCGATAGGTAAGTAGTAAGACCTACAGGTAGGGAGTCAGGTTTTTAAAGTTTTTCTCACTCTTATCGTTTATTTGTGCATCTTTGTTGGTTAATCCTCAATCACAGGCATTAACAGTGTTCTTCATGTAGCTTAACATTCAGGTGTTTGATTTAGAATTAAGTACTGCCATTCAGGGATGATATCTAATTTGGTGTTATGAAAATGAAAAGGTGTTATTTTGAATGGTCTTGAATACTTGAGAAATAAAGTTCACAAGTGAAATCTACAGAAGAGAATTTTTTTAGAAAGCAACCACTGAACATTCCTGGATACCAGGAACTTTAAGCTCTTGGCTTTGATTTATATCAGTTTTCACATTAAATAATTTTATGACTTTTGGAAGATTATCACATTTCCTCATTGAATTTCAAGCTATATACAGTCTACAGAAATTAATTTGGAATTTTAAAAAATTATATAGCATGTAGAACCTTATGGTAAGCAAAGCTTCTAAATAATTCTTGAATTTATTAGAAGTTATTTTTTCCAAGTTCCAATTACGTTCCATATACTGTATTAGATTTTTCCCCCCAAGTCTAAGGTACGCTGATTAGTCAGGTAGGCTCATTTGAAACTAATGGATAATAGCTTTAAGTTGTGTAACTTGCCATACCAGTTTTACAGTGTTTTTGTTTTGCTTAAAGTAGATGAAAGGTTTATTTAAGTGTGGCCACACTAGTACTGCATTCCTGATGATCTTGGTAGGTTAATGACAATCTTTGTCATAGAAATCAGGAAATGTGGGTTGAGCCTCTTGGATGCTTATATGGTTGGTTCATTAAAATGCTACCTACAGAAGGACAGGGATCGTTGGAAGAACTTGATAGGTAATGCTGTCTTTTATGTGTCTTAACGTGATTCTGATTTCTGTTTATTTGATCTTTTAACACTGAAATGTTTTCTGATACTCTGTGAGGGACTACTATAAGAAGATTTTTAGGAAAAAATTTCATTTAAGTAAATTTATTTACGTTTGTCTAAGCTTTAGTTTGTTTTAATGTGGGTGTTTGGGCTCAGTACTAGCTTAGTTACATTAGTTACTTTCTCTTCTGGTAACACATTCTACATCATTTAACTGAACTATCTTGACTTAAGTGAAGCAGCTTTGCTGGGCATTCTTATTGTTAATGAAATAGTTATTTTTTATATAAATTTGAATTGAAAAGTTGCTGGACTTGAAACTTAGAGATGTTAACAGGTTTGAGTATTTAAAGCAATTGTTATGTCTGTCAAACTCAGCTAAGGTTGTTTTGTTTTTTAAATTTAATTGATAGATATAGATTTCTTTGTTTCCCAGTCATTCTTGTAAGGCATATATGTTTGTGTATATGCTTATGTGGAAGAAAAACTATACGTTAGTAACACTCTGTTTTGGGGCTTCTTTTCACAGGTATGTTTTTTTTCTTTTTATTTATCTGAAATTTACTAAAATGTGGATGAACACTTTAAGATAAAATTATGATTCATTTAAAGAAATATATCAGTGAAAGAGAGTAAAGACTTAAAAGGAAGTATTTTAGCCCATTATGGCAGAGTTATGTATACTTGTAAAAAATCAGTGGGATAAGGGGAGGTAATTGTGAGATTTGGCAAACAAGACATAAAGAAGGGGGAAACAGAGACAGGATCTTTTTCAGCAAAGGCTGGATAAAAGAGGTAAGACCAGTTGATGATCAGAAGTATTGATCTCTCCTTCTTTTTCCACTTATTTAGTAGTAGTATTGACACCAGTGCCACACTAATTTGGATCTAATCTTACATTGAGGTTGCTAATTTAAAATTTTCATTTTTATTACTGTTGTTTCTAAGACATCATTAAGAGTTGAATTTGTGTAGCACTTTAAAGTTTTGTTTTTTAAGGTACTTTACATGTATTATCTCATTTGATAATCAAAATAAACTTGTGAGGTGTAGGTAGTACTACAGATATTATCTCCATTTAAATGATGAAGAATCTTAAGACCTAGAAAGGTTTTCTATGGTTATTACATAGCTAGTTACTGGTCATGAATAAGATTTGAACCCAGGTTTCTCCTGACTGCCTAGTATCTTTCCATTATTCTATAAACTACATCACTTAGGATATTGAATGATGTAAAAATTGCCTTTTTAAGATAATAGCAAATACGTGGAGAACATAGCTGAATTCTCCTTATAGCATTGTTACATACTACTTGTATCCTTATTCTCACCGTGGTGTTATGAAATTGAGAATTATCTCAAAACGGAAAGATAATATGACCATTTTTTACTAGAAGTGATTACATAATGGACCTAATAGACCTAGTGTTGGAATATTCAATTTATTTTATTATGACTATAGTATTTAATAGTTTATCAGTATGTTATGATAGGCACTAGCCAGTTGCTTTTGCATATTTCCGAAAAACATGCAGTTGAACTATAGGAATTTCTTTGTAAAGATCTATTATCTTAGGCTAGTTATTAAGAACTTTCTCTAAGGAATTTATATCTAAGTGATCAGGGCAGGAGGGGCCGAAGATGAGAGATGGTAAGGTGCAGAGTTTCTGTACCGGATCTATTTCAGATGTGGTATGTCCTCGACCAGGGTTCAACAAGTAAATTGCCTACCACTTTTGTATGCCTAAGCTAAGAATGGGCAAAGCTGTCAGGGTTCTCAAGTGGCAAGAAGAACACTACCGTGTCGATGATATTGACATTGTTAACAGTTCATAAAGGTAAAGGTAATAAAGCCTTAGTGCTAATTTAGATTATCTGTTTATGTACACAACATATAATGTATACATTTTATTTATATTTTTATATGTGTGTGTATATATGTGTGTATTTTTATATGTGCTTTGCAAACTTTAAAGCATCACATAAATGTTAGCTGTTACATTGGCTTCTATACCATGACAACTTAATATATGGTGCCAAAAAAGTTATTTTATTTCAACATGGAAGATCTCTGAAGCTGATGGAAGTTTTTGAGATTTGCTATATGGTTAGCCTTAAAAAGTTAAAAACTTTTCTACACCCAAGTCTTGCTTGGTCTTTGTTTGGGCTTTGATGGCTCAGAACCAGAATAAAAAGCAATTGTTTCTGTTTTCACCAGAAACCCTGAGGGTCTTCCCCTCCCACATTGTTTTTTTTTTTTAAACTAGATAAAAGAGGCCATTCTTTATCTCATTTCTTACCTAGCCTTAATCAGTAAATGGGCATTGCCTTAGTCAAACTGAGACCTGGGAAAGACCTTAGCTTAATATGGTCAAAGTCTCCCACTCCATCCAGGGCCATCTCCAGTTGTCCTGATCTGTGTCTTGCAACTGGACCCAGATGAGACAGTGAGGCTGGTGACTTGGCAGAGCCCTGCCTCACTTAAATACAGTTCGCTGGCAAGGCATGATGACATCACCTTCCTGATGTCATGGTCCTCTTTGAGAACTAAGGACAAACAACAACTACCTCCAGGATCAAATCAAGTCTTCTCCTTGGTATTTAAATCCCATCACAGCCTGGGCCCCTGCCTATTTTTTCTAATTTTCTTAATACTTTACTCAGGGTTGTGCATTCTATGATCCAGATACATTGGCCCATTTGG
>CM053580.1:369952280-369975484 GCA_028627135.1 Pseudochirops cupreus
GAAATGTTTTCCAATGGTCTTAGGTGACCCTGTTTGACCCCCAAACGGGTCGCAAAGCATAGGTTGAGACCATTGCTCCAAGCTTAAGTTTTACTATTATCTCCCATTGCTAGTTGTTACCTTCATTAGACTGTGAGCTTCTTCTTCTTTTTTTTGCTTTTTTTTGGGGGGGGGGGGATTGGGGTTAAGTGACTTGCCCAAGGTCACATGGCTAGTAAGTGTGTCAAGTGTCTGAGGCTGGATTTGAACTCAGGCCCTCCCGACTCCAAGGCTGGTGCTCTATTCACTGTGTCACCTAGCCACCCCTAGACTGTGAGCTTCTTGAAGAAAGGGAGAATGTTTTTGCCTCTCTTTATATCCCCTCTGCCTAGGATAGTGCCTGGTATATACTAAGTCAGTCAGTAAACATTAAGCATCTGCGATTCACATATTAATAGAGGCAAAAGACAGCTCCTTTGTCAAGAAGATTACAGTCTAATGAGAGAAACGCCATAGAAGCAGCCATGTACACATAAGAACTAGACGGGATAAATGGGGTATCGTCAGCAAAAGGAAAGCATTAGCATTAAGAGGAATTAGGACAGGAGTCTTGCAAAAGGTAAGACTTTAGTGGAGACTGACCAGGGAAACGGGGAGGTAGAGATGAGGAGGGAGAGAGTTCTGGTCATGGAGGTCATCCATTAGATCAAGTGTGTAGGGTTAGGAAGAGCAGGGAGGCCAATAGGACCGGATCATAAAGGGGGAGACGTGAAGTCAGATAAAAATTGGTTAAGATAGTGAGCAAATTGGAAAGGTTTAAAAGGACGGCTTTGCTGCAGTAAGGGCCCAGTTGTGATTATGTAACAGAAATTTGTAGTGAATAAAGTTGGTATGATTTTATGATCATCTTCAAATTCATTTAGTAGGGGGCGGCTAGGTGGCTCAGTGAATAGAGCACCAGCCCTGGAGTCAGGAGGACCTGAGTTCAAATCCAGCCTCAGACACTTCTCTCTCTCTCTCTCTTTCTCTCTCTCTCTCTCTCTCTCTCTCTCTCTCACACACACACACACACACACACACACACACACACACACACACACACACACTAGCCGTGTGACCTTGGGCAAGTCACTTAACCCCAATTGCCCTACCTTCCCCCCTCCAAAAAAAGCAAACAAACAAATAAACAAAAATTAGTTTAGTAGTTGAGGGTGAATAGAAGTAATTGCAGCAGGTGGTAGGAATATGCCAGATCTGAGGCTTGGCAGGGCAAGATCAGGCAGTAGGATCAGGGTTCAAGGTATTATAGAGAGATTATAGTCTGTGAAGGGTCTGGGAAAGAACTAGGGAGTAGAGGTAGTAGAGGTCACATGACTAGATAGGATAGGATATCTATCTAGTCATGTGACTAGATAGAAAGATAGGGTTTGATGTTGCAAGGAAGGGGACTAGCCTCATATTTTTCCCCTCTTTGGTTCTAGTACAATCCAATGAGTACGCTTCTTACTGAGATAGCAAATTTTGATCAGAGTTCATGAGCATGGAAGTGGCACATTTGTGGTGAGGGCATTCCTGTGTGTAGCTGAGGAAGAGGAGTAGTTCATGGGAAATGAGTAAGTTGAAGAACTGGAAAGTTAGGGTATTTGAAAGAATATTTCTATCTCCAACTTTATGGATATCAAAGTTCCTTCTACTAGGGAGGGGAGGAATTGGAAAGGAGAGAAACTTCTGAGCCAGGCACTGAAGTCACTAAGGAAGGATTCAGAGTGCCCTGGAGATTGGTAGACAACAGCCACCAGAATTTTGATTGGGTAATAAATATGGATTGTATGAGCTACTGATCATGATAACTAATCTGCTAATCTACTAATCTCTTCTGATACACTTCCTACATGTTTGTTTCCTCTCAGTCTCCTTTGCTGAATGATGATGGTGGTAAAGGGAGATCTAGGAAGTGGGGGGAGAATGAGGAGAGAACAAGCAGTATTCCAACTCTCCCACTACAACCAGTGAGTCTCAATGAATGAGTGAAAGTGCAGCTAGTAAGAGCCATTTCTCTGTGTGCAAGAAGATGGAAGAATCAGAGGAAGAGGTTTAAGATGAAAGCTAGTTGGTTAGCTATGGAGTAGACATTCCAGATAGCACCGTGCAAGGGGTGGTTATGGGTAGCTTTCTAGTGAAGACTGCAGGAATTTGATTGGGAAGCATGTATAACAGAGTGGTCAGTGGAAGTAAGAATGGGGTTTGAGTAATTGTGGGGTGAGTTCACAATCATTGGGATGGGGAGGGATTAATGGGCCCAGAATATGTTAATCATTGAAGAATGAGTCCAGGTAGGTTATCATAGAGGTTCAGTTTTAGGGTACAGTAAATGCTTATTGAATTCTTGTTATGTGATTGAAAGTTATCCCACCTTGGTAACTGATTGACATTAAAAGAGAGCTTTATATGGTACTTTCAGCATCTAGGTTGCATAGTAAATAGAGCATTGGCCCTGGAGTCAGGAAGGCCTGAGTTCAAATATGGCCTTAGACACTAGCTAGCTGAGCCTGGGCAAGTCACGTAATCTTTGTTTGCTTCAGTTTTCTTATCTGTAAAATGGGCATAATAATAGCAGGTACATCCTAGGGTTGTTGTGAAGATCAAATGAGATAATAATTTAAAGCACTTAGCAAAGTAACCTGCCTGGCACATAGTAAGCACTTTATGATTGTTAGCTATTATTATATGAAATTTAGAAGAGATGTTTCTTCTATTTCTTTCAGTTCACCTTTCTTGGGCCTTATTTTCTTCATATGTGCAATAAGGGAATTGGACTAAATGATTTCTAGTCCCCTCCAATTCTAAATATATTATATATTAATATATCTAAATATATATTATATTCTATATACTGTTTGCCTGATTGGATGAGTACTTACACTTGCTTGGTTTGCAAATAGTTTGAGATAAATTTAACGTGAGAATATTCTTAAATGAAGCAGTTTCTGGCTTTTTAAGATCTCGTCTTAAATTGTCAATGTCTGCCTTGAACCGTTTAGTTCTTCTATTATTTAAGCCCATGGACTTTAATTTGATACTTGTTAGAGTTGAGATATGTCAAGACATAGTGGAGTTGAACTTTATCTGTGGGAAATGAATAAACGGAGTAGGAGCAGGATAAAGAACAAAATATTTATTATTTGTAAATTCCAGATTGCCCCCTCCCCTCCAAATATGTTTCATTTTATGGAAATAAGCTTTCTGAGTTCATTGCTTCCATTACTGATTTTACCATATGGTATTTTTGTATATATGTTATTTATGATTGATTTTTTTATTCTTCAGATGCTGTTTTCTGTAGTCAGGTAGAGGTAGTACGGTCTCTGAATTCTATTGACAAGAGCATGGATTCTGCTAGTAATTTATTAACTGCATATTGTATGTGACACGTTATCCTAAGCTGTGAATATGCAAAGAAAAAACTGAAACCATTTTTGCTCTGGGAAGCTTAAATTTTACTGAATGCAGGGTAGATACACAGATTTTCAAATATAAGATGAGTTGAGGAAGGAGAAGAAACTGTCAACTCAAAAAATCTGGAAATTGTTTGAAGTGCCTGAGCTTCATCTTGGATGCTGATTAGGATTAGGGAGAGTTGAAGTTAAGGAAGGAGTTTCTAGAATTCTACAAACTAGGAATAGAATTGCTTGCTTATGTGAATGCTTAGCTTCAGTTTAGGAATCACCTAGTCATTCATATTAGCTTTAGTACAGAATTATGTGAAGGGGAATAATGCAAAGTAATAAATTGGTACATCTGTGTAATCTATGAGTCTTATCTATAACTTGTTGATGGTTTCATACAAATATTTTAATAGCTCATAATAATAGTAGTTGATACATAGGGCTTTTCCAGTTTTACAACAGTATTGGTTTGTTTGTGTCAACAGTTTCCCTTTTATTATGTAGATGAGGAGTTTGCAGTTTCGGATAGTTTTTCACCATAGTCTTATAGTTAAATGTCAAAGTTATGAACTGAACCTGAAACTTTCCTGACCCCACCCAAAAGCACTTTGCAATTTTGAACAGTATTGCTAAATATATGTATTCTATTTAAATTAGTGGTGTTACTTGTGATTATAGAATATATGATGTCTAGTTCTTTTACCTTTAAATTATAGGAGTCTTCAGTTTTCTTACTTAGAATGAATAATAACTGCTTACTCCTTCAATATAGTCCAGATACTTGTCACTGCATGTAGATAGAATCACCTTAAATATAAGCCATTCTTCATTTGACAGCCCAATACATCTTATAAGAGTCCTGATTTAAACTTTAGACCATTCTGTTACTTTTGAAAGAAGCACTCAGATTTCAGATTCTAGTGTTAACAGATTTAACCATAGCTTGGATGATTCAGGTTGCAGTAAAATTTAGTCTATATCCAGGTAATGAAATGTACCTAAAGTTAAAATTTTAAATTTAAAAATATGTAATTTAGTGACTGTTAACCTGTTTTTATGATGATTGTGTTTTGAATGCACTTACACATCCCCTCCCCCATTATGATATATAACTGCATTTGGATTCAGTTTTGGGGAGCAACAACCTTTTAGGAATTCAGTTAGCTAAAAGAATATTATTATAGTGATGCAGTTCTCTGAAATTCAGTTCAGTAAGTTCAGTAAAAATTTATTAAGAATGAATATAAGGCATGGTGTTAGGGTGGTAATCCCTACCCTCAAAGAGCTTACATTTTTTTTGAACCAGACAGATAATTGTCTTTGTGTGACTTACTGGAAAAGAAGTTATTGCTTGTCCATTTGAGAGCAGTGAATCCCCTGCTAAGTCAATTGAATTCCTGAAGGATTTTTTTTTATTCTGCTTAGGATATGGAATAAATACAGGTAAAGAGATAATTATACACACTATAGTTTGGGAAGCACTGCCAAACTAGGTAGTATATATTTAGTTGTCCAGGAGCAAAGCCTTGAAAGGAGCTCACAATTATAAGAGGTGGAGATGATAGAGGGGTGAATTCCAAGTGTGGAAGCCAGTTGAAAAGCGTGGGTGAGAGATTGGATTCTCTACAGTAAGTAGAATAGGCTTCTCTCCCCTCCCCCATGTAGTTTATTAAAACGGTTTTAATTCAGAACTTAACAAGTAACAAAATAAGAATTTGTACACACGTGGTAGAAAAGAAAAAATATTTTCTGTGAAACTTGTGTATTTCTATTCTCTGTCTCTATCATATAAAGCTTTTAAATATATGTTTGTCCTGTAGTTTTCTGGATTTTCCTTTGTTCTCTTATCTGCATTTTAAAAAAAGAAAAATACCCTGGTCACTCTTCTCTTCCTCTTTCCTTTCCCTTTTGCCCTACCCTTCTTCCCCTTCCCTTTCTATTCTTGCAGACCTTTTTTCTATAGATAAATAAAGAAGCTATTAAAAAAAGGCATAATTAAGCAAAACAAATTCCAGTCCTAGGAGACAATTGTCTCTCCTTTCTGTATTTCAGACATTGTAATAACTAATCTAGCAAAAGATAGGCTAGTGAAGTGTAACCTTTTATTATAAGATTTGAACATTTTTGTGATTCAGTTTTCCTTACTTTTTATTATCTAATTGATGTGTTTATGTACAGGCAAGTGGCTTTTTTTGTCTTGGAACATTGGTAGATGGGTTTTTAGAATTACCTTTAAAATAAACCAAAATGTATAAAAATAAAACTTGAATAAACTTGTGGCCAGGAAATAGCACGAATGTCAATTATCTTTCACATAGCAGTAAGTAGCCCTTCAGAGGGATGGTGGAGAAAAAAAATGGACATAACACGTTGATTTGGCAATTTTTGTTTTATCAGGTTTAAGTTTTACCACTTTTAAATACAGTTTAGTTTCTTGACTGTTATAATTTTCGATTTCCCCTGAAGAACATTTTTACCATTGATCTAGAATAAAAGGTTTATTTTTTAACCTGAACCAAAAGATTCTTAGCTGTCTACAGAACGGTTTAGAAATGTGTTAGTGCTGTCATCCTCTGCTTTAATTCAATGAATCAAGTAAAATCAGGGAGGTAAAAATGAGTTTTATAGCTGCTTCTGTATCAACACAATTACAAGGGTTTAGCTATAATATGGTTTGCCTAAGATTTTCTCTCTCTTCCATGCAACAGGTGGTTATTAATTCTTATCGTCCTGTACACAGTTCTTCACATATATGCCAATAACATCCCTCAATTTATAGAGTGATCACTTCTCTGTGGAGTATTCATGTGTCTTTTTTTATCATCTGTTCATAAAGCACCTGCATCTTCCATCTTCTCTTAGAAAATTAGTTCCAGTTTGAAGTATCTGACTTTGATACGTAGGGGAAACCTTTTAAAGCAAAATCATTCATACCACCAAAAGTGTGAAAAAAATTAAGTCAGGTGATGTATAAGTTACTTTTGCATAACTATTCCCCCACTCCACTTTCTTTTTTTGATATCTATTCCAAAGGGATATATTACAGGGTAAAAAAGGGAGGAAAGAGATACTCAGAAACAATATTTCACATCTGTGTGATGTTTTAAAGTTTGTAGCTTTATATATGTTATCTTCTTTGATTCTCACACTAACCCTCTCAGGTAGGTGCTATTGAAATATCCTCTGCATTTTACAGATGAGTTTAACTAAGGCTGAGGCAAGTTAAGTGGCTTGCCCAGGGTCCCGTAGCTAATATGTAAAGATTGGAATTCAGGTTATCTTGCCCCCCAAGTGCATTGAGTGATCTATCCTTTGGGCTATTTAGCTGTTTTTAGCAAACAAATGTATTGGGTAACATTTTTTAAAAAATATTTTGTTGATATATCTTGTTTTTTATCAGTTAAATTTGCCCCTTAGTCTCTCCCATGAACCTTTCAGAGTGAATTCTCATATGACGAAGATTATTTTTCTAAGGGAAAAAAGATGAGGAAGAGGAAAAAAATTATCAAAATATAATCAATATGCTAAAAAAAAGTCTGATGATCTGCTTTTCTAATTTTTATATCAAATGACATTTGATATTCAGATCTTGTTTCCATTTTGAATTGATAATGGAATTTGTAAAAAGATGTTGGTCTGAGCCTAAACCTTGCAGAATGCTTTCCATTTTTCCTAGCAATTTTTATTCAGTGTTGAGTTATTGAGTCTGTTACATCTAATTGTCCCTTGATTACTGAGTCTTTTGCCATTGATCTTCTCTTTATTAACCAATACTAAATGGGGACAGAGGAGTTAAGTGAAAGGAACAAGCATCTTTATAAAGCACCTTCTATGTGCTAGGGCTTTACTAGCATCTCAGTTTATGGTTTTGATAGCTACTGTTTATAGCATCTACCTTTTTCATTATTTCCCTTAATATTCTAGATGTAAAATGAATTTTCTTATTATTTTATCTATATGATCATTTGGTATAGCATTAAAACTGTACATTAACTTTGGTAATATTTTCATTTTGTTTAAATTGGCATGGTCCAGCCATGACCACTTTCCTTCAGGTGTTTAAGATCTTTATTTCTTTAAGGAGCATTTTGTAGTTGAACTTATACCAATATTTCATTTACTTTGGTAGATTGATCTGCAGATTTTATGTATTTTGTACTCACTCTGAGTGCTATTTCTGTTTCTTTTATTGCATTTTGGATTTTATCATTTTACTAAAATACACTGTTCATTTTTGTGAGCTTATGTTGCAGTCTGAAATTTTGCTGAAACTATTGTCTTGATATCAGATGCTGATTCCATGTCATGAAGGTCTTTTCTTTGCCTATCTTTACAACTTTAAATAAAGTTTAGATAAAATTTATGTGATAAATTAGTGATCTAGCTCTTCCTTCCCCTACATACCTAGGAGATGACCTTTTAAAATTATGGAATAATGTTTTGATGGCATTTTCAGGCTATTGGGATATTTTGTACATACACACACACACACACACACACACGTTTTCCTAAGGAAACTGGAATATTATTATGGAAAAGTAAACAATAATTTATAAATTGGTTTTTACTTCTCTTCTAATTATAGAATTAAAACTTTTTCACTGCATTCTAACCTTTTTAAAAAAAACTGACTTAGTTAAGTACTAAAGCAGAAGCCAGTTAGATGTACAGCTTCTAGTTCCAACTCTGTCCTTTATTAGCTGTGTTGTAGGCAAATTATTTAGCCCTTTAAAATTTGGTTCTTTAGCCTTAAAATTGGACTTCTATTAATTTCTTTTCTCTAAGACTTACTGTAAAGATGTGAATTTTTCCTGATAGTAAACTTAAATTTGCCTCTTTGCAACTTCTACCCATTGCTTCTGATTTTAATTTCTCTGAGACCAATTATAACAAATCTAATCCTTCCTTTACATGATGAGCTATTCACTTACTTAAAGAGAGATATCATATCCCCCCGTGTTCTCTTTTCTCCAAGCTAAATATGCCCAGTTCCTTTTAACTAATCCTTATATGACATAGAATCAAGACTTGCCCAGGTTCTAAGTAATGGATAATGCTCTCATTCCTTCCCAGTCACCAGTGGAGTGAAACAAGGCGGCGTGCTTACTCCCATGGATGTTTTCAGCCGTGTTGTCAAATACTTTCAGTGAGGATGAACATAGCATCAAAGTCAGCTATTGCACTGATGGTAAATTCTTCAATTTGAAAAGGTTACAAGCCAAGACCAAAGTGGAGGGAGTGTTGGTGCATGATTTTCTGTTTGCAGATGATTATGCACTCAGTGCAGCCTCTGAAGCTGAGATGCAACAAAGTGTGGATCAGTTGTCTGCTGCTTGGGGCAACAGTGAATAGAGCACTGGCCCTGGAGTGAGGAAGACCTGAGTTCAAATTCAGTCTCAGATACTTAACACTTACTGTGTGACCTTGGGCAAGTCACTTAACCCCAATTGCCCTGCCTCCCTCCCTCCAAAAAGATCAAAAAATTTTCTGCTTGTGCTAATTTTGGCCTAACAGTTAACACCAAGAAAACACAGCCGCTCCATCAGCCGCCACCACAACATTCATGCACGGGAGCATCGGTTACAGCGAATGGAGAAGTTTTGGATGTTGTGGGTAAGTTCACTTACCTTGGAAGTGTACTCTCCGGGTTTGTACACATTGATATACACATTGATAATGAAGCTGACACTTGCATTGCCAGAGCTAGCTCACTGCTTGGGAAGCTCCAAAGGAAAGTGTGGGAGAGAAGACAGACTGATATCAAACTGGAGGTCTGCAGAGCTGTTGTGCTAACCTCGTTGTTTGTCTGTCTGTGAAACCTGGACAGTCTGCTAGTGCCGTGCCGCCAGGAAACTGAATGGCTTCCATTTGGATTGAGAGAAACATTTTTTGTAATCCACAGATTTCCTGCTAGTACTACTTCACTTACTAGGTCTGTATTTTAGCTTAAGAGGTTCTTTGAAAAGAAAGTATTGGCCAAAAAATGCTGTTTTGAGACTTTTGGAAGTCTAAAACTTGTCAACATATTGTTTCATTCAGCAGTTATTACTAATATAATAGGAGTACTACTTCTAAGATAAACCACTAATTAGCTTAAATCTTTATTAAAAAAAACCCCAGGAAAATACTTTTTCTTTCTCACATAATTTTAAGTTCTGTCTGAATAATGCAGATCTCCCCTAGTACACAGCTATACAACTTAGCAGTGCTTGCCCTCTCTTGGTCTAGTTCTGTATCAAAATCTGAACTATAAAAAGGCAACTACTTCTAAAGAGTAAAAGGGAATATATTCGCAAAAGTTAGGAACACTGTTACAACAAATAGCTGGGCTTCCTTAGGTATGACTTCTAGCTATTCAGAACGTAGTAACACTAACTGAAATTTAGTTTCTATATACATTTTAGGCTAGAAGGAGAGGGTTGTACGTGAAATCGTGATTATTTTTTTGAGGAGGAGGAGGAACCTTATAATTCTCTCATATTCCCTCTATTGAGAAGAAAAGTAAGATCTTTATAACAAATATACCTAATGAAGCAAAACAAGTTTTCACACTAGGCAAGTCCAAAAATGTTTGTCTCATTCTGCATCTTAAAATCCATCACCTGTCAAAAATGGGTCGTCGTGCTTCATCATTGGTACTTTGGAAATATGGTTGGTATTTTTTTGACTAGTGTTCTTTTAAGTCTTTCAAAGTTGTGTTTCTTTGTATTGTTGTTATTCTAGGAATTATTTTTCATTCCATTTGTTTCACTCTACATAAGTTCATATGTGTTTTTCTAGGTTTCTCAAAAAATGTTCCCTTTTTTTTCCATGGACTTTTGGCATCACAATAATACTGCATTACATCCGTTGTTGTTATTGTTGCGTCATTCGGTTGTGTCCAGCTCTATGTGACTCCATAGACTTTTGTCTGTGGGATTTTCTTGGCAGAGATACTGGAATGGTTTGCCATTTCCTCCTCCAATGTATCCACGTTTTTTATAGATGAGGAACTTAGGCAAATAAGGAATTTAGTGAATTGTCCAAGGTCACACAGCTAGTAAGTATCTGGATTCACACTTGAACTCAGATCTTCCTGGCTCGAAACCCAGTACTCTATCCCACTGTACCACCTGGCCACTCCTTTATGATCATATGCCACAGTTTGTTTATCTCTTGCACATATGATTGATACCCATTTAGTTTTCAGTTCGTCACTTAAAAAAAAGCGTTGTTAGAAATATTGTTGTACTCTGTTCGTACTCTTCCTGTTTCATTGGTCTTCTTGGGGTAAAGGCCTATTAGTGATATAATTGTGTCAAAGGTTAGATGTGGTTTAGATAGTTTGTGTTCTTTTACAGTTATTATGTACTAAATGTGTAGCCACAGTAAGAAAAAGCTGTATTTTGCAATCTGACTTGCATTGGCTTTTATTTAATTTAATTACATGCCTTCCTTTGGGGTCACTAACTTCTTTGATCTCCATTAGAATCCTTTCTTCTATAATATAGTTACATAGGCTTACTCTCTACTACTAATTTGAGGTTATGACCTTGAATCTCTGCCCCAAAATTTTACTTGTACTAGGCCAGCATAGCCAGTCTACCTACTATGATAGTCATCACTTTTTAGTACGAGTCTTTGTTTTTTCCATAAGCTTTCTACTTGTATGCCACAATTACCTAAGGCCAGCGGAAGAAAATTATATCCATAGTTAGGGACCATGATACAGGTATGGAACAAGAACCAACAAATGAGATCAAGAAGGAGCAATCTGACAAAGTTCAGAAGGAGAATTAGGAGGTCTCATGAAAGCCCAGAATGGAGAGAGTCCCTAAGAGCCAGAGAGTTGTCAGCAGTGCCAGCAGATGGGTGAATGAGAAAAGACCATTAGATGTGACCATTTAAGGATTCATTCTTAACTGGAGAGAACAATTTCAGTAGATGTATTTATAGTGGATGGAGGTCAGTTCAGTTTTGTTATTTTCTTTTTTCCCCCCTCCACTCCAGTTTTGTCTGTATGTTTTGTATAAGCCATATATTAGCATAGGTGAATAGAGACTTCTGGAATATATTCATAAATATCTCTTAACAAAATTCCATTTAATATAAAACAGATGAAGTCTCATGTTCCTATCATCAGTATTAATTCTCTTGTTTCTGCTTACCGTTACTGAACATTGTTGTAGTCCTTAACAAGGAAATTGTCTTTTGCAAATATATGCTTTCTAAGTCTGACATAATGCACAATTTGCTCCCTGATAATGGTTAAAGTAAGCGAATACTACTTTATAAAAGATTGTTTAAGGTAACATTTTGTTCTAAATGGGCTAATTATATGTATCATTTTGGTTAAAATTAATTCCTATCCATCCTAAACAGACATAAATATCAATATTGCATTTAAAATTTTTATTCAGAAAAATTATTCATCAAGTTTTATGTTTCTTGTGTTCTTACATAAATAGAAATGGTTCAAAGTATCTGTTTTTCTCGATTTAATATTAAAACTGTGAAGAGGACAGTTAAGTGTGATGATTTGTATATGTATAGTAAAAAGTCATATCTGTAGAGGAATTTAACCTGATTTTGAAGATTTTTAGGAACTTTATTCTTTGTTTTACAGCTTTCTCTTGTACCTTGCTACATACTTACAGATCTTTCACACTCTGTACTGAATCAGGTAAGAAAAAGGAAATGCTATATATGTTGCAATATTCAATTTTGAATAGAGTCAAATATTTAACACTTTTTTCATAAAATGCTACTTTTGGATAAAACAAAATTTAAAAATACTAACTACTATTCTTAAAGGTTGAGTGTTAATCTTACCTTTCCTGTATTTTTGCAACTGCTTAATTTTAGGGTAGAAGATTACTACTCAGTTTTCATTGTTTATTTTTAAGACTTGTAGAGAGCAAGTTGAAAGGGTGAATTAAAAAACTAAATAGCATTTAATGTAATTTTAGTGCAGACTACATATTGTATTTTGGCCTTATATTTGGGCATATAGTATGCCATTGATTGGTAAATGATTTGCTACTAATATTTATTCTAAAAAATATTTGCATGTAGATTTTCCCTTTGTAGAAACCACTGAATTGAGAAAAATTGTCAAAAAAAAATTAAGTCTATAAACAAGGAAGGAAAAAGATAGCTTATTTCACTGGATTTGAATCAGAATACTCTTATTTTAATCCAGACTTGGCTGTTTCTTACCTTTATGATCCTCATTACATTTTGTCATTTCTGCATCTCAGTTTCCTCTTTTATAAAATGATGGAGTTGAACTACATGACATTTTAAAGTTCTTTCCAATTGAAAACTTGTGACCCAATGAGATAAGTATATTGAAAGAAGCTTTAGGGAATTTTTTTTGGGGGGGGGGGAGTTTATAGCATAGGAGAAGGTAGGAGGGAGAGAAGGCAAATCTCTGAGGGGAAAAATTAAAAAGAAAAACAAGCTGAGCAAGATCCTAAAGCTACAAGGGAAAGATATGATGGAGGGAAGGAAAGAAATGAACACCAAATAACATCAAATAGTTTTTGTTGGCGCTGTGGGCAGGCTCTTAGAACATGAACTAAAGCTGGATTGATTGGCTAATAGAATAGTTTTGATGTTAAGCCAAGGAGGTATACTTGAAATCCAGGCAGGATCCATTCGTAGTGAGGAAGCCTAGTTGTAAGCTCCAGTTCTGCTACTAACAGGTTTTGTGAATTTGTGCGAATTAATTTCTTTAATCTTCAGTTTCCTCATCTGTCAAAATGAGGAGATTTATTTCACTAGTTGTAACGTCCCTTTCTGTTATTCTAACAATTAGTTTGGCTTTGTATCATGGAGTTTAAGTAGGGAGAAATGGCATGAAAGAAAACCAAGATTTAGTTCTTGGATTTCCTGGAACTTGTAATAAAGATAGTTGTTATACTTTTGACCATATGTTCTGGAGAAGCCATGATAGGCCATGAATAGTCAGAATCTTTGGAGAGGGAGATTTTCTCTTGTCAGAAAAGAAGTAGATTGCCTATGCAGAGAAGAGGTAGAAGGAATCTTGCTGGAGAAACCTTTTTTTTCCTTTTCCTTTTCCCTCTTCTTAGGAGGGACTTGGAGGAGAGGGGGGCACTGTCTTTATAGTAATACCTTTTTTGTCATTCTTGAGTAGAATAGTGTCTGTAAGAATGGATGTCTCACAATTTCTTGATAATTGTTGGTTTCTGTTCTGTTTCTTAATTTTGAGAAGAGAGTCTTAAGTTAAATTGGAATGGAAAAAAATTTTTTGGCATGTTTGTATATTCTGAAAATAATTCCGTATTAACCACATTTATAGTGTTTGTATATTAAGCATTATTGTATTTATTAGCCATTTTGACTAGGAAACACTATCTGAGCTGTCTGCTACTACCATCATCAATCCATTTGTTTTTAGGGAATAAAACTAATTTAATAGTTACCTAAGAAAAAATATTATTAAAAAGGTAAATCAACTGGAGAAAAACATAGTGGAGTGCACTCAAAAGCCAAATGTTTGTGACATCTGGATTATTTGCTATTTTCAGTTTTTTCCATTAGCTTAGATACAAAAAATTGAGCATATGGATCACATTCAGTAAAGTTTTTGAGTCTGTGAAATAGAAGAAACATAGATATATTAAAAAGGAGATTGTACATCTATTTTTAAGATTGTAGACACTCAGGAGTTGGGAAGGATATCTCAGGCTATACAGTTTAATCTGTGTTATGACAAATTTTCCTTTAAGGCTAAATCTCCCCAGTTTTCTTCAACTGGTCCAGCACCAGTATGATTTTCTTCTTACTAATATCCTTCTTAAAATGTTACCGAGAATTGAATACAGTAGTACAGATGTGGGTAAAATATAGGAGGACTGTCATTACTTATTCTTGGAAACTATTCTCTCTTATTGTAGCCCAAGATTACACAAACTTTCTTTCTTGATTGTTATATGGATATTTTTTCACATAAACTATTATCTATCCATATCTTGCATTGTGTGCTTAGGAAGATTTTAAACCTAAGAGTAAAAATTTAATATTTATCTTTATTAAATTCCATTTTATTCAGTTTAGCCCAGTCATCTAGCCCATTAAGATCTTTTTCATTATTGACTCAAAATTCCAGTTTGTTAGTTAGCCTTTCCAACTTACTGTATTAGAAAATTTTATAAATGTGTCTTTATGCAAGACATTAGTAAAAAATGTTAAGTAGCATAAAGCCAAATACAGATCTCAGGTACACTCAGTGGTCACTTCCTTCGAAGTGATCATTAAGTTGTTAATGGTTACTCTTGAGTCTGTCCATTGAACCAGTTCCAAATCTACCTAATTGTATTACTATCTAGTCGAAGTATCTCTCTTTCCCACAAGATTATTGCTAGATAGTCTTGCTAAAATTTACATTAACTTACATCTATAGCATTCTTCCTTTCAAATAAGATTGTGCTGTCATTTCTGAGGAAATCATTGCTGCTCTTTATGACCACTCTTCTTTTTCTCAATTTTTTGCTAACCAATTCTTTTAACACGTGTTTTTAATATGTTACAAAATATGTAAATTAATATAATTTATATTTAATTAACCAAGAATTGAAATCAAGTTCAAGATATAAAATAAATGCATAATATCTATATTTAATATTTATCTATAAAACTAGTAGAGGTTAGGGGATTAGCTATTATAAATATCATGCCTTGTTATAGCCCCAAAGGGAACATGTTAACTTTGAAGAAAAACCTAAAAGGTGTAACAGCTTTTTTCCTATTCACTGGATCAAAACATGTGGTAAAAATAAGACTGAACAAGCATTTTTCCACAATAGATTTTTATAGCAATAGGCTGCTTTGTGTCTCCTTGAACACTAGTGGAAGATGTTTCTGCTGCCTGTCATTGGCTGCAAAATATCTTCCACGTAGTTCGGTATTCATTTTTATACTGGGAGAAAGTAGTTGTCTTGCCTTAAGTACTATAAATTGGGGCTTTTACCAAAGGGCATTGTGGGTAAAAAAAAAAGTTAAGTTGAGCACTTTTACTTACTTTTCTTGGTTTCAGTGGCTATTCCCTGCTTAAGAATTCTTTGGTTAATGTATCATAAACTCTTTGAGGACAGAAACTTTTTCAGATTGCTTTAAAAAAAAAAAGCCTTAGCACAGTCTTGCCCATTGCAGATTCTTCATAATTCCTTTCTTGAACTGGACTGTATTTAGTTCTGTTAGTTCTAGCCTAGAGGTTGAATTTCACGGTTTCCATCAGTCATTTGATATACCTGGGATTATAACTTGACTGATCTACAAATTTTTAGTACAAATTTTGTCATGAATAAATGATCAATTCTATTATCTGGAGGAAGCCATTTCATTTCCTTGGGCCTTAGCTTACCAATCCTCAGTAGATTCAGCAGTTGGGAGGCGAGAGTTGACATAGATGGCCTCTGAAGAACACTCCACTTCTCAAATGATGATACTGTGTTTTCTATGAAATAATGACAACTATTTTAATGTTACTAGAAAGATATATAAATCCTTACTACTAACTTTTGTCATAGAATCTGGACTTTTCTGGATTTTTTCTTTATATTCAAATGTGTTTAAAGGGACTTTTTTGTTTTGCAGTTTATAGATAGTATGCTATAAATAAGTATTTCTTGTCCTTTTTAACATTAGCAATTTTACTTAATAGCTGTTACCTTTCGTTTGGTGAATGAATTACTTTCTTACAAAGGACAAGTTGTATAAAGTCTCTTGTCATAGAATTTTATTTAGAATCCTTGCCGCTGAGGTTAAGATCTACTTTATATTTCTTTATAGCAAATTTTTTTTCCTATTGTTTGAAGTATTAGTATATTTAAGCAGTCTAGATTTGGATGAAATTGGACTGTAGCTTTTCTTCTTGTTTATATTTTTTCCAAAGTTGTGTGACATATTTTACTAAAAAAGTTAAGTCCACATTGTTGAATGTACCCTATTATTCTGATTTAAACATTTGGAGAGTTAATTGAAATTATCCCATATCTTTTAAAAGGGAATATATGTATATATGATGTTTTTTGTTGTGATGGGTAAATGGTAATTCCGTGATTTCTAAGTGCAACACACTTAAAAGTTTTTATTTTTGTGTCACTTATTATTGTTAATAAATTGTATGTCCAGTATCTTTTTGTTTAATCTTAGGATATTAGGGGTTTTGATAATGAAAAAACTAGGAGCTTAAGGGAAAAAAGGTTTTTCTAGTTTTTTAAGTAAATAATATTTAATAAACTAAAGTCGGAATTTGAGCAATTTTCTTATTTCATTTCAGTTTTCATTAATTTGTTAATAGCCAAATATAGCCCTGGATTACTCTAGAACTCTGGATGATGGAAATGAATATAGTGCTAAATATTAAGTCAAGTAGAAAGCTTGAATGGTGACATAACTGGGTTTGGCAGACACCCATAACTTGCTACTTAGAAAAGTAGACTAGATTTGTTTAACAGATCTTACTGTATTTTTTAAATCCATTGCAGTGTCAACATTTCTTTTCCACTCAATTGGGAAGCATTTAAAAGCAAGACACTGTGAATTATTTGGATGAATAGTCAAAAGTTAAACTATAAGCTAAAATCTTGATTTAACAATGTATTCTTGGGTTGTTTTAATCTTTGTATTTAAAATGGTTTAAAAGTTGATACTTAATTATTTCACATGCTTTTTCAAGACAGGACAAGAATTTCTTTTGACTTCCCACTCTCAGATTCAGTTTTGACCATTTTGAATTGGCCCAAAATGTTTATGAACATATTAATGCTAAGATATTAACACGTCTAAAGCTGGGCTCATCATCTTCTACTGAAAATGTTCTCCCTCTTGAAGCTTCTCTATTTCGGTTGATAGAGCATACTTATCCTCCATATTCCATTATTTGCCATGTCTTGTTATTTTATCTTAATAGTTTTTGCATTTGTTCCCTCCTAGTATCAATGCAACCACTCTACTTTCGAAACTGATTATCTCTAGTCTGAATTTTTGTAATAACCTTCGGTCTAATCTTCCTTAAGCCTAATTCCTTTTGCGTTTTTCTGCTCAAAACTCTTCAGGAGCTCCTCATCCTATACTGAAATAATGTTCTTGAACCTGGTATTCCTAGTCCTTTAATGTTGTGCTGCAAATTAACCTTTCCAGTTTATCTAATACTACTTCCCTTCATCTATTCTACATTCCAGCTAGACAAGACAACTTTTCCATCTTCTATTCTTTCCCTGCCCTTTACTCATATTCAGTGAACATTTGAATAACATAAAACAATCCACAAATATTTATTAGCTATGTCATGTACAAAATATAGATATCATGTCATAGTCGAGAAAAGTCTGACATTGAGTCAAGAAGATGTGAGTTCATGGCTTGCCTGATACGTACTAGCTGTTTGAGCGAGGGCTAGGCCTCTAACCATTTAGTGCCCCAGGGGAACTCAAGTTGGGAAACTAGACTGGATCTTGAGGAAAGTGTATATCTTTTTTTTGGGGGGGGGAGAGGGCAATTGGGGTTAAGTGACTTGCCCCAGGTTGCATGGCTAGTTAGTGTGTCAAGTGTCTGAGGCCAGATTTTCAAGAGTCTGAGGCCAGATTTGGAAAGTGTATATCTTGCAGTATTTTTCATTTAACTGATTGTGACAGTGCCCAAGCCAGGTCATCAGTGTTTTGTAACTTATCATTAATGGAAAATGAATTTTCCTGGTCCCAGAGGATGTGCTGTTGGATATCATCTAGTACATCTTCTCTTTACCTTTGTTTTTCAATATATAGAAAAAGATAGATGGATGGATGGATGGATGAATGGATAGATAGTAGGTACTCTTGGACACATACTGTTTGGAAATATTTTTTCCCAGTTAGTACATATCTCTTCACTTTTATGAATTGAGACTTTTTAAAATGAGGAAAAATGATGACTTCATGTTCTTTTGCAATGAGATTGATTTCCAAGTGTAAGTAATAGGTAAATGGTGTGGCATATTGAATAATAAAGCGAATAATGCGTTTGCTAGTGTAACCTCTCTGGATTTTAGTTTTCTCATCTGTAAAATGTGAAGATTCTTAGAAGAGGGATTAGATTTGCTATGCTTTGCCCCAAACAGTGGTACTAGAAAAAAAATAGGTATGTTTTACAAAGAAGCACATTTTAGAGAACTACACAAAAGTAGAGCAGGTACTTGAGGAAGAGGTAAGTCTTTTCCTTGTAGGTCATTAAACAAAGGCTCATTCTGGCATGCCGTGATTGTAATGCAAGAAAGAAAAAAGTTATGAATAAAAATTGCTGATCTCCACTGTTGGAAAATTTTTCCACTTTGGAAATTCTTCATACCAATCAAATCACAAGTCTAGACCAACAAAACCAAAACCCAAAAGAATGACAACAGAAAAATAGCACTGTGAGGGGTGGCTAGGTGGCACAGTGAATAGAGCACTGGAGGACCGGAGTTCAAATGCAGCCTCAGACCCTAGCTGTGTGACCTCGGGCAAGTCACTTAACCCCAATTGTCCTGCCTTCCCCCCTCCAAAAATCAAAAAACAAAAACAAAAATAACACTGTGAAGAGAAAAATAAAAACACCCCTGCCCTCAAGGAGCTTACCCTCTATTAGTGGGATATGACATATACTTGAGTATTTTACAGTTCTATATTTTTTGTAGAAATAGATATTTCTCTGATATCTATGCAGATTTCCAACCCCTTGATAACTCAGTAGTTGGTACTCTGAAGTTGTTATCAGTCCATTAATGATTCACTTATCAATTTGAACCTTATGTAGACTTGGTCCTTGGATTTCTGATGTGCAGTTCATCACTAAGCTCAAAACTTTTCCAGGTTATGAAGACGTGTAACTTTCCTGCCAGAGTCTGCTGGCATAGCCTTCAGGAACCACTGTTGCTCTTACCATTGACACCATGATGTGAGGCATTAGAATAGTACTTAGTGGTTTTACTCTCTTCTGTGCCACAAATAGATTTTTATCTCGCCCTACTTTCTTCTCCTTGGTCTTTCTCTGCTACAATTCTTCCTTTTTTTTTCAAGTCTAAATTTTGATGCTGTGTCTTTCATGAAACTCCTGCTCTAAACCTGCCCTCAAAAATTTTTTTATTAAAATATTCTGAACCTCTCTGTTGGATTTATTACCATTTTACTTGTATTATTCAGATAGTAATGTTTACTATGTGGCAGACACAGTTATAAGTGCTGGGAGATAGAAAGAAAGGCAAATACAGTTCAGTCTTCTAGGAGAGTTCACATTCTAATGAGAGAGATAGAATGCAAATAAATTGGTAAGTAAATATTACATTGTAATAATAGCTAGCTTTCATATTGCATTTTCAGGTTTTCAAGACACTTCATATGTTTTCTCATTTGATACGTAGTAGTTGTTAGTAGAGGGCTAGTCTCTAGGTGTTTGTGGAACTGGAACGTATCCTGGAAAAGATACCTTAAGCATTTTTGCACGAGTGTTTTTTGTACAAGTTTTCCCAACTACTACTAGACTGAAAACTCTGGAGGCTCAGGGTCTGTGTCATATTGATCTTTATTTCCCCAGTATACACTTCTACAATGGGGACATTTTAAACACTTTAGACATGCTTATTGAATCGAATGATCTTCTATTAATGATGACCTGTTAATGTGCTTTCGTCATCAGAAATGGTTAGTGATGTGTATGGTGACCAAGATTGCATACATGATCTGAAGAGTTTGTGCCTTTCTTCTTTTCTGTTGTTGGTACTTGAATTCTGTTTAAATGTGGATTCTTTATTTGTGCATGTGAGTTTAACTAGCAGTTATTACCTGATAATTCCTATAATATGTAGAAATTCATATAAAACTTATTAACAGCTTTACGTATTATAATTGACAAACGTTCTGCTTCGTTTGTCAATTATTTATTTACCTATTAGCTATTTTCACTTTAGAGTATCTTTAACTAGAGGAGTTTGTATTGGAAGTATATACATTTTTCTTCAATCTTGGGTGTGTGCATGTTTATGCACATATACACACACATGCACACATGCATGTGAATAACGTGCACAGTTTTTATCCTGTTAGCCTCAACAGGGTTCACTTAGAAAAGAAATTTCATATTGATATCAATACTCCTACACATGCCCAACCTGTAGTGATTTACGTGTGGTAGCCATTTTCCACTTTGTAATAAATACCTAGACACAGCAGGATGAGGTCAGATCAATAATATTGATTTAATTCTTTAGTTCCAAAAGAGATTTCTCCCAGTATGATGTCCATTGTTAGTTACAAACTCAGGGAAGCTGTCGCTACAGGGAAAACAGGGAAGTACTGAGAACTTCATGGCCTGGGTCCAGTTAAGCTAATTGTTGTTTTATCTTGTTTTTCATATTAAAAGTCTAAGTATTGGTGTATATTTCATGAATGGATCATGGGGGTTAATAGGCAGGGAGATTTTTATATTAGCTCTTTATTAAATTGACTTCTTATTTCCTTTTGCAGAAAAAGTGAGCAGTACGTAGTATTTAACAATTGCTAAATGTGAGTTAAACATACGGCATGAATGTTCATATTCCACTTGCAGTTAAATATGTGGAGACATTAAGTACTTGAATCTATGAAAGCCTGCTTTTGTGGCACTGTAGCCTATAGAGCTAAATGTTGTTACTGCTTTCTAGAAAAGCAGAATTATTTAATTTGAGTACTTCCTCTTATTTGAAATCACAAGTTTCTAGTGTCAGGAGGCAATTACTTGAATTTCACCAGCAGAAGTTAAACAAATGTTCTGGGTGTTTGCCATAAAGCACTGGAAATTATGATGTAATTGATCTGATGCAAAGGTTCACATTGCAAAATCATGTCACAATCTACTTTGCCTATTCAAGAAAGGCAAGATATTAGAATATCAGGAATGTGATAGGCCAGATTAAGTTCTTTGCAAAAATTCAGTTTTTGTACAGGATATTTCACTGGAAGCTTAGGACACCTGGGTTTTGGTCCCTTCTCTTCTACTAGTGCTGTTTGAGACTTTGAGGAGAATCACTTAATTCTAAAACTTAAGGTAATACTCTAAAGCAACAATGATGCACAACTATTTGGTACTTGTTAAAAACTGGAAAGTATACCAACGGGTTAATAAATAAGCATTTATTAGGCCTCTGTTAGTACACATAGTACCATGTACTGTGCTTGACACTGGGCATACAAAGACCAAAGTAAAATAGTCACTGCTTGTGAAGACCTTAAAGAGATAAAGAATTTAAAGAGATAGAGGAGAATCAGGAAAAACCCAGTTAAACTCAATGTTTCATAAACCCAAACATATAAATTACTTTACTAGAACTATTAAATGGGAAAACAAAGAAACACTGTACTTGGATTTTGAGACTTTTAGTCCTTCACATATTTGTAAAAACTGTTCAAAACTATTTTCTAAAAAAATACCACCAATTATGATATTATTGAATTGAGAATTTAGGCTAGTATCTAGAGGCCATAGAAAACAAATGAAAATTCAGTTTTGTTGAATTCTGGGTCATGGAAGAACTATTTAAACCAGATACTTAATTCTTCATTTTGATGGCAGTTTTATTATAGTTCAGAAATTGGTTTTTGTTACCTAACTATAAGGTGGAGAATGGAATAGAAGGTAATTTTAGGCTAATGTATTTTCAGAACTGTTTCCTACATAATAATTATTCATGCTTTTACGTTATTAGAATGGAATCGAAATGCAATATTCCCTTGGGGTTAACTCAACATCTGTTGGACAAATTGGTTCAGTGTAACAAGTCTGTTATTAATATCCAACAGAAGATACTATTTTATGAACCCAATAGAATCTGGATTTTAGTGCCTCTATTTTAACTGTAAACACTGGTGCATGTCAGCCATAACCCCATCCCCAAACTATTGTAGTGGTTAACATTCCTACTGCTTCAAATTTTTTATTAAGTTTCTTATTATCTTTCTGAAACACTAAATGATTCCTTCTTCCGACTTCTTCACCATTAGTCATTCCTAGTCTACTCCTTGAGCATAAAGATATTGTTAATAAGATAGCATTTTGTATTTTAAAATCAAGCACATTTTTCTTTTTAGTAATATAAAACACCCATGACCTTTTATTTGAATGTATTTATGTTAATTGTCCACGTATTATCTCCCAGTGTTTATTTTTTCCTTTACAAATATTGGTGAGGGAAGATAATTTTGCCCTCATTTGAGACAGCTAATGTACTTGTAGTAAATAGATGGTTCCTGTACTTGATAATTGGTGATCGCAGAACAATTCTTTCAGAATACTGCCCCAATTGCTAATCTTGGCACAGTCTTTGGAGTTGAGTCCCACTGGAATTTAAGACCATCACTTTTAATGGGAGGAATTAGAGTATTTCTTCTCTTATTTACAGGAAAGGTATCTATAATAGCAAGAATATTATTTAAATAATATATTAACATTTTTGTGATGACAGGGAATTTGCCTGACAGCGAGGAGAAATTGTACTACATGAGATTTTGTGGGGTTTTGTGCATACATCATTTCCTTGGATGATGATTAATATGAATAGGTTGATTATAAATAAAGCACAACAATAATTCTTACATGTATCTAAAAGGAGAAGTAACTCTAAATTAATTATGTTTCTTTGCCAGAATATAAAATATATTTTGATTATATGTCCAATTTTACTTTGTTTAGAAGCCAAGATTAATCCTTTTTTTCCCAAAACTTTCAAGATTTTGTGGTTGGTGTTCATTTAACATTAAATGAAAGTTTGTTTTGTTTTTTTTTTTT
>CM053580.1:369975984-370039792 GCA_028627135.1 Pseudochirops cupreus
TTGTGACACATAGTTACTGTTAGTTACAAGATCAAAGTCTATGGGTTTTCCGCAACATATAATCCTGCTTCTCTTCTGGTTTGGGAAAATTATTTTATCTCTGATAGTTCCATGCCATTAGGAAAACCTTTTGTTTTCTTCTTTTTAATTTTAAAAAGTAATTTTAGTGTTTTAAATATATCAGTTAGAATAATTTTAATTAGCATTAGGATTTTAAACAAATGTAAGTAGACACCAGTGATTCTAAGTGTCTTCAAAATAGCTTCCTTTCCAAAATAAACTACCTTTAATCTATTTTAATTCTTTTTTATAATAAATTTCATTGATTTTTGTTTTTACATCAATTTTCCAATGAATCCTTCTCTTGTCCATCTTCCAAAAACCAATTCCTCATAAAACATTTTTTTAAGGGAGGGAGAGTTTATCAAACTAATAATTCTTTGAAAATTTTTGACAATTTATTCAATATGGCACACCCATAGTCCTTTAACTTTCTCAAAAAAGAAGTAGAAGTGACTTTTCTAAGCCTCCTTTTGGGATCAGACTTTGATATTAAAATGCTGCAGTGTGTACTTTTGATGGGTTTGCTCCTGTTGTGTTGCAGTCATTGCTTTTTTTTTCTTGGTTCTACACAATCATTTTGTGCCAATCACGGCACTTCTGATAGTCTATATATTCATTATACTCATTGTTTCTTTCAGCACGATAATATTCCTATTACCGTGTACTACGTTTTGTACTACAAGTTATTTTTGCCAGACCTGGAGTCAGGAAGACCTGAGTTCGAATCCAAGACTTTTATTAACAGTTCAACCCTGGGCAAGTCTTTTAACCCTGTTTGCTTCAGTTTCATAAGCTAGAGAAGGAAATGGTTGATCACAGTTCTACATTCTTTCTAATTTATATTTTCTCTGTAAGCTAATTTCATTATATGACTCTTTTCTCCTAGTTCTACTCAATTTGTTCTGCATTAGTCCTGTTTTCTCTTGAATATAAAGATATTTTCCTGTCTCTGATGGCATAATAGGATTGCATTATATTCATATACCATGGTGTCTTCAGATGCTCCCCAGTAGGAATATAACTCCCTGGTTTCCGATTTTTGACAACCATGAAAAGACTTCCCATAAATATTTGAAATATAGATCTTTTGCTTTTTCATTTGATTTTTTTGGGGGGTAGACCTAGGAGTGATATTGCTGTGTCAAAATGTATGTTCCATTTAGTCATTTGGAGTGGAAAGGAAATTGGGCCAAATCGTAGTTTCACCAACGTTGTACAGCTGTTTCTGTTCGTCCTTAGCCTCTTTGATATCTATTAAAAACAATCACACTGTTTTTGTCATTTATGTTATTGTACTTTATTATACTTGTTGTCTCCCTTATGTTGAACCAACACTGCGTTCCTGGTGTAACCTGACCTGGTGATAGTTGTATAACCTTTCTAGCATATTTGTTTCCTAGAAAAAGAGTGATTTCTTTCTCTGATAATAGGTTTTAAAAATATCTATGTGCATGATGAGCCCCCCTAGTAGATTATAAGCTTCGTGAGTGTAGGGACCATTTCACTTTTGCTTTTCCGTAGCTTAATGCCTGGCCCATAGTAAAATCTATTTATTGCCTATTAGATATGACAGTCTGGACAATATGTATTTTTCTGAAGTTAAATTTTTCACATACAGATTGTTAGGCTGATGTAGTTTGATTAAGCATGCATCTTACTGAGGTGTCCTTGTCATAATTTGTTGATTAACACACCTCTGTCTCTCTCCCTCTCCCTTGTCTCCTCTCTCTTCATGATAATCCGTGTATTGGGGATAACATCTTAGGGTTTTTCTTTTGTTTTATAGAATAATGTTTGGGGAAGGGGGAGTGTAATAAACAGTAGTTTGAAATAGAAAATAATTTGGGAAAGGTTGTCTGTTTCCTTCTTATTTTCATTGAGGGTACCATAGATATGAATATAGACCATCATTCTCATAAAGATTTTTATAAAGATATTAATTAGGAACATTTTTATCTTTTTATTAAGCTATCTTTTCATAAAAAGACTAAAGTAGGACTTCTTCTTGTCCTGATTTCCTTTTTTGTATGTTATCTTGCTCTATACCTAACCTTAAGAGGAGTTGCTTTTAGTTTATTGTTAATAATTAAACCACATATTTCAGAGAAATCTGGGAAGACTTACATGACTAATGTCAAGTGAAATGAGCAGAACAATGAGTATAAGTGATAGAGTAACAACATTGTAAAGTCAGCTCTGAAAGACTCAGGAACCCTTAACAAAAGTAGTGACTACAGCGGCAAGCACCCTAGCATACCCAGGATGGCTGCTAGCACAGGTTCTTTGATCTGATTTTCTAAATGAAAGCAACTCAGAAAGGGTTAACAATCTACAATCTTTTTTAATCAAACATATATCATTTACCCAGTTCAAGGGGAAAAGTCAACTCCCTGAATTTGAGAGAATACAAACAGAAATCACAAGCAGACAAAAAATATGGACAGAGAAGATAACACAATTCAAAAGATCAACAGGCAGGACTTCTAGCTGTCTGACCATCACATACCTATATAGTTATTTACCAGAGAGGGAAGCACCACCATCTGGGTTTTCAAAGCCCAGGGGCTCATCAGCTGCCCAGAGTCTCATCTGGCCAAATCACACAACTCTTTCCAAAGTGAGCCCCAAAGCAAAACCTCACCTCAGCGTATATATAGCCTTCTCCTGGGTCAGAGAGCATCACAACCCTGGTGACCAACTGCCTGATTACAAAGTAATAAGATGTGGACCTTCCTGAAAAACAAGCATCCTCTAAGCAAGCTTCTGTTGGGTTCTGTTCCACCCTTCAGCAAACTTCTCCCACCTTAGGCTCCATGTGACCACATGCAGCCTAGTAGGGGGCAGAGTACATTTTCAAAGCAGGGAATATCTTCAAAATCTCTTACCATTACAGTGACCAACCACAATTCTAGCACATTGAAGATGAGATATGCTGCCTACCTCCTGATAGAGAGGTGATAGACTCAGATTGATACTTTTTTTTAAACATGGACATTGTGGAGATTTATTTGACTATAAATGTTTATAACGAGGGTTTTTGGTTTTGTTTTTTCTTTCTTGGGGAGGGTAGGTGGAATTCAGGTAGAAAGGATAAATTGTAAGCCTTGCAAATGAAATAAAAGTACAGAGATATATTTCCAAGGTCCTTCTATTATTCTTCCTGACTGTAGTAATGATTCTATTCTTTTGGAATTGGTTGTGAATAGTTGAAAACAGAGTTTGGCAAGAAGCCACAACAACTTTAAAACTCAAGAGTTTAGACAATAATGTGGTAAACATCTGTTGTTTGTCTAAACAAAATTTAAAATCATTTTACATTGAGTCTCATTGTCAGAACTGATTTTAATCATTATTATAAAATATCCTTTTAAAATTTATATCAGTAAACCTACAGAAATTAAGCACCTACTATGTGTGAGACACAATGATAGTTCTAGTATGTATACAAAGACAAAAATTAAACAGTCCCTGCTGTCAAAGAGCTTATATTCCATCAGGAGAAACAACATATGTACTTGTTTGTGTATAAATGTACGTATGTAGACATGTATGTGTGTTCGTATACACACATACACACAAACTTTATATAAAATAAATGCAAAAACAAAATAGAAACACAAAGTAATTTGTGATAAAAGGGAAGACACCAGCAGCTGAAGGAAATAAGAAGGGCCTCAACAGCGAAGAAGCCTTGGAGCAGCTTCAGGGATGTTGATTTCAGAGGAGGAGAAATTCAGAGTTTGACTCATTTCCCAAAATATTTAAATATCTAACATTAATTTAATTCACAAGAAATCTATCAACCATTGGTGAAAGAATGCATTTTTTTCAAATGTTTGTGTGCTATTATAATATACCTTGGTATTGCCCAAAAAGTGTGATTCTGAAATCACACAGCCTCCCTGATTAGTAAGATTGGTAGTAAATAATGGGAAATGTTGTAAACAAGAAGCCATGTAAAGCATGTAATATACGGATGGCAAGATCTAACATATAGTATATTTTCATTTCACAAAAGCCTTTACAATTTTTCATATTAGGTCTTCATTGGTAAAGTCATTTTTCAAAATGTAATTTGATATACACACATGTATATATAAAACTTTAGAGGTGCTAGTCAGACTTGTTTTTGGCTAACTGTAGAAGTATTAGTACATTGTTTTTAATTCCCATTATATGTGATTTTGTGACCACTTTAAGGGGGGAAAAAAAACTAGGAAAATTAAGAAAATCCTTAGTCTTCAGTAAATTGCTAATATTCATAAATTAATTTATGAAGTTTTTTTAAACATTAATAATTAGAAAACTGAGAAAGTAATACCTTAGGCTTGATTTTAAACAATGTAGCAGTGGCTACATGCTGCATGTATCATCCTTCAGTTGTAAATTTTTTTCCCTTTTAATATAATCATTACTTGATACTCCAAAATAATATAATAGTCTTATGTCCAGAGTAAGAATTCTCTTCCAGTTTATATGATAAACTTATGTAACAGTATAATAATTTAGGAATGATACCTTATAATTATCAAAGGTTTTTTTAAATAGCCAGTCAGAAGTTGTTGTTTCTTGATTTAGTGGTATTCTTACTCTCTTTCCATCAAATAAAGAAAAACAATTTCCTAGTTGCTATTTGTGATCTAATCAGTATTTTTTCCTTCCCTCTGTGTATCCTTCTCATCTCTCTCCCTTCCATTTGCTGATTTGTAATCTGACTCTTGTGCCAGGTGTTTGTAGGTGGAGATTAGGAGATCCTGACTTATAGATTAGTCTGTTGAGAGACCTCTATGTTAAATCTGTGATTCATTTTTTAAAAAGTCCTTTTTTGTCCCCAGTTAGCCTTGTCACAGGCAAAAATGAGAAGTTCATGATAAAATTAGCAATAGGCTGACAGAAAATTCTAGTAAGAAGTCATGCAGACAAAATAAGTCAGTGATATTACTAAAGATATTTGGAAAGGGTGGAATATTTTTATGCTTATTATGTGCTTTGTTTTGATTGAATTTTGTGAATATCCCTCAAAGATGAAGCAGTGCATTTTAGCTATGTCTTTTAGTATACTTGAAAGGTTAAAGTTTGTGTAAGGAAAATTGAAAAGGCTCCAATGGAGCCAATCATTTGCTCAGTTAGCATTTATTAAATAGCTTCTATGTGTCAGAAGTTTTGTTGGGTGCTAGAGGAGCTTATGTTTAGGGGCATGAAGGATAGCTCATATATATTTAAATATATAGAAAATAAATATAAGGTAATTTAAGGAGGGAAAAATGTATCATTTGGTTGTAGGCATCAGGAGAGGCTTCATCTAGAACAGTGGTTCTCAACCTGTGGGTCATGACCCCTTTGGGGGTCGCCTAAGACCATCTGAAAACACATATTTCCAATGGGTTTAGGAACCGAGACACTGCTCCTCTGTCTGTCTCCAGGTGGGTCCGCCCACATGCAGATAGTCTCACATATGAGTATTAAAGGGTCGTGTCATTAGGAAGGTTGAGAACCACTGATCTAGAAGGTAGTGTTTGACTTGAGTCTTGAGGGATTCTTTGAGCAGAAAGGAAGTAGAAAGTAAATTATAGGCATGGGGAGATGACCCAGGCAAAGGTGTGGAGGTGGTAAATGAGAACTAAAGTACTGTGTGTGAGGAACAGCTCTGCGAGTCTAGCTAGCACCTGGGATGGGAAGAAATGTTTATCAAAATTGGAAAAGTAGATTGAGACCAAATTGTGAGGACTTTAAATGCCAAATTTGGGGTTTATATTTTTATTCCAGAGGCAATAGAATTGATTAGGAAAATGATGATATGAATAAAACCTGTGCTTAAACTGAGGCTCCACCTCAGCACCAATCTTATAGGCAAAGATGATAGAAAAAAAAATGACAGATGTTGGAAAGACTGTGACATTGAACATATTAATGCCTGTTAAGATGGATTTGTCGATTGGTATAGGCATTCTCAAAAGTAATTTGTAACCATGCCCCAAGTCACTAAACTGCATGGTAATCCAGTTACCACTGTAAGACCTTTTCCCAAAAGAGATTAAAGAAAAAAGAAGACCCTGTGTGTAAAAATATTTATAGCAGCTCTTTTTTAGTGATAAAAACTTGAAATATGCCACACAAATGTAACTTTATATGACTGTCACTGTGACGAAAAGGGTGGTTTTAGAGAAAACTAGGAACACTTATATGAACTGATGCAGAGTAAAGTATGCAAAACCAGGAAGCAAATTTTATATAGTAATACCACATTGTAAAAATGAACAGCTTTGAAATCTTATCAATTTTGTGATCAACCATGACTTCAGGTTGATATCCTGAAATATGATAAAGGATGCTACTCCTTCTTGACAGAGAAGTGGTAAGCTCAAAATGCAGAATAAGACATTGAAATTGTAAGAGGAATTTGTTTTATTAGGCTATGTGTATTTGTTTTAAGAATTCCTTTTTCCTCTGTGTTCTTAAAGATGGGAAAATTAAAGACTGGTGCCCTCAACAGAAATAAGTAGGTTTGGTAGAGACAGCTCTTCACCTGTCACCTGTCTCTGTGTAAACAGCTCGTCTTCTCTTCTCATTTCCCCACCATATGTCTCCTCTATAACATCTTTTAGTTCTTGAAATAAAGCGATGAAATGAGAATGTTTCTGTTAAAAAGGTGAACCTTTGTTTTTGTGGGACTTGTGGGTTCCCTAAAGAAGCTTTTCTGTTTCAGTCTGGCATGTTATCTGACCCTTGCTCAACTCTTGTCCCAGCTTGGTATCCATTTGACAGTCCTAAACGTTGATATGCCATGCTTATCATTTGGAGGATTGATGATAATGATGATATTGTGTTAGTATTGACAAAAATAATAATGCATAGGGATTCTAGTGCCCTTTTATGTGTTATTTCATTGGATTCTAGTAAGTGCTGCTATGTACAATCCTCATTTTATAGGTGAGGAAACTTATAAGACTGAGAAGTTGAGTGACTTACTCTGGGTCATATGACTGAGAAGCATTCACAAGCATTCATTAGACACGGGTCTTCATGATTCCAAGTTCAACACTGTCCACTTGGTTTAATCTCCTACATCACAGTACCGAATACCTTTGGGGAGCATACATTTCCCCTTTTTTGTGCCTTACATGATGTTTAAAGTTAGATGGCAATATCTTTTCAAGGAATCTTTATCAGTTTTGTTGTATGAATGAGATCTTATTCGGAAATTGCCTTTATGGTGAAGTTGTACTTTTCTGACTCAAATCCTTTTTTATAATCGGTGAACAGTAGACAAAATAGGATGTTACATTTTCTTTTAGTCAGTTTTGAAATTGTGAAGATGAGGTACATTTTTAAATATTACTTTTCAAAGGCTCCTTGTTCCATGCTAATATACTTCATTGAAGATATCTTTGATTCATATATTGATTACTTAAAGATTTTATATTTGTGGAAAAGTGGGTACATACATTATTCATTGTTTGTGTAATCCCCCTTCTTCAGAGGCCTTTCCCAATCCTTCTTCATGTTAGTTCTTTCTCTGAGAGAGTATCATTTTTCTTACCTGGAGACTTATATAAGTGCAGATAATTGTGTTTATTTGTAATAAGCTGTTTGTATATTGTTTTACCCATTTACCCAATGGGCTGTGTGCTCGTTAAGATTATGGCCTTTTTTGGGTATACCCAGCACTTTGTACAGTGACTAGCATATAACGTGCTTAAGCAGTATGTTTTGACTTATAAGTAACCTTTTTGGGGGAAGAGAGGATAATAATTGGGCCTGAAGTTCTCTCTCTCTACCTGTACACCTTTTTGGTATTCTTTTTTTATCATATAATTTAGCATTATATGCACTCTTACAAGCATGTCTTCATCACGAATCTCTGTACATTTTCTCTGATATAACTGACTCCCCCATCTTTGTTCTTATGTAATTTACCTTCCCATATAGATATCAAGGACTGTGATGCTAGAATCCCACAGCAGTGATTCCACTGTCTTTGATGGTGCAGACACTTTGTTTAATGATCTTTATAGATCTTTCCCATTTTTCTTCTATTTGTTGTTCTCTTTTTTACTTTTGAATGCCTTTGAGATTGCTTTGATTAGTTGGATCTCTTGCCAAGTTTTATTTAAACTTTATTTTGCCCTGTATTCTCAATGCTTTCTCGCATGAAAGTGCTGTCACCTTTTTTTGTAACAAATGAGTTTATATTTCAGATAGATACTGCTGCTTTTGACGGTGCTGCATTTTCTGGGTTTGGGTGGTTTTGTTTGTTTTGGGGAGGGGGAATGGATTTATGGCATCCAAACCTCTGTATACGGTTGTAACCACACCATTTTAGATGTTCCCGTTTGCCGTTTTTCATTCCTGTTTATCTGTTAAATAGTTCAGGACTGAGTTAAGTTTTATGCCGTATCCTTTTTCTTATTATTGTTTTTCTTATCGTTTTCTCGTTTCCTCTTTGCTGGACAGATGGTAGTCTAGACCGTGGATCTGTAGACAGTGGATTCAGATGTAATCTGCTTCAGTAAAATATATTTTCCTGTCTTAAAATATAATCTTTTAAAAAATTCAGTTTATTTGTAGCTCACCTGTGACTGATACCTTCCATGTCTTTTCTTGGGAAAAAAATTACTATATGAATATTTGAGACATCTATGTACTCTCGTTCCTTTTTCTTGAACCATGCTTTATTGCATAGTTCTTCCCATCCCTGCTTACACTGTTGCGTTGAAGTAACTTTGTATTAAAATGTATATTGACTTAATTTGAAGGGCTTTATTGTATTCCTTTTAGAATTTTTCCACCATTTCAGAATCATTGATTGATGTTTATTAGGTGAAATGATTTTTTAAAAAATATTTTATCATATTGCATTAAATTAAGAAGTTTTTGCACAAAGCCATTGCAGCCAAGATAAGAAGAAAAGCAGGAAAAGGAGGTGGGGAGGCATTTTATAGCAAATTTGTCTGATGGAGTCTTCCTTTATCAAATATATAGTGAACTGAGTCATATTATAAGATTATGAGTGATAGATAAATGATCAAAGAATATGAACAGGTATTTTCACTAGAAGAAATCAAAGTAACTATAGTCATTAAAAAATGCTCTAAATCACTTGATTAGAGAAATGCAAATTAAAGCAACTCTGAGGTACCACCTCACAATTATCTGATTGACTAACATGACAAAAAAGGAAAGTGACAAATGTTAGAAGGAATGTGGGAAAATTGGGATACTAATGTATTATTGTAGAGTGGTAAACTGATCCAGCTATTCTGGAGAGAAATATTGAATTATGCTCAAAGGGCTGTAAAACCACATATACGTTTTTTTGAACCAGCAATAGGTCTATATCCCAAAGAAAACTTTTTAAAAAGGAAAAGAACTTACATGTGTACACACACACACACACACACACACACACACACACACACTTATATACACATACACACATACATATGTCAACTCTTTTTGTGGTGGCAAAGAATTGGAAATTGAGGGGATGCCCATCAGTTGGGGAATGGCTGAACAAGTGGTGTATGGTCGTGATGAAATACTGTTGTGCCATAGGGCAGCCTAGGTATGGAGTGGATATAGTGCCAGGCCTGGGGTCAGGCAGACTCATCTTTGTCAGTTCAAATACAACCTCAGACACTAGATGTGTGGCCCTGGGTGAATCACTTAACCCTGTTTGCCTCAGTTTCCTCATCTGTAAAATGACAACTCACTCCAGTATCTTTGCAAAGAAATCCCCAAATAAGGTCACTAAGACTCAGATGTGAAAGGAAAATAACTGAAAAACAACAACTATTGTGGTGTGAGAAATGAACAGGATTTTTTTCAGAAAAACCGGGGAAGACTTATATGAACTGATACAAAGTGAAGACAGCAGAACTAGGAGAACATTGCCCACCATAACAGCAATGTTGTGCAGTGATCAACTGTGAATGAGTTTATTGTTCTGAGCAGTACAGTGATTCAAAACAATTCTGAAGGACTTAACGATGAAAAATGCTGTCCACCTTCAGAGAAAGAACTGATGCGAGTCTGAATTCAGATCAAAGCATTTTTTAACCTTTTTTGGTCTATGTTTTCTTTTGCAACATGGCTAATAGGCAGATATGTTTTACATACTTCACATGAATGATATTTATCAAATTTCCTGCTTTCTCAAGAGGTAGGGAAGAGAAGGGCTAGAATTTGGAACTAAATTTTTTTTAACATGTTTAGAAATTTATTACATGTAATTGAGAAAAATTAAATTTTAAAAGTTTATCAGTCATGCAAGATAACCAAGTATCCTATGAAATATTTCTTACTGTCTTTTAAAGTAGGATGAAAAAAACCAGTTATTCACACCTTTCTTTGCTTATAAGTAGTATTTATGACCCTTTCCACCATTTAGCTGTAACTAACCTTCCTTTTTCTACTTTCAGTTAAAGAGCTGATTTAGCTCCTTGAGCAGTGCAACTTGTTTGTCATTAGATAAGAATCTCGTATTTAGAATAATCAAATCAAAGTTTATTTGTGATTTAAAAACTGTGTTGTTGTTGGGTTTTTTTTAGTTTAATCAATTGACATGGCTAAAAAACTAAACACCAAGTGGCCACCCTGCTAATGATTTTGACTTTATCTTAGTGTATCATGTAAGATGTTGGTCTGAGATATGCCTAGTTTCTGCCATACTGTTTCCAAGTTTTTTCAGCAATTTTTGTCAAATAGTGATTTCTTATCCCAGAAGCTAGAGTCTTTGGGTTTAGCAAAAAGTAGATTATTATAGTCATTGACTTCTGTCTTATGTACCTAACCTATTCCGCTGATATACCACTCTGTTTCTTAACCAGTAAAAAGTAGTTTTAATAATTGCTGCTTTCTGGGGGTGGCTAGGTGGCCAGTGAGTAGAGCACTGGTCCTGGAGTCAGGAGGACCTGAGTTCAAATGTGGCCTCAGACACTTAATGCCCGCCCCCTCCCCGGCCCCCCCCCCCCACAGAAATTAGCCGTGTGACCTAGGGCAAGTCACTTAACCCCAGCTGCCCTACCTCCTCCCCTCCAAAAAAGAAAAAAAAAAATGCTGCTTTTTAATACAATTTTAGATCTGGTACGGCTAGGCCACTTTCCCTTGCATTTCTTTTCATTTATTCCCTTGATATTCTGGACTTTTTTGTTCTTCCAGATGAATTTTGTTACTATTTCTTCTAGCTCTATAAAACAATTTTTGTTAGGTAGAATTACCCTTTTTATTATTTTAGCTTGGCTTACCCATGAGCAACTGATATTTTTCCAGTTATTTAGAGGTGGCTTTATTTGTGTGAAAAGTGTTTTGTAGTAGTGCTTATGTAGTTCCTGGGTTTGTCTTGGCAAGGAGATTCCCAAATATTTTATATTGTCTATAGTTACTTCTCTTTTTATCTCTTGCTATTGGGCTTTGTTAATAATGTATAGAAATGCTGATAATTTCTGTGTTTATTTTATATCCTGAAACTTTGCTAAAGTTGTTAATTATTTCAAGTAGTTTTTTAGTTGATTCTTTAGGATTCTCTAAGTATATCCTTATATCATCTTCAAAGAGTGATAGGTTTGCTTCTGCATTGCCTATTTTAATTCCTTCAATTTCTTTTCTTATTGCTAAAGCTAACATTTCTAGTACAATATTGAGTAACAGTGGTGGTAATGGGCATCCTTGTTTCACCCCTGATCTTATTGGAAATGCTTCAAGCTTATCCTCATTACATATAATGCTTGCTGATGGTTTTAGATAGATGTTACTTATCATTTTAAGTAAAACTTCATTGATTCCTATGCTCTCTAGTGTTTTTTTGTAGGAATGGGTGCTATATTTTGTCAAGTTTCTTCTGCATCTGTTGTGATAATCATATGATTTCTGTTAATTTTGTTGTTGATATGGTCAGTTGTGCTGATAGTTTTCTTAATATTGCATTCCTGGTATAAATTCCACCTGGTCATAGTGTATTATCCTCATGATAAAATTGCATTAGTCGCTTAGCTCTTTTCTTAAATGGGGGTTTGGAACCCAAGACAGGATCCACCCTCTTGTCAAAGAAGCTGAGGATGTCAATGAGGTACTTGAATCAGTGTTCCAAGACCTGTGAGATCTTAAAAGATACTGAGATTATCTCCAAGCCTTTCCAGGGCTTTGATGGAGAAGTCTGTCAGAGCAGTCCCTAAGTAGTTCACACAGGTGAAAAATGGGGGAGATGTCTAAGCTGACATCCCTCCTTAAATGGAGGTTTGGAGCAATGGGGAGGAGACACCTAGGCTGATGAGATCATATAGGTTGATGCAGCTATTCCCAATAAAGAGCTTCCTCTGGCATGGTGGACAGGTCAGTCTGAGAATTCCCAAAGTAGTGGGAAATAATTTTGAATTTTTAAAAATTAAGCATTCTTATTCTATTATTCTGTATTGTACAAGATGCTGGTCTGAATATATTTTTCACCCCACTGCTATATCTTATTTTTCAAGCACTTTTTGTTGAATAAATATTACTTTTATTGGAAATATGTCTAAAATGTGTTTCATATACTTACTTAGTTTCTTTGCAAGTGGGATATGCTAAATGTAATTTATCCTTTTCTTGATTACATTGGGTCTCTAGAACTATTTTACCCCGATAAAAATGGGAACAGGTAACTATGTTTTTTGATCTCATAATGTATTTTTTAAACTTGATATTTTCTCTTTTCTTAATTTACCAGCTTACACTTCTTGATGGTGTTAGTGTCTTAATATAGTTTCTGATGTCTTAAAAGCCCCTTTCTAAACTGCCACTTTGTCCAGGAAAAAAAAAAGAACGAAATGTGTGTAAATTAAGATTTTATAGGATATGTGAGGGCCTGAAAAAAATATATGATTAGTTGAATAATGTATATAAGCAAGCTACACTGGGTCTTTGAATGTTTTAAATATTTATTTTCTGTTTCTTAAATATTTTCCATATTATTGAATTTGCTAGGAAACAACTAGGTAATTGAATTATTGCAAATATGGAGGGAACATAACAAAATAGATTTTACAGCAGAATGGGAGCAATTGAAGATTAAAAATGTTTTATATTACGATTATACAGTTGTGCACTTGGAGTTAGAAGGCATAAGTTACTATCTAGGTATATTAGGTGGCCCAGTGGATTATATGTTTGCTGGGCCTGGAGTCAGGAAGACCTGAATTCAAATCTGGCCTTTAGCTCTGTGACCTTTGGAAGACAAATGAGAAGGAGTGGTCTGGCAGGTATCAGGAGAATTATAGGAAAGCCATGTCAGGAAATGCTAGAGGGAGGAGAATATCAAAGAGAAGAGGGTGAGAATTGAGGAAAAAGTCATTAGATTTGACACTTTTAAAAACCATTGATAACTTTGGAGACTGCATTTGAAATATAACAAATTGGACATAAACTATTGCTTGTAGAAAGCCAGACTTTAGGCAGTTAAGAACAGAATGAGAAGAAAGGAAGTGGAAGCCCTAAGTATATAGAGCTTTTCCTCAAGGACTTTAGCTGTGAAATGGAGGAGATTAAGTAAGTTAGCTAAAGGTTGGATTGATCAACTGAGGGTTTTTTGAAGATCTGTGTTTGTAGACAGGGAGAAGAAGAGTGTAAAGTGTAGCTGATTAACTGTAAGGTTAATGGGTAAGAAGGAAGAAGACAGCCTAATCTATTTTCAGAAAGTTCCTAAAAGTCAAGTTTTTATGCTTGGCCTGCTGTCCTTGTGTAACTAGTTCATTACTCTGATTTCTGTTTTCTGGGACCAGTTAGAATAGCTGTCTTCTACATGACAGTCCTTCAAATACTGAGACTTTTTATCTATCACTCTGCTCCCTAAGTGTTGAGGCTAAACAACATTCTTTCAATATCTCTTATAAAATGTGGTTTGTAATCACCCTTATTAATCTTGGTTATCTTTCTTTAATCTTGTTTGAGGTTATTAATCTCTTTCCAGGAACAAAGCACACAGAACTACAGATAGTTTTGTAGACATCATCTGATCAGTAAATCAATAAATTTGAACTTTTATGGACCATCTCTTTCTCTGAATACAGATTAAGATCACTATTGCTTTTTTGTCACCCACGTGATGCTGTTAACCATTTTTGAAGTAAGCCATAAATCCTCAATCACATTTATTGTTGCTGAGCTGCTTCTTCCACACCCTTTGTTTCTGCAGTGGATCATAGAGCTCAGTAGTGGTAAGCTCAGAATGGTAAGTCATCTAGCTGGTCTACCCCTTGCCCTTCTCATAACCTCTCAAGGAATTGAGTCCTAAAGAAGAAGTGAGTTGGTCTAAGAGCCCAGGTATATTCTATTCCAAAAACCAATATTGTCATCTTAATTAAAAGTTCACCCTTATGCAGTAAGAAATGATGATTAGGCAGATTTCAGAAAAGCCTGGAAAGACTTGTAAGAACTAATACAAAATGAAAGAGTAGAACCAGGAAAACACTGAACACGTAACAGCAACATTGTTCAACTATGAACCAACATGATCAACTATGAATGACTTGGATCACTACAACACAGTGATTTCCAATACAGTTACAAGAGACTCATGATGGAAAATGCTGTCCTCATCCAGATAAAGAAGTGATGGACCCTGAATGCAGATGGAATCATACTTTTTTCACATTACTATTTTTTTGGTAATTTTTTTCTTTTTGTCTGTTCTTTTACAGCTGTGACTAAAATGGAAATATAACTATGTAACTTATATCAAATTGCTTACCGTTTTAGGATGAGGGGAGGGTGGGAGAGAGAAAAACTTGGAACTCAAAATCTTGTAAAAATGAATGCTAAAAATGGTCTTTGCATATCATTGGGGAAAATGCTATTAAAATTTTTAAAAATTAAAAAAAAATCTATTTTATATGTACACATATGTGTGTATGTGTGTGTGTAAAGAAAAGCAAACAAAAAAGTTTTAGTTCACCAGTTATTCCAACCTATTATTCCTTATTTGTCACCCGCAGTTTTTTCCAATATATACTTAATGCCTTCAAAAACAATACAAGGATGGTTAAGGACACAGTCTTGCCATTAAGATCTCCCTCTAGGTTGGTTTTATTAAATTCCAGTAATCAAAAAAATACTGTTTGTATGTAACCCATTCAGCAAGTTACAACTTTATCTGCATTTTATCTAAAAAAGTATTGTGAGCAAGTTTCTTTGTAAAATCCTGACTGCCATGTTCATATATGTAGAACAGAAGTTCTTAACTCCACCACACCTTGGTCATAGACCCCCTTTGACGTTGTGGTGAAGCCTATGGAACCATCCTCAAAATTATGTTTTCAAATGCATGAAATAAATTGAATTTGATCACAAAATAAACCAATTAGATTGAAATGTACAGACACACACACAATTTTTTTTTAAAGTTCTTGGACTCCCTCTACTACTCTCCCCCGTTGGATTTAGAGGTTGATGTGATCACAGATCAGTCTCTGTCAGATTAGATGATTTGCCTGAGGTCACTTAGGTTGTCAGTGCCATTATGCCTGTAATAATTTGGCACCCTCATTCTGAATGATCCCATGTTGCCTCCTGATAATCGCTGCTTCCTTTTCTAAGTATTCATAAAACTTACTTTTAAACAAGTTAACAAAATACAGCTTTTCAAAACTGTCCTTATCTGCTTCTTTTTGTCCTTTTACTCTCTTCTTTGACTTTAAAAAAATAGCCTTATTGATTCTCATTTTTCTTTTTTTCCCCCCACTAAACATTTTTCCCTTGTAATTTTAGGTGCATTGGTTGGTTTTATTTGTACAAAAATGCTTTTATATTATGCAATTTAAAATCTCCCATTTTATTTTCTGTGATCATTTCTATCCATTGTTTATTCATAAATTGTTCTTTAAGTAGATCTGAAAGATAATTTCTTCCTTACTCCAATAATTTGTTTTCTGACCCTTTATGACTAAGCCATGTATCCCTTGGAAGCTTATATTGGTGTAAGGTACGAAGTATAGATCTGTTCATAATTTTTGCCAAGCTTCTATACAGTTTTCTTAGCAGTTTTTCAATAGTGAGTCTCTTACCTCAGATCATTGACTTTGTCAAATACTTTGATAATATATTCATTTGCTTGTTCTTTGATGGTGTATTCATTTGCTTTTGTAGGTTGTGTACCTACTGTGTTCCAGAGAATGCCTTCTCTTTTTTAATGAATATCAAATTCTTTTAATGATTATGGCTTCGTAGTATGTATATTAAAATCTGCCATTACTAGATTTCCCTCCCCTTTCACCCTCTTTTTTCATTATTTTCCTTGGATTTCATTACTTTTTTGTTCTTCCATTTGAATTTTATAATTTTTTTCTAACTCCTTTTATATTTGGATTGTTACAGCATTGCATAAGTATATTAGTTTAAAGAATATTTTAATTATGTCATTTTAGTTCTGTTGGTTCAAACTGTTCATGAACAATGAATATCCAATTATTTAGATTTGTCTTTGTTTTTATAAAGATTATTTTGTAGCTGCATTCATATAGTTTCTGTGAATATCTTGATTAATAGACCCCTAAGTATTTTATGTAGCCTGCGTTTAAATTTGAAATTTCACTTTCTGTTCCTGCTGTGTTGTGTTGGCAATATTCAGAAATATTTATTTTATGTGCATATATTTTACATTCTGCAGTGTTGCTGAAGTTTTTAATTGTTTCAGTTACTTTTTTACTTGACTCTAGTGTTTATCCATACACCATCATGTCATCTGCAAAAAGCCATTATTTTGTTTGCTCTTTCTATTTGTTTATTCTCTTGATCTATCTTGTTTTATTGTTATAGCTTAGCATTTTTAGTACTAAATTATTATTGGTGATAATGGGGATCCGTGTACTACTTGTGATCTCACTACAAAGCCTTCCAACCTTTCTCAGATATATATAATTTTTGCTTTTTTGTTTCAGATACTTACCATGTTAAGAAAAAGTCCATTTATTCCTATGCCTTGTAGTGTTTTGTTCTGTTATTTTTTTTTTGAAAGCAGAAATAGCTGTTGGATTTTTGTCAAAAAACCTTTTCAGTACTTCTTGCTATATTAAGTGGGTTGTTTTTTTTTTAAATGTTCCTTATACTTTAGTATCTTTCTGCAGTCTCTTGGCTAACATTTTATTTAATATTTTTGTTTCAGTGTTAATAGGAATGTTGATCTGAGGTTTGTCTCTTTCTGGTTTGGGTATGAAGACTGCAATTTGTATCACAGAAAGATACTTCTTATTTTCAGAAAGTAGTTTATGTAATATTCAGGTTAATTGTTCTTCAAATGTTTGAGAGAATATAGTAAAACCATTTTGTCTTGGAGTTGTTTTATTGGGGATTCGGTTATTTGACTTTTTTCATCATATTGCTTTATTTAAATAGTTTTTTCCTCTTTCTCTATTTTTATAAATAGACTAACTCGGTGTTTTGGAGTGTCTTCAATTTGTTAGTTTCTTTGATCTTAAGAATTGTTGCTTTGTTGTTTAGTTGCAACTTAGTTTTGTTTTTTTAGTTGTGTGTCCAATTCATTGGTGTGTTCTTTCTCCATTTCATTACTAAAGAAGAGTTTAAACACACAAAAATTTCCCTAAAGTCTTATCAAGATCTTTTAAGTTTTGGTACATTATATCATTATTCTAATTTACTTTCTTGAAATTTTCTGGTTTTTGCATGGTTTTTTGAAATACCGGTCATTTAACACTGTTTTTTCTCTTCGTTTAGTTTTTTATTCTTCAAAGGCTTTTTATTATGTTGTGTTCAATAAAAGATATATTGAATATTTTTCCTATAATTCTTTTGAAATTTTTATGTCTGAAAATATATTTGCCATTTTTTGTAAAGGTCCCATGAATGATTAAGAAATATGCAAACTACAGGGCAGCTAGGTGAAGCATGGAACAGAGCACTGGCCCAGGAGTCAGGAGGACTTGAATTCAAATTTGACCTCAGACACTTAACTAGCTGTGTGATCTTGGGCAAGTCACTTAACCCCAATTGCCTTGCCTTCCTGACTCCAAAAAAAAAAAAGAAAAGAAATATGCAAACTCCTTTCTATTCTCATTCAATAATTGTCCAAGGTCCATTATCTTTAATTTTTCTGAAGTTTTATTCAGGTCCTTAACTGTTTTTTTTTTTAAAGATTTATCTACATCTGAAAAGGGTACTTTGACATCTTTCCCTATTAAAGTTCTACTGTTTCTTTTCCCTGAAACTTAATGATCTTCTCATCATTTTGATGCTTTGCTGTTTTTGCTGCATTTAAACAGTTGATATTATTTAATGATCTGTTAACTTTTAAGCATAATGTAGTTTCCCTGATTATGTATTTTTTCTGTTTATCTTTGTCTGAAATTATGATTTATCATTTTTAAAAATTTAGTTCAAGCATTATAAATTTTGCTTCAACTTATTTGAACTCTAAGTGAATCTTTTATGTTTCTAGTATGCTTTAAAAAATAACATTGTTGCATTGCATTTTCTAATCCATTCTGCTTACCTCTTCTTTTTTCAGGTGGCTTCTTTGCGTTTATGTTAATTGTTGAGACTGTTAATTGTACATTTATTCTCTCACTTGTCCTCTCATTCATTCTCCCTTCCCCCCACCACTTAATTCTGTCCATCTGTGTCCCCCCCCCCCCCTTTGCTAGGAAGAAAGTGTTGAAATAGGAGTTTGCCTAACACTCGCATTCTGTAAATGATTCAATCTGTGTCTACTCATTCATTTTCTTTTCCCCTTGCCCCACTCTCAAGCCAGGATTTTATTATTATTTTTTAATCCTTCCTATCTACTCCCCACCCATCACATTGAAGTTTGTTTTTATTATTATTATTTCTTCACTATCCTACCCTTTTTCTTCACCACCCCTCATTCCCCTATATCCATGTATTCTTGAATTTAATGTATTTTTGTAATATGTACTTTGTGTGAGTATGTATATATGTGCATGTGTGCCCAGGTGTTTTCAAACTTCCTTTCTCTAAACAGATAAAGGTAAATTTCTTGGAATACTCCTTCCTCCCTCCGTGCTTCTACACATTTCATCACATGTACCCTTATTAGTTGTATGGTTAGTTAATTATCCTTCTTCCTTTCTTCCCCACTATAGGACCCTGTCTATTTTCTTCTCTTAAGACCATCAGAACAGATCCTTGACCACACTGAGATTTGTAGAAGGTTCTTGTTTCTTCTCTCCCTGTATTAGTATATAAACAATTTATCTTCACCTAGTCCCTTCAAGTTGATTATATGGCTGTACTTTTCTATGTTCCATTAAATTGATTAAATATGTCCGCCATTCCATTGTCTTTTAGAACAGATTGCTCCTTTTATCATTCAGACTCTCTTATCTTCCATCTCTCACTGACTGCTTACCTACTGCCTATAAACATGTCCATATCTTCTTCTTTCTTCAGTAAACCCTCACTTGATCTGTCTGTCTTTCACTATCTATTATCCTATATTTTTTCTGCTTTTCATGACTAAACTCCTTGAGAAGGTTCACCAAATCCAGTGGCCTTTTCTCAATCTTCATCTTCCCTGATCAATCTGCAATCTTTGACACTGTCACTTACCCTCTTCTTGCTAGCTTTCAGCAACATAGCTTTCTTCTGATTCTTCTGCTGCCTCTCTCACCACCCCTTAGTCTCCTTTTGTGGATCTTTACCCACTTCACTAATGCGACCATTAACTGTGGTGGTTGTCCCCTAAGGCTCTGTCCTGGGCCTTCTGCTTTTCTCCATCAAGACTATTTCAGTTGTTGATTTCACCAGCTCCCATGGTATCAGTCATCATATCTTTATGCTGAAGATTTTGAAATGTATTTATCTAGTCCTATCCTCTCCTTTTTTCTAGTGTCATATCTCCAACTGCTTCTTGGACCTGTCAGCCTGGATGTCCCATAGATATCTTAAACTTAACAAGTCCAAAACTGATTTCATTATCTTTAGCCACCTAATCCCCTTTCTTCCTTATATCCTTTCCCTATTACAGTCCTTCCTCCACTAAGCCATCAAATTGGTCTTCCTAAATATACCTTCCCACCCTGTTGCCTCCCTACTTTCCCCAGAATCGTATATAAAATCCTCTGTTTGACTTTTAAAGCCTTTCATTCATTACCTTGTCCCCTCCTACTTTTCCTCCCCTTCTCCCCTTCCCCCCTCTCCCCAGCTCTGTGATCTTTTCATACTGGGCTTTCTCTGTCTTTTTTAATCACAGAAGAGAACATCTCTGGAATCTGGTCATTTGCACTGACTATTGACCATGCCTGGACATATCCCTCCCTCACCCCTTGTCTCCTCACTTCCCTGATTTCCTCCAAACAGCAAAAATTGATATTATTATATTTCTATGTTATATTAATAATTTATATTATATAATACTTATGTAACATGCCAATAATTGTAATAATATAATTACATCATAACAAATATTACTGCTATGATAATAATTATATATTTCTATAGCTTGTATTATACCGTATGCCAGGTACTGTGCTCTCAAGGAGCTCACAATCTAATGGAGACAACATGCAAGCAACTATTTACAAAAACAGTATATACAAGATAAATTGGAAATAATCAAGAGAGAGGGAGGGCCCTAGCATCAAGGGGAACCAGGAAAGGCTTCCTGTAGAAGGTGGGCTTTTAGCAGGGGCTTGAAGGAAGCCATGAAAACCAGGAGAGACAACAGTCCAAGCATGTGAAAGGAACACAGAAGAGATGTCACTGTGTTGTTGAGTCTGTGGAAAGATTGGAATTGGAGTTATGAAGGGCTTTAAACATGAAACAGATGAGTTTATTTTTGATGCTAGAGGTGATAAGGAGTCACTGGAGTTTATGGGAATGAGAGGGGACTGACATGGCCAGCCCTGCACTTACAGTAGAGTAGAGGATGACCTGGAAGAGAGAAACGCTTGTGACTGTGGGCGCAGCCAGGCTGGGACTTTCCTCTATTGATTATTTCCAGTTTATCTTTATCTAGCTCAGCGGTTCTCAACCTGTGGGTTATGTTCAATTTGTAACAATGAAAATACATCCTGCGTATCAGATAGATTCATAACAGTAGCAAAATTACAGTTATGAAGTAGCAACGAAAATAATTTTATGTTTGGGGGTCACCACAACATGTAGAACTGTATTAAAGGGTCGTGGCATCAGGAAGGTTGAGAACCACTGATATAGCTTGTATGCACTTACTTGTGTATGGTGTCTTCTCCCCTTAAAGCACGAGTTCTCTTAGAAAAGGGACTGTCTTTTGCTTTTCCTTGTATCCTCAGCCCTTAGCATAGTGACTAGAACAAAGGAAGCACTTAACAAATTGCTTGTTGCTCATTGCCTGAGTAACTGACTCCTTGGTTCCCTTGCTCCCTTGTGCTTTGTACTGTTGTTGTACATGTTGTGCCTGATTCTGACCAAATTACTTCCATAATCTTTGTATCCCTAGCACTCAGGAGGTTGCCTAGTACTTATTAGGAGATTGATGGTGAGGAAGAGGAGGAGGAGAATGCACTGTGCTAATAATAAGCACATTACAGTTATCATCTCACGTGATATTCACAACAACCCTGGGAGGTAGATGCTACTATTATCCCCATTTTTCAGAAGAAGTTAGGTGACTTGCCCAGGGTCACATGACTAGTAAGTGTTTGCGATAGATTTTGACTCAGATCTTCCTGACTTTGGGTGTGGCATTCTATCTACGGACGACTAGACTACGTTTCTTGTTTCCTACATTTCTGTTTTAAAGTGTCTAAAAAGTTCTTATCTTTTTATCAGAAATGTTTCAAATTTCTCTTTCTCTAAAGGTCCATTTTTTCATGATAGAATTACATTTTGTTTTGCCCAATTGATTATAGTTTGTTTGAAATCTTTACATTTTGCCTTTTATAATATTGGAGTCCCCTTTTTACTTTTATTTTTCTTTATTGTGACTGTTGTCAAATCTTTTGTGATCTTACCATGAATCCTCAGTACTTAAACTTTTTTTTTCTTTTTGGAAGGCAATTGGGGTTAAGTGACTTGCCCAAAGTCACATGGCCAGTAAGTGTGTCAAGTGTCTGAGGCCGGATTTGAACGCAGGTCCTTCTGACTCCAGGGCTGGTGTTCTATTCACTGCGCCACCCAGCTGCCCCTAAACTATTTCTTTATAACTGTTTGCATCATTTATTCATTCATTCATTCATAACCTAGAAGTTCTGGATTTTATCTAATCACATTCCTGGGAACTTTCACTTGTGGATTCCTTTTAAGAGATGAACAGGTGGATTTTTTCTCTTTATGTATTCCTAACTAATTGTAATAAATCCGAGCAATTCTCATTTGTGATTTCTTGGAACATGGCATGTGAATTTCGGTTTTGGTATGGTTTCGGGTAATCATATGTGCTACTAGACTCTGTGTTAAAGACTTTACAAATATTGTCTCATTTTATCTTTACCACAGCCTTGGGACATAGGTATTATTTTATTCTCATTTTACAATTGAAGAAGCTGAAGCAGGCAGAGATTAAAATTGGAAGGCCCCAGAGTCACAGCTAGGAAGTATCCTAACAGGGTTTGAATTCTGATCTTTTTAGCTCCAGGTCCAGAGCTCTACCCACTTTGTCACTGCTTTGCTGCCTCTGGGTCTCATGGATGGCTTCTCCAGCATGTGATTGCTTACAATTCTGGAGTTTGGTACCAGTTAGGACTGGGAAGGGGAGCACATAGTTCATTTTTTTTGCTTGTTTCTTTTCTTTTATCTTTACTCCTTCTGGTGCATTTTCAGAGTTTTTTAGAAAAGTTTTTTAGAGTTGTTTGTTCCACTTTGTCAAAACACACTGTAATCTCTTTATAAGCTTTGCATTGACTGTGTTTTAAAAGTTTATTTTTTTTTCCTACAAAGAATACTTTTATTGCCTTTAAAATTAATTTTATTGCTGAGATAATTGTGTCACTTTTTTAGCTGCACAGTTTTCATAGTCTTTACTTTTCATATATACTAATGCTTTAAATTTGTAATTTGCATTTTGCTTTCATTTTACTATCCTCAGTTTTCCAAATTGGTGTGTGTGTGTGTGAGATACACACACACACACACACACACACACACACACACACACACACACACACACACACACACACACACACCCCAATAAACATTTATTAAGCACCTGTTACATGCCAGGCACTGTGCAAAGCCCTGGACATACAAGACAATCCCTGCTCTCAAGGATCCTACAAACTAATTGACACATAGGACAACATTCAGATAAATATATACAAAGCAAGCTATGTGCTGGATAAACAAGTAAGAGAGGGAAGACAGTGAAATTAAGAGGGTTTGGGGAAAGACTTCAAGAACAAGAGATTTTAGTTGGGACTTGACTGAAGCCAGAGAAGTCAGTAGTCTGAGGGGAGGAGGGAGTGTTCCGGGCTTGAGTGACAGCTTGAGAGAATGCCAAGGAGATAGACTGTATTATTTGTGGAACAGGCAGGAGACCAGCATCATTGAATAGAATAATATATGTGTGTATATATACACATACATATATATAAAATAGTAATGATATGATGATGATAACTAACATTCCTGTAATGCCTGCTATCTGTTAGGTGCTGTATTAAGCACTTTACAAGGAACAAATCTGGCACGTGTGTGTCTGTGTCTGTGTGTATTCATATATCCCCTTGGAAGCTTACTCTATCACTGTTATATGAAATCACCTCGCTGCTGTGTTGGTCATTTTAGAATCTGTTCAATGTTAATACTGTTTTCTACCCACTTTGCAGTTCTTTTCAATTTTGTGTTATCTGCCAATTTGTTATCAACTGTTTACATTTTTAAAAAAAGTATTCTGTACTTAAACTATAAAACACATGCCCAGAACAAAAAAGAATATTCTATATGAAACTGAGTATCTGTCTCTTAACAGTTGCATTCTTTAATAAAAAGTATTTAATGAAGTAAACTCATTACCTTCAAAACTGTCTTGATTGTTCACCTCTGAAATTTTCTGCTTTCTGTTCCTCACTTACTAAACTACTCCACATCTCACCTAGCCATTCCTCCCTATAAAAATGAATATAAAAACAAGGGAGGGAAGATCCTTGGTGATTAAATTGTCTTTCCTAGTTGTTTGGTTACTGTCCTCATAAAAATTGTTTTCTTGGATCTTCTCTTTTCCCTCTGTGTCACTTTATATTATCCAGGATTATCTTAAAACTGTGCCTTTCATCATTTCTTACAGTTCACTTTTATTTTTATATTACAATATCTTTAGGCATTCCCCAATTGTCTAAGAGACAATTTACTCCCCTCTTCCCCCTTAGATCCTGGGTCTTTCTCATTCCTTCCTCTCCACCCTCCTTTAATTTCCCCCTTCAGATTAGGAAATCTTTGTTTTAGCTTGAGATTCCCGCCCTTATATCATGCTCCCTCTTAACTACCCATGCCCTCTCACCTTATATCCCTATGCATTTTTTTGTGTTTTGACAAAAAATTTTCTGCCTGTATGTTCAACCTTCTTTTGTCCATTTCATATAAGAAAGAGTGTTCCCTCTTCTTACCCCTTCCATATTTGCATAAGGAATTGCAAGTCCCTTTTACATCAAGGTATTCTTTTTATCCTCCTTTCTCTTTATCCTTCATTTTCTCTCCCTTTGTTACAGAAGCAAATCCACTCCCAGGACCTCCGTTTTTAGTTTTTGTTGGTTAGGGCTTTATTGTTGTTACTGTTATTCTTGTTTTTAAGGAAAGTTAATTCCTTCCATACCCTTTTAGGTTATTAAGGTTATGTAGGGGCTCTTCTGTATTACCTCTTATTAGACTGTTATTAGCACTGTTATCTATCAACTTCTTTCAGTTCTTAAATGCCTTTACCTTTTTAGGTTTTTATGGACTCTTAAATTTGTATTTCTTAGTTCCTACTAGGCTCTGGTCTTGTCATTTCTTCTTGACAGTTCTTTTCCGTTAAAGGTCTGGTTTTTTTCCTCTATAGAATTATCCTCAGGTTTTTCAGGGTAAATTATATCTCTTTTGCTTTTGGAATATTGTATTCTAACATCTTACCTGTTTTTTATTAGAACCTGCCATTTCTTTTGTGATCCTAATTATAGTTCTTTTTCTTTCTAGGTACTTCTGGTATCAGTTTTTTATCTTGGGAGCTCTGACTTTTCACTATAACATTCCTGTGATGTTTCCTTTTGCAGTTCCTATCAGGATGTGGACTGTGGTTTTCTTCTGTCTTCACTTTTCAAATTTATCTGTACAATTTTCATTTATGGTTTTCAAGGAGTCTGATGATTCTCCAGTTTATCCTTCCTTGACCTGTTTGTCAGGTCGCTTCTTTTTGACAGCAGCTATCTTAAATTATTTTCTGTTTTTCTTTTCTTTTTTTAAACAGTCTTTTGGTTTTGTTTTAGTATTACCATCTAGAGTCATTGATTTCTGTTTGGTATAGTCTAGATTTCATGGAATTCATTTCTTATATAAAATTTACCACTCTCCCTTCTAAGCTATTCTTCTTCCAACTTTCCTACAGTTCTTGTGGAAAATATTGTTATGGGAATCTGAAGATCTTCCCTGCCCCTGGACTCTTTGCTTAAGTGACTTAAGTGGCTCTGAGAACCTTCCCTGATTTGAAAGTATACTTTGCCCCCTAATAGGCTGAATGTGGTCACATGGAGCCTGTGGCGGGAGGCTTGTTCTTCAGGAATGCCCACACCTTGTAGCTTTGTGACTGGGCAGTGGGTCAAGAGGGTTGTGACATTCTCTGAGCCAGGAGAAGGCTATATATACGCCCTGATGTGAGGTTTTGCTTTGGGGCTCACTTTGAGAAGAGTTGTGTGGTTTGGCCAGACGAGACTCTGGGAAGCCGTTGAGCCCCCTGGCTTTGAAAACCCAAATGTTGGTGCTTCCCTCTCTGGTAACTGACTAGGTATGGATGTAATGGTCAGACGGTTGGAAGCCCATCTGCTGATCTGTTCCTCTGTCTGCTTGTAATTTGTGTTTTGTATTCTGTTTGTATTCTCTGAAATTCAGGCTGCTGACTTTTTCCCCTGAACTAGATAAATGATATATGTTTGATTGATTAAGGTGAGATTGTTAACCCATTTTGAGTTGCTTTCTTTTAGAAAAGCAGTCTAAGAACTGTATTAGCAACCATCCTGGGTATGCTAGGGTGCATGCTGATACAAATATATATAATATTTTTTTACCTTGAGTCACCCATTACTTTTGTGTGAATTTTAGGTTGACAACAATTTTTGATATTGGTTTTTCTGTGATTTACTTATCTCAGCAGTTTGCATTGCTGCTTTTGACAAGGGACAGATTCTGTGTGCTTGTCATCCTATGTTCCTTACTCTGACCTCCATCTTCTGGGCTTCAGCACTTCTGCATCATTGAGATTCATGGCACTACCTCTTAAGAGGCCTCTATAGTGTCTATGCTAGTCATTGCATTACTTACTATTGTTCTTCAGGGCTTCCTAAGTTCCCATACTGGGCTCTTTCTGCTCATCCTGGGACTTTTTCTGGGGTATCTTTTGCTTTTTTACCTTTGAAAAGTTTTTCAAGCTAAGTTTCTTAGTTCTCTCTATTTTTGTTAAGGGGCGGTCCTCCCCTGGCAGTGACTCTCGATACTTTTTTCTTCTGATTGAGCTTCTCCTCCTCCATTCCCCAGTTCTGGGGTAGAAGATCATAGTTGTGTTTCTTTGGTCATTGATTCAGTCTGATGTGAGTTTTGAAGTTTTTCTTAATGTTCTACCACCTACTCAGGAAGCCATTTCATTTTATTTTTTGAATTTATTTAGCATTTTATTTTTCCTTAGTTATATGTAAAAAGAGTTTTTTAACTTTGGTCTGTAGAACTTTGAGTTCCAAATTTTCTCCCTTCCTGCCTCCCATCCCTCACCCCTCATTGAGAAAGCAAGCCGTTTTATATAGGTTATACCTGTGTAGTCATGCAAAACATTTCCATATTAGTCATGTTGTGAAAGAAAACAGACCAAAAGAAAAACCCTCAAGAAAAATTAAGTTTGAAAAGTATGCTTTAATCTGTACTCAGACACCATCAGTTCTTTCTCTGTGGATGGATAGCATTTTTCATCTTAAGTCCTTCAGAGTTGTCTTGGATCATGTATTCAGCAAAACCATTTTAACCAGAAATCTTTATGTCAGTTATCAATCTTTGCCTTATGTTGAGAATCAGTAGAACTAGGTTACGGCAAAGATATTCAATCGTTGAATTTACATATGTCTTAATTTACTTTCGAAATATTAGAATGGTCTCACCAAGCTCATTGTGCATTTACATTTATTCTTTTTATTGGCTTTTCTGGTTCTTGTGGATAATAAAAGTTAATCACTCAGCATTTATTAAGCACCTTTTCTGTGGCAGCATGTGCCAAGTGTTGGGGATAGAAAGGCAAAACAGAATAAAATACAACCCAATATGCAGTCGTTAACTTTTAAGGAGCTCACAGTCTAATTGTTGGTTCTCTACAGTAATGAAGTTGGCTTTAAATTTCTTTATTGTTCAAATAATGCAGTCTTTATAAATTGATTTTCTGTCGTGGCAAGCTTTTATATTGCTTTGTTGAAATTGGAATAATTTTTTGGAACCTTATAAATTTACTAGTGCTTGGGGGGGTTTCTGGAAACTTATGGGAAAAAAATTAATTTCAAAATTCACATCAGACTGAATCAATGACCAAAGTAATTTGTACCAAAAATAAGAGCAAATAATTGATTCTGTTGAATTCAGACCAATAGATCACTTAATCTTTTTTGTCAGTACTATCCTGCGCACTGACTTTATGTTTGTGTCTTTAAGTTGTATGTTTCTACCTTAGACACACTTAAATTCATTAAGGTCTCAGTTTATCTCTCTAAAGTGCCTACTTTCTGTGTTGAATTGGGGGATGAAAGCAAATTTCAGCTTTACACAAAATACCAAAAGGAAGTTAACCCAAATATATACTATTATAGTCAAATAGAACTTAACTTTGAGAATAGAAAGTTAATATTAGCTTGACTTTTTAAAAAGTTGCGTGAGATAACATCTAAAATTCTTTACAGGCATTAAAAGCTGTTGTTATTATTTCCTTTGGATTATCCACAGTACTCTACCAGTCTTCCCAGACTTTAGTAGAGGCAGCTGGTAGTGCAGTGAATAGAATGCTGGGCTGCGAGTCAGGAAGACCTGAGTTCAAATTCAGTGTCTGACATTTACTAGCCTTGTGATCCTGGGCAGTACTTTTACCTCTGTTTGCCTCAGTTTCATCCATTTCAAAATGAAGATAATTTTAGTGCCTACTTCCCAGCTTTATTGTGATGATTTATTGAGATAATACTTGTAATATGCTTAGCACCGTGCCTGGCACATAGTAGCCACCATACAAATCCTAGCAGCTATTATTACTTCCTGACTCCTGGCCTGTGAATATTATACTAATAGAGGGGGTTCATCAGCCATCTGTAAGAGTCCATAATGTGTTCAAAATGTCTGACACATCAAAATTTATATGATCAGAGACAAAAAAAATCTCAAGATAAAGAACATGTTTCATATAATCACACTTAATATTACATTTCATAAGAAAATGTTTATAGCCAATGTACTGTTCCTTCGTAAAAGGAAGACGGTGCATCAGAATGTTCGTTTTGAGTAGTTATTTTTAGCAGCAGCGTCAAGAATTGTTTACATTTTCATTTTAGGCTATACTGTTACATGATTTATTTTGCTAATTCTCAAATTCTAATGCTAAAAAGTAAATTATTTTAGAGATTGCGCGCTCGTGTGTGTGTGTGTGTGTGTGTGTGTGTGTGTGTGTGTGTGTGTGTGTGTGTGTGTGTGTGTGTAAATCCTTAATAGCAGGAGGGGATGGAAGCTTACTCAGTCTGTTATCATAAAGCTCTGCTAATGTAGCTTCTGAGTCACGTGACTGCAGAAAAGGCTATTATCTCAATGAAAAGGAAACTGCTTTTTAGAGCAAGCAATAGAACAGAAGCAGGAGGAATTTTCGAGTGCTCCACCATGCTGGATTGTCAGAGGAGATCTGTGTGATCAGCAGCTAGAAAGGGATTTGTGTGGCTAGTTTTGTCAGCTCTGGTTAGTCACAGATGATAGAGGAGATAAGCGGCTGTGTGCTCAGCATGTGCTTAGCTTTACGTCAAGATGTAATGTTGGTTTGCTTTAATAGAGGGTATTTATCCCAAGAGCAATAAATTTATTGCCAATTTGTGTTTTTGATTATTTGAAGAATGATGTTTTTTTTATTTACATTACTGTCTGAAGATAAAGAAAACCTGCAGAAATCTGATTTGAACTGCAAAGACTGGAAGATTACAAGGCAAGGTGTGTGTTTTAGAAGTGTTCTCACCTAATATTTGAGATTGTTCTTAGAATTCTGTGTGTGTGTGTGTGTGTGTGTGAGAGAGAGAGAGAGAAAGGAGGACTGTGACTGTACACGACATTCAGGCATAATAATACTCTCAAGTAACAAATAGATGGGATTTGATCCAAACCAGTTTCTCAGAGATCAGTTTCATTTGTTATCTTTATTTAGTGATTACCGATGTACTTACAGTTGCCTTCAGTACCCAAATCTCACATACTTTTGATAATGAGCATTTTTCTGATATTCAGAAATAATACTCTATAACTCAGAATCATGAAGGAAGAGCTGTACGTGTAAGCTTCACTCTTTTTTCTTTTTGTACTTATTTTTCAATATAATGGTTCTAAATTAATGTGTCAAAGCTTTGAAGTTCTTTAAATTTTGGATTAATGAAGTTTTAGCAGGAGAGCAAGGCCTCAAATAATGAAAATCTAAAATAAATGAGTTTTGTGTTAAATGTAATCGCAGAACTTTCTCTGATTTTTAATTTTCTTTACATCCTTGTAGTACTATATATAAAAGATTTGAATGACATTCATTTTATCCACTGTGCTTGTCCGCTGTTTTTCATGCTAAAGCTGTTAATTCTGTTAGCAGTGTGTATGCACCTTTCTTTTAACCTTGGAGGAGGATGCTCTACTGAAAAAAAAATTCAGATTTATAAACATATTTGAAAAGAGTTGACTATTTTTCAAAACAGGTACCTCTCAGGAAAGCCTGCCTATAATATTTTTCTCCTTTAAATTCTAGAGCATTTTGTTTAAACCTCCTTTCCTCAAAAGCTCCTTGTGGTATCTGTATATATATCTACAGTTATACAATGTTCATGGAAACTGCTGAAATTGAGTATGTTTTCCCCTTTGAATAGACATTAAAGGAGACAGATATGAGACCTTTTAGACTTTAACTACACTGTGCAAGCAGCTTGCAGAAAATTAGTTCATGTTCTAATAAGAAGTGATGAAAGCAGCTCCAACACCTAGAATTTTTAATTAAACAAAGTGCAAGAAATTCTTTGCCTTCCTCCTTTTAATATCATTTATTTATTGTATTTTTGACATAGATATTTCTAAATGATCATGTGAAGTTTTTTGACTTTGTGGTATCATCCATTCTTCTATTTTGGTATGAAATGCTATAATTGCACAATTATTATGTAACCATTAATATTAAATTATTTTTGCATTTTTACTCTAGGCTTTCAGGCTTCTCATTTGGTCTTTGTATGTGTATTTTTGTTTTATTTTAAAGTTGTGTTACTGTATAAAGTAACCTACAAATGTTCTAAACTAATTTTGGAAGAACTTGGGGTATTTGATCTAGGAAGATGTTTGTAACTAGCATGTGGAACATGGCCTCAATAAATACAATTGCCCCACATGTGTAGTCTTATGAGAATAATAATGAATGAAAAGAATTCTGAACAGAAGGCTACATTTCAGGTAGCATTTTCCCTTGATTTTCTCTGTATACTATCTCAGGTGAGCACATCTGAGAGTAATTGTCATTGGTGTGCCTCCATAAAAGTGTGTATTGCCCATTAATTCCAAACAAAATACTTTATTTACAAAGCACTGTCACTGAACAATGAGATGACTTGATTTTGAGTTGGTAGGAACTTTAGAAAACATCTAGTCCAACATTCTAATTTTTGGAGACCAGAAAAGTGATGCAAAGAAAGTTCTAGGAAATTGCTTACCCTTATACAAATAGAGGCCAGAATGAGAATTTGAATTGAGTTATTGATTCCAGTAATGTTTAGTGAGTTTTTTTGTCTACATCTTATTATACCTTAAAATTGAAAATATGATGTAAAATGATGCCTATGTTGTATTCCTTAGGAATTACTACAATTATAACCTCCATTTCTTTTTACGAAAACTTTTATATTGTATTTAAGGGTTGGGAGTAACATGCAGATTTTAGAATTATAGTTAAAAGGCAAAGTTTTATGGTCAGTATAGTGTCTAAACAAGTCAGATGACTAGCTTGCAGATCCTGCTACACTCCAGAATTCCAACCACAGTCATTAACCAGGAATACTATAATCAGGTCTGATCTTGTCAGGCTGTTTTAAGTATTTGCCCCTGAAACAGGTTTTTCATTTTTAAGAAAGACAAGATGTAAGAGAAAAGCTTGAAAGCAAGGTTAATGTTTTAGTTATTTTAAAAAACTCAGTAAAATGTATATATAGGGTTTTATTTGGGAATGGGTAACTTTTCCTAGGCTTTTTGGCTGTGGTTTGGCTCCACAACCCACTTTAGTTTGGGAAGAGACCAGGGAAATGAAGAATTCAGAGTTCTGAAGTCTGTGTAATAAGTTTAAAATCTGGCCAACTCCCCTCTTTTCAGGAGTGACTTTTTTGGTTATCTTTCTCAAATGTTTCAGTAGGTTTGAAAAACAACCACCTTTGCCCCTATCTATCGTAATTACTCTGCAATCTTTAAACTTGTTGGTTTTGGTTAGTATTGGGCGTGTGCTAATTTCTGACAGTTGCCGGACACGCGTTCATCACTCAAACACTGCTTGCAGTGTAATCCTCTCAGCTTTTTAAAATACTGTAACATGAAGAAAAGTGCATTTACTTTCTATCTTAATTAGCTGGTTTGGGATAAATTTCATTTTCTGAGAAACTTTAAATTCTTTCTTCAAGTCAGTTTTACACTGAGCCAGCCATTCATCTCAGAAATTGAAGTGTACTGAGCAGTAGACAATCTTTGGGTATAAAATCACTGCCAGTTATTAATTGTACATCAGCTTGATCAGAAAGTAAAATATTCTTGAGGCTTTACAACTAAAGTACATGTTTAATTTGTTATCCTGTAAATTTTTTATTTTTAATTCAGTCATATAACTATTATATAGAAGCTTATTAATTTCTGTTTCTAATTTTGTTACATATAAAAATGCTATATTTTTCTATATTTAAGAGTCATTTTTTTCATACAGTATTTACATGTGGATATAGAAGAATAAAAAATCTTTAGGGTCTTTAATTTTACTTTTATTTGGAGGTTTTCAGAGAGAGAGAGAGTGTGTGTGTTCATGTGCCTGTTGCATTTTTATTCATTTTAAATGAGTTTTGCTAAATCTGTAATAGTGGACTTCCTAGGGTGCAGATGGGAGTTTAAGTTGCTGTCTAATCATAACTAAAACATGAGCAGTTACTAAAGTAAATAAGTAGTATAAAAGTAAGTAGCTGCTAAATAGCTATGGAGCATAGGACATATCTACACTATGAAAGTAGTATATTATTTACCAGTGGAATGAGGAGATGTGTGTGTATTCCAGTACCCTTTCATACATTGCTGTTCCATTTAAAATAACTTCATTGAGCAGTACTAAAGCAATTTTAAGTTTTTTGTTGACAAGAAATTCATGCTTATGAAATAGAGCTCGTAGTCTAAAATACAGCTTTCTATCTGAGTTTTTAAAAAGGACAGAGGAGGGAAAAATAGAAGGGGTAAATAGAGAACAGAAACTAGATTGGGATCAAGTAGAGTTGTTTCTGTACTAATGTGATGTGGGAGAGGAAAATATTTTACATTTAGATTTTGTTCTTATGTCTTTATTTAAAAAAAAAACTAAATAAAAAACTTCCCAAGGCTGCTATTGATTATATTTCTTTGGTATAGCTTTCAGTTATGCCAACAGTGTAAATCTAAATTAAGCCCTATGGCAGCAGTAATTATGGATACTCAGAAAGGATGCACAGTACTTCTAACGTAGGACTTTCTGTAAAGGCAGTGCAATATCCATTTTAGAGATGAATGTTCCATTCATTTTCCAAACAAATGACAGTTTTTAGTGATTTATTTTCAGAGATGATATTCAACATTTTAAGGCATGAAAACATTTATGCTTATTGAAGAAACAGATGACACAGTTCTGGAAGGGATAGTTCGTAGATTTGACTTTTGACAGGTGACAGCAAATGAACTAAACTCAAAAAATAAAATTTAACATCAATGAAATGTAAAGCCTTGAACTTGGGTTTTAAAAAATGAATTCTATAAAGCATTGGTAGAATTGGCAAGTATGGCTATATAACAGTATGTGTGAAAAAAAAAACTCAGAAATTTTAGTTTGTTACAAACTCAATATGACATATTGTGACATAGAAACCAAAAAATGCCAGGCCTGTAGTGAGGAAGATCGGAGTTCAAATTTGGCCTCCGACACTTACTAGCGTTGTGAGCCTGGCCAAGTTACTTAACCCCACTTTCCTCATCTGTAAAATGATCTGAAGAAGGCAAGAGCAAACTATTCCAGTATCTTCACCAAGAAAACCCCAAAAGGGGGGTCGTGAAAAGTCAGACACAACTGAAACAGCTGAACAGCAACAGCAGTCTAGAGAAGAGAAAAAGTGAGATGCATTGTGCTCAACCCCAAGCATCTGCTTTTTGAGAGATTGACAGTCTTGAGTGAATCCAGAGCAAGGACATCTGGATGGTGAAGGGGTTGGGGTATATGCCACTGCAGCATTGATCTAAGGACCTAGGGATGTTTGACTTAGAGGAGAAAAGATCTCAGAATAGCATGTTAGATCAGATAAATGCCCTCTTCTCTTCTCTCTCTATACTACTTACCTTAGCCATCGCATCACACCCCATAGATTTACAATTCTCAAATTTACCTATCCTGCCAGGGCTCACCTCCTGTTAGCAGGCAGTCCCAATTCAACTGCTTTTCAGACATCTCAAACTGGATATCCAGTAGATAAGTACAAAATTGTACTCCTTATCTTTTCCCCTCCCCCCCACTACTTATTACCTCCCATATCCAATCTGTTGCCAAGGCCTTTGTAACATCTCTCCAATACTCTGTGCTCTTTTCTCTCCACTTGCTACTTCTACTACCCTGGTACAGGCCTTCATTGATTTCATACCCAGACTACTGAAATAGCCCACTGGTGGGTCAGATCCATCCTCTATTTAGCTACCAAAGTGATCTTCCTAAAATGAAGGTTTAACCATGTTACCCCCCACCCCCACTCAAAAAACTTCAGTAGCTCCCTATTGCCTCCATGATCAAAATGTTGAGAATGGAAGAGTTTGGGCTTCAAAGCCCTTCATGATCTCTCTCTTCCTAATTCTTAAATACTTGTCTATGCCATTATATTCTAAGCAAGGACTGTCTCTTGCCTCTTTTCATATTCCTAGTGCTCAGTATAGTGCCTTGGCACATAGTAGGCACTTAATAATGTTTGAATGATATTGAGGGAAGAGGGGGGAGTTGTCCCCTGCAGGAGAGATTAAACTTGTTCTAAGTGGTCCCAGAGGCCAGAACTGGAAAACAATAGTTGTAAAATGAAGAAATATACTTAAACTCATTGCTAAGAAAAACTTCCTAAGAACAGTTGTCCAACAGTGGAATTGACTGTTCTAGGAAACAATGGCTTCTTCATTACAGATCATCAAGCAAAAATTAAATGAACCCTTGTTGGGTTTACTATCCCAGAATAGAATGTTCTTTGATGTTTCTCCTAATATTGAGATTCTGTGATTCCCATCCCTCCTCTGATTAACAACTTTTTCAGATTCATAAGTAGTTAGCGCAACTAAATTCATCAGTAATTAGCACACTAGTTTGTAGAATGTGATTTAGACTACTTTGAGGTCACCTGAGATTTATGGTGACCCCAGAGTTGAAAGAGGTTAAACCAGTAAGACTTCAGAATGTGACTATTATAGAGGATCAAAAAGCAGGAAATAATTGGTGAGTTGGGGAAACAGATTATAAATCTGTCACAGAGTCAGGATATTTTTTGTTCAGTTATTTCAGTTGTGTCCAACTCTTCGTGAGCACATTTGGGGTTTTCTTGGCAAAGAAATGGGAGCACTTTGCCATTTCCTTCTCTAGTTCATTTTACAACTGAGGAAACTGAGGCAGGCAGGGTTAAGTGACTCTAGGCCTGGCACTCTATCCACTACCCCACGTAACAGTGGTATTAGCCATCTTTTACGTAGCTTTATTTCTTTATTACAAATTCTGTGATAGATTGGTCATATTTTTTAGGTTTCTTGTCATTTCTACTTTGACAACCACTCCTTTTTTGGTCAGGCGCTGGTCCAAAATTCCTTTCCATCTGTTCCATGTTCCTTCCATGTTTCTTCTACTTTTCCTAGAATTAAATTTTCATTCATATAAGTAAAAATTTTTTACCAGCCTGTTCAGATTTGTTGTGGCAGCATAGTGCCACAGGATGGCCAGAGTACTTCAGTTTCATGTTTGTGGCAGAGTAATTAGAGGAGTTGTTTACATTTTTTGGTGGCTTTTCCCAGTTACTTTTGTGATTACTGCAAAAATTGAGCTTTAACCAATTTGACACATTGTTAGTCTTGTCTTTTTTCTCTGCAATATAGCTTCTACTTTTATCCCAGCATTTCTTTTAGCATTATGATTGTCTTCCAAATATATCTTACAAACTAATTTTCCTGCGGCATGGTTTGAAGGGCTTCAGCTTGCCATTGTTTGCCAAAAATGTTGTGTCCTGTCAGAATGGGTTCTATAGAACTGTAGAATTGAAGATATTGAAGGAAACTTAGACATAATCTTCTAGTCCGGCTCCAATCCAGTGAATTGTCAGACTGAACACCTGCATGGAATAGAAACTCATTAAGTTGCAAAGAAACTCATTCCACTTTTGTACTTTAGATGTTTGGACTGAGTAAGGCAGTATATGGTGTTCAGATCTTTTTCATCAAAAACCCTTAAAATACTTGAAGACAGTTGGCCATTCTCTCTTCCCTCATTATCTCCAAAATCATCTTTGTAGGCCAAAGATATCTACTTCCTTTGGAAGTTAAGGTTCATTCTAGTCCTAAGTCTGTTATCCTATCCTTACTCATCTTCAGATAACATATTTTTCAGACTCATTGTTATGCTATTTGTCCTCTTGAAAATGTTGACGCTTCTGTATTTCCTTAATATAATGTGGCTTGCAGAGCTATACAATACTTTGGGTGTATGGTTTGACAAGGGCAGAATTTCATGGGACTATCACCTCAATAATTTAGCCTGAGATTCTAGAACTTTTTTGTGTACTATTTTGCATTGTGACAATTTGAGCTTAGATTCCTCTAAATCCTCAGGTCTTTATCATATGAATTGTAATCAAGTTAGTTTTGTCTTTTAATATAGAGCACTTCAGAGATTGCTGTGGTGTCACAGATAGAGTGGTCTTCAGTGTCTGACCAAGCTCTACGTGCTCCACCATGGTTTTTGGAACAAACTGTTCTCATCTGCCCATTCTGCCAGGGAACATCTATCTTCACATGCTCAGGGCAAACACCCCCCTCAGTGACCCTCAGTTTGGTTCAGCCTGTCTGCTGAGACAGTTTTACTGGGGTGTGGTTGCTGCACCTGCTACAGCTTCTTGAAGCCACAGGTGAGAGTTGGGTGAAGGGTGGATGAGCAGTCCTGGAAAGGACTCGGCAAGCCCTCACGCCAGAGATTTTCCCCTGAATACCCCATAGACCTCCATATATAGGATATAATTAAAAGAGAGAAAGCACTAGAATTAATAAAGTTTGGGAAAGGTTTCCTGTAGAAAGTGGGATTTCAGTTGGTGCTTGAAGGAAGCCTGGGAAACCATGGAGGCACAGCTGAGGAAGGAGAACATCGTAGGCCCAAGTAACAGCCAGTGAAAATGCCCAGAGTTGGAAGATGGAGTGTTTGTTTGAGGAAAAGCCAGAAGGCTAGTGTCACTTGAATCACCAGTACATCAGAGGCTCTATGGTGAAAGGATGTTAGAAAGGTGCAGAAGTAGGTTATAGAAGTGTTTGCACTCCAGACAAAGCATTTTGTATCTGATTCTAGACTGTGAGCCCCTTGAGTGCTAGAACTGTTTTTGCCTCTAATTCATTGTTTTTTTCCTGCTTTTTTTTAAAGCATTGCTTTAGCCATTTCGCTATAGAGTATGACGTTGCTGTTTGAATCCTGTGATTCCAAATTCGGTGTTCTTGACTTTCTAACATAATGCCTTTTTTTCTGACTTACAGAATCTAAGTTTCTTAATGCTGGGGACTGTGCCTTCTCTGTTCTCCATAATCTATAGTACAGTATTGAACCCACAGTAGAATCTCAGTCTACTTTAATACCAACAATAATGAAATGGACCTGTAACAATAATAAATGTTTAATTTATATTTATCCTTAAGACACTATTATCTAGCACTGTTTAAGAGAAATTCAGTATTCTAAATAGTTGAATTGTCCAGTTGACTGGGTCTCAGTTTCTTATCTATAAAACAAGGAGGTTAGACTCAAAGATCCAAAACCCTATCTAGTTTAAAATTATGGTCCTATGAATTTTTTGTAGAACCTTATAAATGAGGAAGTGGGGAAACTTGCTTATCTAAGGGGTTGCTAGTAAGTGATAGGTCTGGTATTTGAACTAAAGTTTTCTAATTTCTAAATCCAGTGTTCTTTCCTTATAGCATACTGGCTTATTGTTTTCTTTCTTCGATTACTATTTTAACATCTTTCTAAAATGCATTAGCATGTTCCCCTCCATTCATATTTAAAGTATCCTAATCATAATTTAATCTTTTTTTATCTTAAGTCATGATCTTCTAAGTTCTCAGGATCAATTCTTAACACCATAGTACTGAGATGTAGATTTTTCCATCTACAAAGCAACAAATGATTGTATTGAATCTATAATGACTAATGGATATATTTGTGAAGTTTCTGTGTGTCTCATGGCTATATTTTAATCAAGATTATTATACTTGTTTGATTTATTTGACTCCTTCTATAACTACAGTAGGAAAAAGATTGGACCATTTCGAATCCAAATAATCATGATATGCAGGAAATATTTTTTTAGAATATAGATTATTTCTCTACCACCTGCTCTGTAGAGTCATCTATAGGTCATTACATGAGGGAAGTACAAGATTATTTAATACAGATTGTATAGTTAGGGACTGAAGGAATTTAGAATAAGAAGAAATATGGAATATCGTTTGCATGAGAAGTCTTCATGAAGTTAGTGATTCTTTGGGTGTCTTAAGAAATGTAGGATTTAGATAGATGGAAACATAGAGATTTTATAGAATGGACAAGTATTTTCAGGAAGAACTTGATTGCCATAGGATATAAACAAACCAGCCTGATTAAAACAGAAGATGAGAAGTGAATAAGCTTAAATAGATTAGGTTGGACTAAATGATGGATAGCTTTGAATACCGAGCTAGAGTTTGGACGTAGTAAACTTGTAAGAGCTTAATGGATAGTAGGTGGTTAAAGACACAATCTAAAAGTACCTATTTTGGGTTGTCTTTTCTTTATATCAACAAGAAATTGATGTTAATTAAGGACTTAAACTCATGTAAAACTTAATTGTTCAAAGCACAAATGTATTTTTGCCCTAAGGAATAAGTACTATGCTTTGTTTTGAAATACTGACTTAAAAGAAAGCACTAAAAGAAGTAATTATATGTCTCTGTGTATATGAACATGCGTTAGTATGCAAGTTTGCAAACTGGTTGAGGGGTAGATGCATCATCTCTGACACATCTGGTCTCATAGTTAGCTTCTCAGCAATGACTTGTCCCTTTGACTTGTTTACAAAAGGAATATAATTTACTTAACTGCTTGAGAGTCTTAGTCTAAAGTGTCAGATAATTACCTTAAAAAGGTGGGAACATTTTCCTTCTGAGGTTGCTTCTTGGCACAAATTTAGTCATATTGGTTATATTGGTAGTAAAAACCAAATTCATTTTATCCTTAAAAAGTCATTTTGTGAGCAGTAATTTTATAAAAGATTTGTCCTCTTTTCCTCCTGTGGAGACAAACCTTTGAAATAAACTTTAAATCTTGAAAGAAACTTTAAACGCTGAATTATCCATTAGGCAAACTGTTCTAAAACATACTATGTTTCCCTATTTCCAGTGTTATCAGAAAGGTTTTGTGAAAATTTAGAGCTCAAAATCTTATGTAAATGAATGTTACAAACTAAAAATAAATAAATATTTAGCTTGAAAAAAACAGAAAGGTTTTGTGACAGAGATATTTTCCTTTGAGCCTGTAGAGGTATTTGAATGATAGAAAAACGCATGAGGAAGTTGGAGAGGAGTGGAAGAGAACCCAGAATGTTTTAAAATGCCTTTTAATAAAGATTTTCCTAATCTTTTAATGATTTAGCTCAGGAATTGGCAAACCATAGGCCCAAGAAGGCCTACAAGTTAAGCAGGGAATTTATGTTTTTATATGCAGCAGGGGTCAAGTAGTCTGCCAGCCCTGGTTTTCATGGACGCAGGTCTGATTAACTCATGCTTTCCTAAAATGTAGTTAGAAGAAGTGGTCAAACATAATATAAGTGTGGGCAACAGAAAGTACGATACCGTAGTTTACCGACATGCAAATAATCTAGCCTTTTGCACAAATTTAGTCGTATTTCCTGTTCAGGTCATTTTTATTTCTAATTTCATCACCAATGACAATTTGAGAAAAGTTAAGTGATACATTTTCACATCATAAGATGCCATAGAGATATCTCGGGCAACTTCCTCATTTTATAGAACGTTAAATCACCAAAGGAGGTTAAATGATTTGCTCAGGGATACACAGGTAGTGAGAGGTTTTGGATTGGTACACGTTTTTAAAATTCTGAATCCATTGCTCTTTATAAAATCACTGTACACATTGTCCTCCTGTCTGTCACTTGAGTTGCCATCATGGGGTAGTACTGGCTATAACTTCTTGATTACCATGACCATGTTCCTACAAGTGTCTGTTTATGGATTTTTGTTAATCAGATTGTATTAAAATAGTCACAGGGAGCTGTTTGTTGGGTTTGTTTTTTTTTTTAAGGAGCCCGACTGTTAATTCTTTTGTAAAGTGAAGAATTCTGTAATAATTAATGATTTTTTTATGTTTTATATAAATTAAGTTTTTAATAGATAGCATTTAATTCAAATAAGCTAAATCTATCCTGGAAATACTAGAAATATTTAATAGCTGGTCTTGTGATTTCAATAATATTGGATTTTTTTTCAGTAAATATTCTCTCCTCTAGGTGAGAAATGATTCTGATTCACAGTCATGTATTTTACTTAAACAAAGAAATGTCTTATAACTATAGAATTGTATTTCTTAGTTTAAAAAGGTTAATTTTAATTGTAGTGATCACTCAATCTTAGGTAAATCATTAGAATGATTAAAACTGTGCTAATCTCTGTGGCATGCAGCAAGATACACACATTTAGGAATATGAACTATTCCCTTTCTAATGAGTATATGGACCTTAATGCCACTACACTGTGGTTTGGGGAAAAAAGTGAATGTGCTACACCATAGAAGAGATTATTTACATGTTTATTTTTCAAGTAGATTTACAATTGCCACAGATTGTGAGTATAATAATTTCTTCACAGGGGGAAATGTTTGCCCCCGGGATTTCAGCAAGATTTTCCTTCTAAGTTAATTTAGATTGCAATTTTTTATTCTAATAATTGAAATACTAATTAGTTCCTCGAATGAGAGAGAGAATAAAATTTTTATTTGAGAAGTTTTGATATCAAATCATAAACATAATGCAATTCTCATTTTGATAACTTTTTTTCAGGAATGCTAAGCTTTCAGTTAAATCTGCTTTGCAGAATGTTAAACACCAAATAAGTACATAGAAGGTGAGGTTTTGGGGGTGGGGAGTCACTTACATTATACAAGGACTGCACCTTTTTCCCAAAATGTTTTCTCATCTGAAGTCTTGCTATTCCTGGGCATGTTAGAGTAAGCTGACATAGTCTGATATGTAAGCAGTTCAGTGACGGGCTGTATTAAGTGACTTAGACTATGGTAATACAGAAAGTAGCAGCCATTTTATGGCATTGATGTCAGATTAGAAGTTTTTCCCAGTTTGTAATGATAGTTAAGACAACTCCCTGCTTCTTTATATACTGAGCATTTAGGTGTGGTCAAAGTAATGTTTGAAAAGGGTCTTTTTGCCACTTTAAAATACAGGTAGATGATGGATGTGGCAGAGTGAATAGCTGTGTAACCATTGAACAGGGATTTTAGCTATTGATTTGATTGCTGCAGCATGTGTTAAAGAGCTGTGCCTGCCCATTTGCAGCCTAATGTGTTTATTACAGTCTTCCCAATGGCATCTTGAAGTATCTCTCACCTAAAAAATTCATGAGTATTATTGGCTTTCACTCAGAAAATGGAGTGTGACTTCTAGTTACTGCCTCGTACTCCACTTTTAGATTGTTACACAAAAGCACATCTAAGGGAAAGGCCTATTGGGGGGAAAGGAACTTTTAGGTTAAACACTTGCTTGTAGTCTGAGCACGAGGTAAATGCTGGAACCAGCTTGAAAGAATTGAACCAGAAAAGAAGAATGATTGTGATTGTGGGGCATTACAATCCTGCGGTCACCTTTAGACTTTACATTTGTTTTATTTGCAGGTTAAGTTTTTGTTTGGTTATTCTTGTTTTTTAAACAAATAAATTAGATCAGAGCTTTAGAATTAAGTTGAATTTTGTTGCCCAGTATTGGTGTTTTTTTTTAATCAAAAGGGTCGTCAGATGTAGATTTAGAGAATCTGTCTCTGTGTGGTTTTATGTAAAGTAAATCCTTTTTTTCAAAATTTTACTACCTGACTGTGATGAATACCTGGCTTAACGTGGGCATTTACAAGTCTAAATTATCCACACACCTTTTGTAATAAGAAAGGAAATTTAAAATGTTTCTCTAAGAAAAGTGAGAGACAATCCAGTGTTATATAAGGACAAGTACCTGATTAAAGTAAATAATAAAAAATAAATATAAAATAAATAATATAAGTATAATATATTAATATGAAATATAATAAAAAATAATAAATTTTTTTAGAAAACATTTTATTGCCTAAATTTTTTCTGTAATGTGACATAGCACTGTTGGATATATTTTTTGGCAAGAGAACTTGTTTTCTGTTGTCTTATAACAGAGAGAAACTGTCTAGAAGTGCTGCATTTCCTTAATGTCTTTATTTCATATTTGTGTTGCTTCTTTTTTTTTTTCGTTTCTCAGTTGCACTTTATTGTACAAAACCTTATTTTCTTAAATATCAGTGTTAATCTGCTATAGAAATATGTAGTTCATCACCATAATATATTTATTTTGTAAGGAAGTCATCTTGAGGACAAGGAAAGAAGGGTTGGGTAAAACTTCAGTATTTATTTTTGAAAATATATTTACAGTGTTATCCACAAAGGTCTTTAAATATCCAAAAGAAGTCACCATAAAAAAACTGCTGTTATGTAATGTATCAAGATTTGTACTGTAAGGAATTACATGATTTGATTCCTGAATGGTTAAGTCATTTGTCGATATGAATTTAACTTTTATATTCCTTTTTCATTTTTAAAAATAATATAGATTGATCAGGTAGCATGGCATTCATTCTCATTTCCTTCCTTTTTGAGCCAAGCTGCCAACAAATTAAATTGAGCATTCTTACCATCAGATGAAGAGAACTTTTGTGATCTATATAAGAAGGTTATTTAATCATTCCAGCTTTGGCAAGTCATTAACTTATGAACCTTCATTTGTTCATTTGGAAAACAAAGGAGTTGGACTAGATAACCTCTGGTCCTTTCCATTTCTAAGTATGTGTTTCTGTGATACTATTTTTTCCTTATCTTTCAAAAAAAGTCTGAACCCCACACGAAATAAGATGAGCATTTCCATATACAAGATAAAACAGAAAAGAATATGGAACATGAAGCTCTAACTCTTTTATGAATAGTTTGCTTTGCTTTTTTTTTTGTTTTTTGTTTTTGCTTTTTTTTTTTTTTGGAGGGGGGAAGGCAGGGCAATTGGGATTAAGTGACTTGCCCAAGGTCACACAGCTAATAAGTGTTTATTGTCTGAGGCTGGATTTGAACTCAGGTTCTCTTGACTCCAAGGGTCATGTTCTATTCACTGTAACATCTAGCCAGCCCTGAATATGACTTATTTTTTTGGCTCATTCTGTACTTCAAGTTTATCACTATACAGCCAGGTTGTATATATTGTGTTTCATTTACTGGATGATCCTTTTGAATTTGTGGCCAGTTATTGTTTTGATCAGAGTTCTTAAATCTTGAAAAGTTATTTCTTGCTTTAAAATATTATTGTAATTATAAATAAGATTGTGAGCTCCTTGAAGGCAGGGAATGTCTTTTGTCTCCCTTTAGGACCAGTGCTAGCTAGCAGTGTCTTGAAAACAGTACATACTTAGTAAATGCTTATTAATTTACTAATTTATTCCCCTAGTTTTGCTCCCTTAATTCTACATCAATTCGTATAAATCTTCTAAGGTGTTTTTTTTTTAGAAATAATTTAATGTTATTAATATATGCATTTTCTCCCTTTGTTTTATTTTGTTTCCATTACTTATGTTCTGCCACCTTCCAAAACTTGACTTTCTCCTAGCTCCTATTTTAGGTAGGAAATGATAATATACTTCTAATATTTAAATATAAAATTTTCAAGGTCATCATTGCCAGAGTTAAAATTTAGTCTTTTGAAGGGAATTACCAAAGTATAAACCAGAATAGAGAAGACATTTTTGGAACAAGAAGGTATTATAATCGTAAAATGCTTGAAATTTGTAAGTCATTATAAATACAGACATTTCTCACTTTGTATAAATTCACATTATACAGATCCAACTACCAGGAAGGCTGCTAGCCCTGACCAAGGGTCCTCCAAATGAGACCAGAGTTGCTAGGGGGTTGATAGTGAGGTGGCACAGAGCCAAAGAGGATTCAGGGTCTAGAGAAGGGTTTGCTTATGTTAAGCAGAAATTGGCTGTATTTGGATAATATGACAAGGAGCTAAATGTTAAACTTCTTGAGAAGGCCAGAAGAACAATCTAGATCTTTTTCTTTGCTCTTATTAGGGAATAGCCTTATATGAAAGTGTTCAGACAGTTCTCACTCTTAAAACACAGGTACACAGTGCTTAAGTTTTTGACACAATGCATATATTTTTCCTCAAAAGAAAGTTTGTAGGAAACCAAGAAGAGATTATGGAAAAGAGCCACTGACAAAAGAATTAACCAGAAAATCCCAGATTCTGGTTTTATTTCAGGAAGGACTGTATAACTTTGGGGTGAAGAAGCACCTCGGGTGTATGTAATAAGGCATTGAGCTGCTTAAGACACTACTTCAGTGAAATGATGTATTTATGACTTGAGATCTCGGTGCTGGTGGTTTGGTGTAGGGTCATTTTTAAAAACGAACTGACTGCCTTCCTTGAAGAATGTAGGTCTGCTGTTTGGTCAGACATTATAATTATAAATCTGACATTTTAATGTGTCTTATTTGGAAGGTGAGATGATAAAAGCTAGCATAATCATCATCTTCTTTTACATGAACTCCCAATAAACATTGATTATTTATGGTTTGCTGCCTTCTAAAGTTTCATCTTTTCCTGCTTCCTTCTCTTGAATTTGTTAGCTCTGAGCTATTACTACAAACCATGAACCTTATGAGACTACGTTGATGGATTTTTTAAAAGTAGAAAATGATCAAAACATCTTTGAATCATGTTGGAAATTTAAACTTTATTTTGTTTTCTCAAGAAGGTTCGTGACTTTCAATCTTGTCAGAATTTCCCCCCAAAAATGGATGTTTGACTTTTTGGAAATATCATGTATAGTCTTTCACATTTTAAGCCTCGTGTTCAATTTTAAGTTGTAATGTTTGAAAGCAGACTAAAGCATGTAAAAGCTGAAACTATTGCATTGTTATTGATAATAAATGAGAACATGCCATCTGAAACTTCTTTTCCAGCCTTATCCTTTCATAACTTCCCAACATCTGGTAGAAACTAGATTGCTCTCAGTGATTATAATTACCAACAAACGCTGCCCAACGTTTTACTTGTATAATTTTCTATTTCTTGTGGTTTATATCGAGCAGTTACAGAACTGAGATTTGAAAGTCTCCAAGAATTTTGACATTCCCATGTTAATGTTGAAAATAGACTATAAATTTTTTTTTAATTCATGAGATTGTTACAAAGCAGAACACATTTTATGGCTTTTAAGTTTGTAAAATCTAAGCTTAAACCTTATTGCTAATATGTTTATGTCTCTTTTTATAATTATAAATGTAAAAAAAATTGTACTGCATTGAACCCCCTATTTAAACTGATTTTTATATATGATGTGTGATATTGATTATGTGTATTATGTGATCTATAGATACATTAGCAGTTACATTTTTTGACTTTTCTCTTTCTCCCTACTTAAACCATTTGAAAATTAGAAGAAAATTCTCTTCCCCCCCCCCCCCCAATTTTCTTCCACCTAAGACTTCTGCTGATTATTTATTCATACATCAGTCATTTGCATAACCAAAGCTAGAGTGATCAAGTTCAGGGGGCTCCAGAGTTGAATGTAAAATATGTTCCATTGAAGAAAGCAGTTGAACTTTTTTCCCCCTAGAAAATAAGTAGGAAATTTAAGTTTTACAAATATTTAGTAAACAAATCAATACTGGTGCCCCTCACTTCTCCCATGTGAGATGGTCATATGTCATGGATAGTATACACTGCATCTTGATGAACGGATGAGTTGTACACCTTATAGGCATTGGCAATAATACCTTGATTCCATATATTCTGATGTGTGCTCAGTTAAGTAGATTTATATTTTATGGAAATAACTGACCTTCAAAAGATAAAAAAGTATCTTGCAAAGAAACTGTTGATTTTAGAAAATATTGACACTTTGCAAACACAAGTGAAAATTAAGGCAATCATAAACTTCTTAGTTCTCGTAGAAATTCATCAGTAGCCCTACTAGGAAGTGAAAACATGACAAGAAATATGCAAAAAAATGTGTAATTAGTTTTTCCTTAGTATTTTAAACGAGACTTTATAGCCAATCAGCCAGTCAATTAATAAACATTTATTAAGCACTCATTATGTGCCATGCATGGACTCAGCACTGGGGATACAAAAAGGCAAAAGACGTCCTCAAGGAGCTGACAATCTAATGGGTTATTATAATGGATAGTTACTGTTATTAATGATGAACCTTGTCTAAAGTATATATTATGCCCTAAAATAATACCTAATAGGAGTATGAAGCCCTCAAAATTATCAAAACCTTAAAAAATTAAACCTTTGTTAATTAAAAAAAGCAGTGGATGTCACCTGTAAAAACTCATCAGCATACTTAGAGAATTTTCTTAATATTTAACAAGGTTCTTAACATTTTGGTGGTTAATATTTTTTTTAAATGAGTGTCATTTTAGCAAGTACAGCCAGTGATTCATTTCTTCTATTTCTGTTCCTTTATCTCTGTAAGATATCTTTTCACCTATCATGGTCATTAAAGCCAAATATCAAAACATTCATCTTAGAAACAGACCTACAGAACCATAGCTTTGGTTTTTTTGTAGGTGTTAAATTGAGATTTTAAAAAAGCAATAGAGCATTTAATTATCTTATTCTCCCTAAAATATTGTCATTGATGATTTAGTGAGCAAAGGTTTTCATACCATTAATAAATATAGTAAAATTATTTTTGAAATATTGTGATTTTCAGGCACTGCAGTTGGGAGATCCATCCTGCCCTACCAAAAAGTGACATAGGAGAGAATAGACTGGGGAAGGGGGGAAACACTGGGATGGCTGTTTTGGGGTGGTGGGCGGGGGAAATACGGGGAGAAAATATGTAACTCAAAAAAAAATTTAATAAAATAAATTTATTATTAAAAAAAAAAGAAATATTGTGATTTTTTTCATCTTTTTAAAAAATACTTTTTTGATACATGTTTTATGATGATCAGTATATATTAGTACTAGCTTATTAGATGATAAATGAATTAGTAGTACTAATTGATACATTAAAATATTGAGATAGGCTCAGTTTTTTGCTGTTGAACTATTTGATGGGAAGAGTTTGAAAATCACCGATCTAAGAGTACTACGGTTCTTTTAAGGGCCTTAGTGAAGTCTTTTAGGGAAAACTTTGCATAAAAGTCAGACGTCTGAATACACAATCTTTACCCCTTTCCCCTGGCTGAGGTGGGAGAAAATAAGAAGAGAATGAACTAGTACTTATTCCTCTAGAATTAACATAACAGCTTCTTTCTCCTCTTCCTCCCATCCCCCCGCAGGTCCCCATCTCTACTTGGCTACTTGGCTGTTAACGCCCAGCTTAACTAGAAGTGATCTATATATAGTAACTGCCTCTGCTTAGGGGTGAGTGTTGAGGGCTGGGAACAAGGTTAGCTCCTTTAGTCATATGTTTGAAGACTTAGTGCATCTCTAATTGTTTAGGAAGCATCTCTGTGTGTTTGGGACACACAACTATACAGTTGCCTAACAGTCAGCTTTAAATGCCACCTAACTCAAAACATCAATTTTGCAAATAACTTCACACCACCACCCTCTTTAAAAATACATGTATTACGTCTCTGATTATTTAAAGCGTACTAGAAAAAAAAATGTTTATAAAAGTTCCGTCAACATGGAATGATGGTGGGGATGTGTGTAATAAACAGGCAGAAAAAAATAGCAATAAAATATGCTTGTGGACCTGCAGTTGTATGTTTCCAGGAAATGTGTGTTTTTAGGTACCATTATATTATGATGAAAAAAACAGCTTGGCATTCATCAGTCTTGAGTAGGTGTAAATGAAATACAAACAGTCTGCTCAGTTAGATTACTGTACTTAGATCTAAAGATGCTGCCTCCTTTCTTGTGTCATTTATTCCCATTTATTCCTTTTGAGGAAATATGTCAGTGATACCAGTCACAGAAAGTTATAATTATCATGATGGTGCATTTAAAAAAAGTAACTTAATGACAAAAAACCCATCTCTTTTCTTAGATTGTGGAGAAAGTGCCTGACTCCATCATTTTAATAAGCTAGTACTTGAGAAATTTTCTGTTGAAATGGTTCCTTATCTTAAATTTGGACCTCAGCGGCCAGGGTGGAACTGAGCAGCTTGGATCAGGATAGTGCCTTAGCCACATAGTAGACTTATAATAAGTTTGGTCAATTGAAATAAAGCAGTCATTTCCCATTTTTCTTAAGTCTTAGATTGGTCAGCCTTTAGGGAAATGGCTTACTCCAAACTGATTTTTTTCATGTTTTTTTCCTTTTTTCTTGAATGCCCCCTTTTACCCTCCCCCGTGTTCCAGACTTTGTATCAGTCAGTCCTCAAGCTTTTACTCAATATCTCCTATTTGCCAAGCCATGTATGAGGGGGAAGGGAGGGGTCAGAAACGAAACAACCCCGACCTCATTTCACTTTATGGAGATAAGCAATGTGTTATGCATATAAAAATACATAAAATGTATGATATAAAGAAATATGATGGGAAAAATAAAAGGCACGTGCATGAAAGGCAATAGCAGCTATTGGCTCAGGAAGGACTTTGTACAGGAGGTAGCCCTCAGAGTGGGGTGGAGAACCTGTTACTTCCAGGCCCAAGGTTCCCCACCCCTGTCCTAGAACTAAGATTGGAAGGGGGTGGAGGGATCTAAGAAGCAGTGGTAATGAGAGATAATGCATTTCCAGGCATGAGGGATAACCGACACCAAGGTACTGAGATGGGAAATTGGAGCGTCGTGTGTAAGGAGCAGCTAGACGGCAGTTTGGTCTGGAGCCTAGAGTGGATAAAAGGAAGTCACATGTAAGTCTGGAAAGAGCTTAGAACCAAGTTGTGAAGGACTTTTAAGATCCAAATTAAAGACTTTAAATTTTATCTTAGAGTTCATAGATTGTAGTAACTTCTTAACCACGAGGAGTTTATATTCAGTCTAGAAAGCCAGAAACAGGAATGGAAATGACCACCACACACACGCACACACACCTCCTAATTCTTTTGGACACCAAGACTGCCCCTGTTATCCACTACCCTGCATTGCCCGATTATACTGTTCAGCAATTATCTTTCCACTTCTTAACTCAGTATTTTGGTTAATAAATAACAGCTGACAATTCTTAGATTAACAAAGAACTTTACACTTTAACTCACTTATCCCTGTGAAGCAGACTGAATAGGTATTATTATACCCCTTTTATAGACAAGGAAAGTTAGTCATAGGAAAATTAATGGGCTCGTTCAAGATTATACATGTAATTAAAGGCAGAATGATAATTTGAATCCAGGTCTTCCAACTCCTGCATGTGTTACATTCAGAGATGAGGAATCTGCAGCTTGTGAAGTCGGATTCAGTCAAAGGCCTGCACTTGACCTAGAGGGTGACATGTGACCTTGAGGCCACAGGTTCCCCACCTCTGCACTAAACTATATAACATAGTAACAGATTGGCAAATCCAATGAGATCCTCAGATAATATTTACATAAAAGCTGTATTAGCATTAGCTGTTAACTGATATCATTAACCTGAACAGTTTTATAGTTCTGTCTATATAGCTTGTGTCTCATCCCTGCTAGATTTTCAGCATCTTCAGTTCTAGAAACCTAAGAAAACCAGATCAATTTGTTTTCCGTTGTCCTTGTTCTTTCAAATACATTGGTTATCTCTTCATCTTCCCTGTGTCGAGTTATCACATTGAAGATGACATCCAGGTCTTTACCCCATAGTCTTTCTCCTTATTTCTCCTTGCACATCATTAACTATCTTTAAAAATAGATCTCCTGGAACCATTTTAACCTTGGCATGTCCAGCACACAAACTTCCCAGTTACTATCAATGATAGTCGCCCTGATTCCCAGTCTTGTTGTCATAACTCTCATTTATACCATCTCTCTCATCAGTTACCCAAATCTTAACATTTCAACCTTCACAACATCCCTAGACATTTATTCCTTCTCAACACACACAACTATCACCCTAGTTCAGGCCCTTCATCACATCTTTCCCAGACTATGTAGTAGCTTCCTAATTGATCTTCCCACAGCTGCTAAAATGATTTTCCTACGGTGCAAGTCAGATTATATCATCCTCCCCACAGCCAGTAAGCTCTGCTATATTCCTGTTGCTTCTAGGATCTAATATAAAATTCCTCTTTTTTTGGCATTTAAAGTCCATTACTTAGCCTTTTCCTTACTTCCCAGTCTTACTACACATTATTCCTGTCCTGCTTTCTAAAATCTAGTCATGCTGATCCAGTTGCTAACATGATGCTCCAGCCTTTGCACTTACTGCCCCCATATCTGGAATATTCTTTCTCTTCATCTCTGGCAGCCTGGAATCCATGGTTGTCTTCAAAACTCAGCTCAGATCTCTTCTACAGGAGACTTTTCCTGGTACCCCGAGCTATGTGTCTTGTAAACACATAGTTTAATGTTCATGTCACAGCGCCTGTGAAAATATAAATTCCTTGAGGACAAAGTCTGTTTTTGCCTTTTCTTTGTATCACCAGCATTTTACTTAGGATCTGACATATTATAAACCCTTTTAAAAATGCTTCTTTGCTTGATTGATTTCCGTTCTCTAACAAGCCTTTTCCTATTGCTGGCAGATAAGAACTTGGACTTGATGACAGTGTTACCCCATGCTTCCAACACATCACTACTCTATCACAACTGTGTCCTTCCAATTGGCCTCTTGAACTGAATGTACAATTGTTTCTGCTTTCCTTGAAAGATAATGTTTATTGATCTACTTGTACAAGGCCCTTTTTTAAAAATCTGGATTTGGGTGGCAGCTGAGGCAGTAGCAATGTTTGTATATCTAGGACCATGCCAAGTGAAGTAACAGTATGCCTTTTTATTCATTAGGGCAAATGGCAACTGATGGACCCTTAAGGATATTTTGAGGCTTATATTTGTATTATGGAGATATAATCAGTTAATTTATTTAAAAATGTAAAATTATAAAACAAAGTTTATTTTAAAATAAAGAGCTTATATGTTATCTTTAGTATCTTTAGTAATAACTAATATTTAAATACAGAATTTTAAGGTTTGCAAAGTGGTTTACAAATATCTCATTTTATCCTCACAACAACAAAGTGAGTTATATAGTTAGGTGCTGCTATTATCACCATTTTATAGGTAAGGCAACCAAGAAAGAAAAGACGTCACAGGGTCACATAGCTAAGTGTCAGAGGCAAGATTTGAGCTTGAGTTTCTTTGACTCCAGACCCTGTCCTCCATCCACTGAATTTCACACCATTTTTCTAGGTACTTTGTAGGTGCTAAGTTTTTGCAGGCTACAATGATATGTTGTATAGTTTCCGTTATTTCATTTCACAATCTGTATCACTTAGGTGCAATCTCCGTAAGGATAACTTTTGTAATTTACAATTTATAGTGTCAGTGACCTGATGGTGAATTATTATCATAAACCCCATCTCCTCTGTTAACATGCATATGTATGACTCAGCTATTTGTTCATTGCCTCTTTGATGTCATATTATTGGTTGAGTCACCTATGGAGTGCCTTCCACTTTTGGGTCTTAGTCGTTTAATTGACTTTCAGGAGAAATAAATCATTTTTTGGTACATTAGACAGATCAGTGGCACATATCTGTTGTCAGCTTTTATAATTACTTTGTGAACTGAAGTTTCTTCCAAAAGTATTTCTATAAATTTTTAAATCAGTTATCTTGTGTTCCAAGAATATCTTATTAATCTTCTTTCCTTTGACAAAGAAAATCTTGCTACAAGAGTTTTGTTTTTCTTTTTTACCTTGGTTGGGTTGGGAGGGAGAGAAAACACATTTGTGTTCATTGAAAAACTAAAATAAAATCTTAACACAATTTTTAAAATTTCCTTTTAAAAGACTTATTATGTAGTTATAGTTTACACTAAAATGTCTTTTTACCTTTTTTCAGAAAGCCAGCGAGTCTCTTAAAATATTTACCTTCAGATTTCACATTGCTAAACTTATGTTACCAAGGTATTTGCAATTTCTCAGTTTTGCCTTCACCCACTGGTTGAATTTGATGTACAGATTCAAGTTGAAAACACTTAGTCCCTATTCTTCCTTGGCATGAATTGAGAATTTCACAATTCAAGTTCAAATAACATATGGATATTGTTGAAGAAACTTTCCAAGGGATGAAATTGCTATTTAATGTACTTTTCATTGGAGTCATATAACTTGATCATATATATATATATAAAAATTAATACGACATTTGGTCCTACCTTCCACTTTGACCCGAAAGTCCTATTAAATTCTTTTCAGGAGCAATACTGATAAGGGATTTTGATTTATGTAGAACTTTAGTGGACTTAAGCTGTCTCCTTAGAAAGTGCTTGTTTTTTGATAATTTTTTTCCCAATCTTATTGTGTTTGTGCCACATTTTAATGATATCATAGTTTTCCTCATGGATATCAAATTATTTAGTGTCCTCACTGTGCTTCTATCTATTTTATATATTTATAATATCTTACTGAGTTATAAGCATAGAATGGATTCAAAAGCACGTCAGTAGTCAGTAACGGCGGTGTAAATGTTAGTGTTCTTAGGTATTTCATTCGGTAATTACCGAATTGATGAATTACACGTTATACCCTTGATACTTTCTGGCATGCCCTTTCTGTACCCTTGCCAATTTATTGTAAGTTTGTGGGGGGTTGTTTTGGGGAAGAGCAATGCAAGTTATAGATACTTTATATAAAGCATATAACTATGTTTAGGGTGGTTACTATCATTCTCATCTTTTGTTAAAAATGTAATTAGATTTGGCTTTAGATAAAAATTTGTGACAAAATAAGCTAATATTTGTATAGTGCTTTACAATTTTCAGAGCACTTTTTCATTTTATTTTCTAATTTGTTTCAGCAATCTGTGAGATTGTCAGGATTAATTACCTACATTTAATAGATAAGGATAATATGACTTCTTAAAGTTTAAATGACTCAGCTTATATCATTCAGGTCCTCATTGTCAGAGCCAGAATTAATATCCAAGCCTCATGATTCCTGCTCTTACGTACTATTCTGGGGTTTGTTTGTTTGTTTTATTTTAAACTTCTATTAATCTGAGGTGGTATTCTCTTTTTTTCTTGTGTTTTTTTGAAAGTGGGTCCGGAATAAATCTTTAGACTTTTGTTTTTCAGTTGTGTTCGACACTTTGTGGCCCCATTTAGGATTTTCTTTGCAGATACTGGAGTGATTTGCCATTTTTTTCTCCATTTCATTTTTACAGATGAGGAAACTAAGGCAGAAAGGCTTAAGTGATTTGCCTAGGGTTACACAGCTAGTAAGTGTCAGAGGCCAGATTTGAACTCAGGAAGATGAGTCCTCCTGACTCCAAGGCCAGTACTCCGTCCACTGCACCACCTAGCAGCCCAGATGTTTAGATACTACTAATAAAAATGAATGTCAACACACTGGTTCTACCTGTTGTCTTGTATATCCTCATTTTTCTGGTTTGAAATTACCTTACATCATGACACAGTTCATTTTCCCAAGGAAAAAAGAAAGAAATCCATCTCTGGAGTTTGGAGTTGTTAGATTGATTGAGCCTTGGTAAAAAGTCCTAAAGCCAACTCAGAGAAGGAATAAAGTCACCACAGAAAGTTGGATCTGATATGTGGCAGTGTCTGACATAAGACACTGCATTTGAATGCAGGGGATGGAGGGAATGGGGCAAGCTGCCGTACAGGGTACAGTGAAGTCAGAGAAAAGTCCCAACCACAGAGGCAGGAGAAAACTTCTTTTATAGATTTGATAGGGGGAGGCAAGATAGGAAAAGGGTTTAATATCTGTGTGACTAAAAGCTTTTGGAATAATTAAACTTATTTAGCGCTCCTATATATACCCCTCTGTCAGTGGGGAACTCCTGCAGAGGTTAGCCTTCACATTGGCTGAACCAAAACAGACTGGGAAGAACCTGTTTACAACATCCTACAAGTTTCCACATAGTGTCAAAATTACTCCTGAAACGAGGACAGTTGCAGGAGGATGTAGTTCCATGTGTTGCGGAATGTAGCTTGCTTTGAGAAGTTCTGTACCAACAAAAGCAGTTTTTTTTCTGTTTATTTCTTAACTATTTCACAGCCCATTAATATATTCTTTTGATGTAAGACCAAAATGTCATTTGGAGGTGTATGAACTTATTAGTCAACTTAGTGATTTATAATCAATCTCAGATATACACATCAAGAACATGCTATTGTTCTGATATGTTATCATTACTTGTTCTTCTTTCTTTATAGTTGCTGATATGTGTTCAAGATGAGTGGGATGGGAGAAAATACCTCTGACCCATCTAGGGCAGAGACAAGAAAGCGCAAGGAATGTCCTGATCAACTTGGACCCAGGTTTGATTAATTCCAACAAAAAAATTTTATGTTATTGGGAAGTCATATAACCCCGATGATTTTGCAGGTCCCTGCCACCCCTAAAAGTGTGATTCTAAGACTTCCAGTGAAGACTTCACTTTAAATATAAATATACTATTTAATTTTGCTTATTGATTGATAATTCTTTTAGCAAAATATGCATAAATTTTTTATTCTGGAAATGTAAAAAGTTACAAGGGGTTTTTTGTGTGTAAGATCAGGAGAATGAGTTTATTTCTTTTGAGTTTTCCTGTCCAGCAACCCCTAGAACTATTTGAACTGGTAGTCCTTGGTTTTTACATTTTTTCTTTTGGGGTAACAGAATGTTAAGGAATTATACCATTAACTTTAATGTCGGGATTGGAATATACACACAGATAATTTGGTTTTGAGAGAAAAAAAGTTTGAAAATTCATTTACTTGGAGTAGAATAAAAAGGAAAAAATAGCCAAGGAACTTTTCAGTGAATATTACTAATATTATAAAATTAATCCTAGATTATGGGAAGTTAAAGGTTAGGTGAAAATTACTGAGGGATTTAGAGAAAGAGATTGAGAATAGAGAATGTAATAAACTTCTAGTAGCCCAAGTCTTTGCTTCATGGAAAATGTGCCCTCCCTGTAGGTAGGGTTTGATTAATTCATCTATTCCTTTTTAGCCACAGCCTTCTGTTCTAATCTGATGCCTTCTCACTGTGTAGTTGTCCAAAATTTCCTGATTGTTTAAAGGTGCCTAATACTGAGCAGGCCTGGAAAGAGAAGCAGTGTGTTATAGTGGGAAGAAAACTAAAATCTAAAAAAATGTAGCTTTGGTCCTATATCTCTCAAACATACGTTGAGTGTGTTGATTTGGGGGGGTGGGGTCTCAGTTTTTTGTCACCTGAAAAATTAGATGTTTGGTCTCAATATCTCAAGTCTTTATCAGCTTTAATATGATACCATAAAAAAAAACTTTATATAGTGGTAGAGGCATGATTATTTCAGTGTTTTAGATGATCAGATTTAGAGGGTCCATGTATACATGGATGTTTTTATTATAATCTCATACAGAATAAGCATTTTAAGTATTTTGATTTGCTTGCCATTTAGGGATTGATAACTCCATTGTGCTTTAGAAAGAAATGATATTATTAATAAAGCAGTTGCCAAGAGAAAATTTTGAGTTTTCCACCTCGCCCAATAAATAATGAGAAATTTCTATTATATATTTTAGTAAGTTCTAAAAATTGAACGTGCTTTATTTGTTTACATTTTATGTGTCATTTGGCTTGGACAATTAATCATTTAGGTTCAGTTTTACTTTTATTTTTAACTATGCTCATTGTCCTCTGGTTTTCATCCACTTATACCAAAAGTCTGATTGTTTAGCGCTCCAAGGCAGTATGTAAAAAAATTACACTTTTTTCATTCTTTTGAAATTAAAATATTTTCCTTCTATTATATTAGCTTAGCAATTTCCCCCTTCTCTCCTACCACCTCCCAATAAATTTTTCTACAAAAATTCAGATTTATTATATTTCAGAGAGAGAGTGTGTGCATGTATGTGTGTGTGTTGAGTGCACAAGAAACTTGTAATACAGTATCTTTAACTTCTCTTGTATGAAAAGTATCCATAGTGGTATATTTGAAGTCAATGTTCATTTCTATTTTAGCCCTAAAAGGAACACAGAAAAACGCAACCGTGAGCAGGAAAATAAGTACATTGAAGAGCTTGCCGAGCTGATTTTTGCAAACTTCAATGATATTGACAATTTTAACTTTAAACCTGACAAATGTGCAATCTTAAAAGAAACTGTGAAGCAAATTCGTCAGATTAAAGAACAAGGTAAGAGTTGTAGTTGATTGTTTTGGAGTTTTATTTCTATTTGGTCTGAGTCTGATAGACACTTCAGTTTCCCTTCTATTTTTTATGTTTAAATTTTTGATGAAATAATGTTGACATGGTACAGGATAAAATGTAATCATTTGCAGGAGTTATGGATACACTATACAAAATTCATCCATTATCATCGGTTCAGATGCAGGTGACTTCCATAATTTGTTGGGGAGAAGCCAGTTTGATGGAAGCCAGAACTGTAGAACATGAAGTAGCTCCTGTTTCAACTAGTCAGCACATTTGATTTAAGTCTTGAGCCCCAACTGTCAGTGACACTTAGGTTAGAACTTCATATCCTGGATGACAGTAGATTTGAAAGACCCTAATCTCTAGCCAGAATTCTTTTGTGAAGTTTAGACACAGTACATGACAGCTTTCTTCCTGTCTTTTTTTTTTTTTGGTCTGAGACCGGGTTTTCTGTCTCTTTTCCTTTGATATTTTTGCCTATGGAAAAAAAAAAGAAGTAATATTTTTTAAAAATACTTTTGACTTTGTAGTGCCAAAAAGACGTCGTTGGGCAGGCATGAACAGTGTCTCAGTGCTTGGGGCTAATACATGCTCATGAAGTATGTGTGTACTGTTTTACTTCAGGGCTAAAAAGATTATTATCTTCTTGTAATCTGTTTTTGAAGGCGTCCTCTTAGATTCCATACTCTTTCATCTAAAACCTTTCATATAATATCCCAGGAGTAAATCCTTTAGAAAGATAATATTCCCTTTTACGTTAGTTATATTAGTCTGAAACCCTTACTTGACCCGTCAACCCCCAAATTTCTATCTCTCTGCCAACATCATCATCATCTCAGAATTTTCCATTTATAGGTGTGTGCCTTTCTTCTTGTTTCTGGTTAAAGCAAGTGACCAAGTATAAGAAAATAGAAATCTAAAGCTAGCATGAAACAGAGAATATCTAGTCCCCAACCCTCTTGTTTTCTGAAGCTGGGTTCACAAAAAGTTAAGTGATGTACCCAAAGCCATCAAGCCATACATAGGGGCAGAGCTTGAACTAGAAATAAGTGCCCTGACTCTTTGATTTATCACTGGGAATATATGAATATGTCACTTAATTAAGTACTGAAGATGCAGATTCTAGTATCAGCCTGCCCTCAAATTAATATTTTTTCATTTCCTGGTTTCCTTATCAAAATTATATAGTAGCTTTAAATTAAGAGCTTCTTCTTTTGCCTCTTCCTATGGGGCTGTCTCCCTCCCACAGATCTGAAAATGTCTGTGTCAGACTCTAAACTTACACTTCCTGATTGTCTTTGCAAAACCTTAAGCATTCTTTCTCAGTTTCTCTGCATGGAATTGTTAGAGAGCAATGCTTTAGCTCACACGACTAATGTGAGATTTAATTGGCTGAAGTTTATAATGCTTTGAAGATGAAAAGGGCTAGGAGACTACTTTGGTTATGATAACTGATTCATTCAAGTGAAGAAACCATTAAGTTTGCTTAGATTTCTTAAAGTCTGAAAGAGATTATTTTCTATGTACTATACATACTAAATAGAGAATCTTAACATTTTAAAACAGCCATATGTATTTTCCACTGCCTTGTACCTACAAGAAAGTTTTGCAGACCACTGTTGATTCCACTTGTAAACAAAAGACTTGTTAAGATATGTTGCGCTGGGATTTTGCCATAACTTCACTACGTTTTTAGGCAAAAAAAAGTTATACCACCCAAGAAGCTGTAAGAGTAAATAACCTGTAACTTTTTATTGTTCTGATAATATTCCTACTGATTTTAGAAGTAAATTGTACTTGATGATAGAAGTAAACCTGAAAAGGTTAAAAGACAAACTAAATTCATGTTCAAGCCATTTTAGACCTTTATCCCTTGTTCTATAGAATGCTTCTTAAACAGTTAGAATGGTAGCCAATTAAGCATACCTGAAGGTCTTCAACCAGTGGAGTCTGAACGTAGATGGCAGGTGAAAAGAGCATTTTGATATCTTCCAGGAAGGAAATTTTCTTGAACAAATAAAGGTCAAATTTTCATCATTCCTGAGCACTAGTGATCACATTAGTATAGTGAGCAGTACCCCAGCAGGAATGCCCACTTCATTTTACCTCCTTACACAAAAATAATTCATATTCATAGCACTTTAAAATTTTCTTATTTTCCATATAGTAACACTGTGAAGTAGGTACTGTCATTATTATCTTCATTTTTTACATATGATGAATTCTTAGGAATGGCTGTTAGGAATTTTCCAGGGGTCACATAGTAATAACTGGAACTCAAAACTCAGTTCTTCTGATACCCAGACCATCCCTTTTTCTAGTATACCCCAGTATAAAATTGACATCCAGTAAAGTAAAGAAGGACCACACAAATCAGTTTAGAAAATCAGAAACCATAAAGTATATACATAGTATTGTATAATATCAACATTTTTCTTTAAATGCCATAAAAATTCAGTCTTCTCAGGTATGAAGGGATTTTCCAGATCATCGGGGTACCATGCCCGTAACCCCCATGGTGTAGAAGGGGTAATTGTTTGGGGGAGAAAATTTTGATTTCAAATAGAAATCTGTTCAGAGACTATTCAGCAAATTGTCATTAGCTAGAATCTCAAATTCAGAATCCTCATGAAATTTTAATACCATATGGTGAGGAGCAGAAGGAAAAGTTTGCAGTAACTTATAATGAAAAATAAAATGAAATGGGAAGGAATTAAAATTCTTTTAGGAAAAGGAAGAGAAACATATATTTCTACCATCCCTTTATCACTGCTTTTATTTTTAAATTTATTAAAAGTTCTTTACTACTTCATTTACCACCATGTTTATATTATTTATTTGAACAGCAAAATGTGTGCATCATCTTAGAGAGAATTGGTTAAAGATTTGAAATGTTACAGAGAAAAATATGGTTTGCCTAGCAAGTAGCCATAAAGCTACTCTAGTAAGTATATTTAAGAGAATTGTTCTCTTTTGTGCCAACCCAGAGAAGTAGAGTCCCTGGTTTCTTTGCATGACCTGAATGGATTATTTTCTTTTTATATTTTTGGTTCTAATAAATTTTGATCTGTGATAGCATTCCAGAATTCTGATTTGATTCATATGATGCAGGATCTCTTTGTCCTTTTAAAGTTAGATCAAAATCATTATTAGATAAATATTTGTTTTGTGATTATTTTTTCTACTATGATGTGGTTTCCAGAAAATCAAAATGAGTTCAACAGGTATCATTTGTGAATGTCCCAAATAGTAATTGACTATGCTAATGCTTACACCATGTGTACGAGTTCCATTTTAATTTCTATATACCCAAAACCTTGCACAGTTAATAAATACTTGTTATTTGCTTGATCGTGGGATGTGTGTGTGTGTGTGTGTGTGTGTGTGTGTGTGTATGTGTGTGTGTGTGTGTAGAAGATAGGAGTAGCTGCAGAACTGATTTTTTATCAGTAACGCAAGTCATAGACATGAAGTACCAGGGCTAAAATTAAATTTCCTTCATGGAAAAATTTATATTTGTGGGGACAGCTTTCATTATGTTTGTTTGTAATCATACTGGTGTTTTCTCTGTCTTGTTTTTATGTATAGTAGCAATAAGTAAGTTGGTAGGAATCACTAGAGTGGGAATAGGTAACCTTACTGGGTAGAACCCAAGAAGAGTCAAATGAATTTTTTTTTAAGAGTGCTTTGCAAAATTTTTTATTTCACTCTTTTTGTAAGGGTTTGAACTCTTTGAAATATAATTATATTGAAGGATTTTTTCTTAACAGGTCGTTTTAGCAGCAGCAAACCCCTTATCATAGTCTAATTTCCTCCAGGCAATAATAGTTTCATTCCTCTTCTGCCCAAGCTCCCCACTAATATTTTGGCATTCTCATGGAACATGGAAAGGATTTGTTCCATGAAGTAGCAAAATATCAAGCTGTCAATAGAGAATAGTTTCCATTATCTTGAAGCTTAATACTTATATATTATTAATGTTGTATTTTTAAATACTAATTTTTAGACAGTTTTGTACTTGAAACTATTTTTACATGTTTATGCAGATATTCAGGTAACTGAAATGGAAGTTTAAATTTTTTCTATGCCATTATTATTAAAGAAAAATTATTTTTTTAAGTTATGTGGGAAAATATTCATAAATGATAAAATAGAGGTCACCAATGTTGCGGGAATCTGAAGATCTTCTCTGCCCCTAGGCCCTTTGATAGGCTTAAGTGGCTCTGAGAATCTTCCCTGATTTGAAAGTATATTGTGCCCCCTAATAGGCTGAATGTGGTCTCGTGGTGCCTGTGGCAGGAGGCTTGTTCTTCAGGAATACCTGCGCCTTGTTACTTTGTGATTGGGCAGTGGGTCAAGAGGGCTGTGACATTCTCTGATCCAGGAGAAGGCTATATATATGCCCTGATGTGAGGTTTTGCTTTGGGGCTCACTTTGGAAAGAGTTGTGTGATTTGGCCAAATGGAGACCCTGGGAAGCCGTTGAGCCCCCCGGCTTTGAAAAATCCAGATGTTGGTGCTTCCCTCTCTGTTAACTGAATAGATATGGAAGTAATGGTCAGATGATTGGAAGCCCGTCTGCTGATCTGTTTTTTTGCTTGGAACTTCTGCTTGTTAACTTGTGTTTATATTCTGTTTGCATTCTCTGAAGTTCAGGGTGCCGACTTTTTCCCCTGAACTAGGTAAATGATATATGTTTGATTGATTATAGTAAGATTGTTAACCCATTTTGAGTTGCTTTCCTTTAGAAAAGCAGATCTAAGAACCTGTGCTAGTGTCCATCCTGGGTATGCTAGGGTGCTTGCTCTGATACAACCAGTTCTCCTATAAGGATTGTTACATCTAAAAACCTAAACTGAAAAATAGTTTTTTCTGTTTTTAAAGAGGTTACTATAAATAAAATCTTTTAGAAGGACCTAAAATTTAAAGTTGAATGGTCATTTTAAGTAGTGTCACTGTTAAAACACTTCAGAAAATGTAGTACTCTAGAAAAACTAATTTTCATTGAATGAACAATAATTTTTAATAAAGTAAGAACTTCATTTTTAGGATCATAAGATTATGTATTTACAATTAAAGTCATCCAGTTAAGGCTTCCTTTTACTGATTAAAAAAAACAACTTATGCTCCAAGAAGTTACATGACTTGCCCAGTATCACAGAGATTCAGGTATTTATTATTTACCTACTATGCACCAAATGGTGGGAGATACACAGACAAAAATACAGTAGTCTCAGCTCCAAAGGGAATTCCAGATGTAGCAATCATCCTATTCAAAGGCGGAGTTGGAAGATGAATGATTGTATATCAAAGAACTGCAAGGAGTCCCATTTTTTCTGTATTGCAGAGTATGTGAAAAAGCAATAACGTATGTTAAGCCTGTACTGGTAACCTGGAGCCAGATTTTAAAGGGCTACAGAGTATGTAATTTGTATTTTATCGTAGAGGCAATAAAAGAGGCATTGGAAGTTTTTAAGCCAGAGCATATGATGATCAGACCTATAACTCTAGTATTATCAGTTTGCATCTATGGGTAGAATTTATTTTCCCCAAGAAGCCCATAAAAGGTCCATCTTTAATAAAGTCCCTCATCACCTCTTGCAACAACTTCCTAATTAGTCTCCTTCTCTCAAGTTTCTCACCACTCCACTCCATCCTAAATATTGCTGCCAAAATAATTTTAAGAGTGGCTCTGACCATGTGAATTTACTGCTCAACTAAATCTGATAGCTTCCTCTTGTCTCTAGGATAAAATATATATTTATCTGTTTAGCCTGTGAAGTTCTTGATAATCAAGATCCAATCTAGTTTTCCAGCCTCGTTGGACATTATTCCCACTCTGATACTGTGATCAATCCCAACTAGTCATTTCTCTGTTCCTCACATGATATATATACTCCATGTCCTGTCTCTGTGCCTTTGTACTGAACACCCACTCCTGACCTCCAACCTCCTTCCCAATTCCCCTCCCCCTCCATGAATTTCCTGTGCCTCATAAGAGTCCTTTACTTCCTTTAAGATGCAGGTCATGCACCATTTTTTACATTTCCTTATTCCTTGCCTCCAATTAGTAGTGCCTACCTAACCTTCCAAGCTACTTTGCATAAATTTACTATTTAATTTTATATTTGCTTTATATATTTTTCTCTGAACTTGTCTCTCCAATGAGAATTGTGAACTCCTTGTAAATGTAAAGATGTAAACTCCTAAATAAAGATTGTTTCATTCTTTGTACTTATATCCCCAGTGCCTACTTCAGTGCCTGGCACACAATAAGCACTTATTACTTATTGATTGAAGAATTATTTTTTTAAACTTTTTTATTGATTTGCTTGTTTACTTTTAGTTTACAAAATTCAGTTCCACAATCCCTTGAGTTTCAGATTTTCTCCACTCCTTCCCCACTCCCACACCCCCATGGCTGCTTGCAATCAAGTATAGGATCTGCAAATACTTTCACATTAGACATTAGTCTGGTTGTAAAGAAGGGTTGTAACTGATAGAATGAACACTGGGAAAGAGGAAACAAAACCAAACATGAAAAAGAAAGAGAGCAGTTAATTTACTTCAGTCTGCATTTAAACTCTGTTCTTTCTAGATCTTTCTCTGAGTGTAGACATCTCTTTCCATCAATAGTCTTTTGGAGTTGTCTTATAACCTTGCATTACTGAGAAGAGTCCAGTCTATCAAGGTTGGTCATCACACATGTGTTGTGTCCCTCATTGTGTACAAATTTCTCCTGGTTCTGCTCTTCTCAATTAGCATCAGTTTGTATAAGCATCTTCAGGTAAATATGAAGTCTATCTGCTCATCATTTCTTATAGCACAATAGTATTCCATTACATTCATATACCACAACTTGTTTAGCCATTCCCCAATTGATGGTCATCCCCTTAATTTCCGTTTTTTTGTTTGTTTGTTTTAATTTTATTATAGTTTGCATCATTCATTTCCACAAGATTTTGAGTTACATATTTTCTCCCCGTCTTTCTCCCACCCACCACCCCAAAACAGCCATCCCAGTGTGTCCTCCCTCCCCCAGTCTATTCTCTCCTATGTCACTTTTTGGTAGGGCAGGATGGATCTCCCAACTGCAGTGCCTGTGTATCTCGAGTTCCAGTTGGATGTAGTCAATAATAACAATAATAATTGCATAGATAGATAGATAGATAGATACACATTCATAACATTTGATTATGGAACTCCATATTCCAGATTCTTTCTCCTCCTCCCTCACCACCCATCCCCACTGGAAGGACAAGCAATCAAATACAGGATGAACATGTGAAATTACGCAGAACCTCTCCATAGTGAGCACACTGTGAGAGT
>CM053580.1:370040292-370070633 GCA_028627135.1 Pseudochirops cupreus
ATATGATGTTCTGGAGATCAAGGGAGCTGGGATTAAAACCAAGAATCACTTACTTAGCAAAATTGAGTATAGTGTTCCAGGGGAAAATATGGTCATTCAGTGAGGTGGAGGACTTTGAAACATTCTTACTGAAAAAGCCAGAACTGAAAAGAAAGTTTGACACTCCAACACAAGAAGCATGAGAAGGTAAACATGGAAAAGAAATCATAAGGAACTTATCAAAGTTGAACTATTTACATGCCAACATGGAAAAGGTTCAATTGTAACTGATGAAACTTTTCTCAATATGAGGATAGGTGAAGGGAATACAAATGTATGTATACATATACATACATATATATCTATATAGGAGGGTTTATATATGCATAGAAACACATATCCGAGTATGTGTATATATGAATACATAGAGGGCACAAGATCAATTGAATAGGAGGGGACAGTACTCTAAAAGGTGAAATCCTGAGGTGAGAGAGGATTAGAATGAGAGGAGACAGGGGTTAATCATCTCATAGAAGAGAGAAAGGATAATTGTTACAATGGAGGGGAAGAATAGGAAGGCAAAAGGGAAAGAGTCAACCTTACTCTCATTGAACTTGGCTTAGGGAAGGAATGACAAACTCTAAACTGGGTAGCTTGCCACACAGGAGAGTAGGGGGGATGGAAATGAGAGGTGGGATGATGGAGGGGAGGGCAGGGTGGGGATGGGGGTTGATGGAAGTACACACGTCTGTAAAGGGACAGGGACAGGGTAGAGAATAGAACAAGGGGGGGGTGGGATAGGAAGGAGGGACATATGATCAGTCTCTCACAGTATGCCCACTGTAGAGAGGTTCTGTGTAATTACACATGTACTGCCTATATCTAATTGCTCGTCCTTCCAGTGGTGGTAGTGAAGAGGGAGGAAGAGAAAGAATCTAGAATTTAAAGTTTTATAATCAAATGTTAAAATATATATATATATACATATATATATAATTATTATTATTATTATTAACTACATCCAACTGGGGCTTAAGATACACAGGCACTGTGGTAGGGAGATCCATCCTGCCCTACCAGAAAGTCAGAGGGGTGATGGGGGAAGACATAGGAGAGAATAGATTGGGGGAGGGGTTATACAATGGGATGGCTGTTTTGGGGTGGCGGGGAAAGTTGGGGACAAAATTTGTAATTCAAAATCTCGTGGAAATGAATGATGTAAACTAAAATAAATAAAAGTTTAAAAAAAGAAAAAAAAGAAATATGTGGGTTGTTTTTTTTTTAAACAAAAGAGTTATATTAAATGACTGATTACTCTTAGAATTTTGAAGTGTTGGCTCTAAACTAATTTTTTAACTAAAAATGTAATAATATCAAATAAAATAAGGAATTAAATCCCAAATAAAAACTTAACCTAAGATAATAATAACTTCTATTATTCCATCTGTGTTTGACTATTAATGAAAAATCTTAGTAGGATAGGGTGAACGTGAATATGCCCTTAAGCTCTTCTTCCTTTCCTCTTCACCTTGTTAAAGAAGCTACTATACCGGAATGCCTCCTAAAATTTATGACATATTTGAACTTTCTACTTTAGTCCCTGTTTCCCTGTGTAAATGGCATTCTTCATTTTCAAAGAGGTCAGCTTTTCTTGTCAGCAAAAAGATAATTAAAGATACCCACAAAATAAAATGTTGATGCTGGGGTGGGGAATCTCTTATAATTAGCAGCAAAATTGAACACTCGGGCTCTTGAAGAGCCTATATTCTGTACTCTATCTAGTGTGGAACAAACACTTGGTGTATTTTTCTGTAGTCACGCATGTTCTTACTTGTCTCTTCATTTATCTAGCTGTCTTTGTTTATTTGGAGGCCCCTCACCTGCTTACTGCGAAAGGTGTTACCTCCCATTTCGTGAAGTGTATTACAGGCAAAACAGTAATCATTTGTCTGTACGTATGACCACCATCTCATCCACAGCATTCACAGGCGGCATGGAAGAACTGGAATTCGACGGTATGTATAGAAGTAAGAGCACTGCATATTTAAGCTGCACACATAACCATTTGGCTTCCTGCATTAAATTTTTTTCTCAGGAGATTGGATGAAAAGGCAAATTGCAAAATGGTAGATTCCACTAGGGAAATAATCATACTGGATTTCAGACACCTTTGAGGCGTCTTGGCAAATTTAAATATTTAACCGTCTTTTCCTCTTTGAAATGTTGTTTCTTTTTCAGTCTATCATTTTAAATAGAGAGAGATTCCCAACTGTGTTTTGGTCTAACAGGAAGTATGACTTAATTCTTGAGTGGGTAGAGTTTTTGTTTGTTATTGGCATGTTGTCTTAGTCTTGTTGTGTTAATCTTACAGTCTTATGATAAATTAAGAATCCCCCCCCCATTGACTTCTCTGTTTTGAAAGCAAAACAATTCATGTTGTTAGAGAAAAATGAAATAAAGAATTTCTGTGCTGGGTATTGTACTGCAATGGCATAGCAAACTTCCCATTTGCTAAAGAAATTGATTGCTAACATTCTGAATTCTTACTCCTATCTTCAGCTGTTGGACGTTTCAAAGAATGTCCGTTCTACTATGGAGATGTTATATGCTCTAACTTCAACTTTTACGTGCCTTTCCTTCCATTGTGCTGGTATTAAAAAGGCATAGAAAACTTGGGCAGACACGTGCACTAATTGTTTTGATATGTCAATTGGCGTCAGTTTCTTTTTTTTCTTTATTAATTTGTTTGTTTACTTTTAGTTTAAAGATTCAGTTCCACAGTCCCTTGAGTTTCAAATTTTCTCCTCCCCTTTCCCCCTTGGCGGCATGCAATCAAGTATAGGATCTGCAAATACTTTCATGTTAGACTTTAGTCAGGTTTCAAAGAAGGATTATAACTGATGGAATGAACAATGGGAAAGAGGAAACAAAACCAGAAAAGAAAAAGAAAGAGAGCAGATATTGCTTCAATCTGCATTCAAACTCTGCAGTTCTTTCTCTGAATGTAGACATCTCTTTCTATCACGAGTCTTTTGGAGTTGTCTTATAACCTTGCGTTGCTAAGAAGAGCTCAGTCTGTCAAAATTGGTCGTCACACATATGGTGTGTCTGTAATTGTGTGCAAATTTCTCCTGCTTCTGCTCTTCTCACTCAGCACCAGTTTCTGTAAGACTCTCTGGGTAAATATGAAGACTATCTTCTCCCCATTTCTTATATCACTATAGTATTCCATTACATTCATATACCACAACTTGTTTAGCCATTCCCCAATTGATGGGCATCCCCTTAATTTCCAGTTCTTTGATTGGCATCAGTTTCAAGAGTTTGAATTCACCTCCCCTAAATCTGGAAAGGTTCTTTGTGGGTACAAATTTAATCCTGACCCTAAGTTAGGAAATCAGTGCAAAACTTTCTTTGTTGCAGTATCATTGTAGCACTAAAGTTGTCAGGAGGTAAAAACTCTTTAATTTTTCCTGGTTGATGATTATTGTGGTATTCTTCTTTTGTTTTTTTTACTTGTTTCTATTTTTTTTATTTCCATACTTTCTTAAGAAGAAATATAAGCAATCTCCAACTTAACCGTTTACTTTATATGTATGTGTGTGTATACACATATATATACATATATATGTTTACATATATTATTTTCTTCTGTTAATTTAAAACTCATTTATCTGCCTATGAAAACAGAGATATAATTTATAGGTCCCAGAAAAGTTTCTTTAACCCATAGTGTTCCTTAAACCTAACTAATCATGATGAAAAAAATGATCTTATGTTAATATAGTGCTGTAGGGTTACATAACATTTTTCTGTGAGTCAGTAAATGAAAATTTTAAATACTTCCTGTGTTCCAAGCATTGTGATAAGCCTTGGGAATACAAAAAAAAAAAAAGGTAAAAGACAGCCCTTGCTTTCATTGGAGCTAACTATCTAATGGAGGAGATAACCAGCAGGTCATATACACGAAAAAGAGAAAATAATTACAAAAAGGGAGGCACTAGAATTAATAGAGGTTGGGAAAGACACCCTGTAGAGGATGGGATTTTAGTTGGGACTTGATGGAACCAAGGAGTTGGAAGGAGGCGGGAAGGAGACAATCGGAGGAAATGCCTGTGGAACAGCCAGGAGGCCAGTGTCACTGATCAAAAAAGTATATGGCAGGGACTAAGATTTAAGAAGACTGGAAGCGGGGAAGGTGAAGAGATAGACCTTGAGGGGCTTTGAACATCAAAAATAGGGATTTTTTTTTAACCAGGAGGTAATAGGTAGCCACTGGAGTTTATTGAGTGGGAGAATGTCATGATTAGATCTATGCTTTTAGGAAAATCACTTCAGTGACTGGATGGAGAATGAGTTGAAGTGTGGAGAGACTGGAGGCAGGCAGACCCAGGCTATTACATTAACCAAAACACCACCAGAATGGTGCCAATGTAAGAGGAGAGAAGGGGGTAGATTCGAGAGATGTTGCAAAAATCTCCCAGATGTTGGCAACATATTAAATATAAGGGATGAGAGATAGTGAAGAATCAAGGATGAAACCTAGGTGGTGAACCTGAAGGCCTGGGAGGGGATGGAGGTCATCTCAATCATGGGGAAGGTGATGAAGTTTGGGGATATCTGAAAGACAGTTGGAGTTGTGAGATTGTAAATCAGTAGGGAGGTAGATTTGAGAATCTTCAGTATTAGAGATGGGAATTAAAATCCCGGGGAGCTGATGGAGATGACTGAGTAAGTAGTAGAAAGGGAGAAGAGAAGAGTGACCCAGGACAGAAACCTGTAGAACATCTGTGGTAAGATGGCATGACCTGGATGAGAATCCCACCTAGGAGACTGAGAAGGAGCAGTCTGGTAATAGGTAGGATGAGAGAAGAAATTTTCAAAGAGAAGATGGTAATTATTAACAGTGTCAGAGACTGTAGAGAGGTCAAGAAAGCCTTGACTAAAGGCCATTGGATTTGTCTATTAAAAAATAATTGGTAACTGAAGAGAGCAATTTCATTGGAGTGATGAGATCACAAACCAGATCATGAGGGGTTAAGAAGAGTGAGGGGGAGAAAAAGTGGAAGCACATTTTGTAAATGGCCTTCTTACGGAGTTTAGAAAAGGGCAAAAAAGATAAGATGCTATCAGGGATTGAAGTATCAAGCTAAGCTTTTTTCAGGGTGGGCAAGATATGGGCATGTTGTAGGCAGTGAGGAAGGAACCAATCGACAGGAAGAGATTTATTGGAGGAGACAGGATAGAATGGAGCTGCTTGTTCAGATAGAAGTGTTAGTTTTGTTAAGGATTAAGGCCACCTCTTCATGTGAGATAAGCAAAGGAGATAGTGATAGACGGCATCAGAGTGATAAGAGATAAAGAAGAGGGGAGATGTGGGACCTCAGTGAATATCCTCATTTTTTTTCTGTAATATGAGGCAAGGCTTTCTGTCTAAAGGGTGGGACAAAGGAGCAGGTTTGGGGAGGGATGAAAAGATTTGAAAGAGCCACTGTGGAGAGTGGAATACTGAGTTGATAAGGGAGATGTAGAAGGATTGTCGAGCAGTAGTGAGGAGGGCTCAGTTGAGGTCGTGTAGCATAAATTTGTAGTGGCCACAAGCAGAATGGTTGTGTGATTTTCTGTACCATCATTCGGCAGCACAGGTGTAGGAGTGAAGGTAGTGGATGGTGGGAGTCATACAAATAACAATTCTGTGAGGTGGATAGGCAGGTATTATTAACTCTGTTTTACAGATTAATAAACTAGGGCTCAGAGAGGCCAGCATCACACAGCTAATGAGTCTTAGAACAAGGATGCCGACCAAAATCTGTTCACTCCTAGACCAGCACTTTCTATTATACCTGTGATGGAGTCCGGAACCTTCCTTTCTCTGCATCAGTCATGGAGAAATGGAGAGAGAAGGAAAAAGAAATCTGAAGAGTAGCAGTGGATAGGGAGCATTTGTGTGACAGCCCTCGTAACTTTGCTAAGTCAGGCCTTTGTAAAATTGTGGTTACCTGGAGCATGACGCTTAGTCTTTTACCTTTCTTAAAAAGGTACTTGTGGTTTTGTTTGTTTGTTTGCTTGCTTACTTGCTTGTTTCTGTATTATTTCATTTATCTCCAGTAAAATAAAAGGTCCCTAAAAGCAGCCATTAATTCCTTTTTGTCTTTGAATTCCTAGACTGACATGGTGTAGATACTTAATCTTCAAGAAAACTTTATTCAAGTAATGATGTCTAATAAATTTTTGTTGAATTGAATTGAATTTGGACTAAAATAATCACCAATATTCTTCATAACTACAGAAAAAGTTTAAACTTAAAGATAACAAGAAAAAAATGAAACATAGAATAAGAAAGGTGTGACTTTTTTTAATTGAATGTTTAAATTTCTTTCAGTTGAGAGAGAAAAAGAATAAATTTTGTAATCATCCTAACCGAGAAAGTTGATTTAAAACTTTTTAAAAAAATCACTTGTAACTTGAACTCTTATCTGAACTGGTCAAAAAAAAGAAAGTATACACACAAACACACATTTTCACAGAGTTGGCTATAGAAATACATTCTATTCAATAGAGAAGAGAAGGAAAGAGGGAGGAAGAATTAGAGAAAGAATAGATTAAGAGAGGGATTAGTACCAACCAAAACAAAAGATATAGGAAAGTATTTATAACTCTTTTGAGGAGACAAAGGATGGAATCTGAGGACGTACTCATAAATTGGGGAATGGACAAACAAATTATGGTTTATAAATGTTATTTGAATACCATTATGCTGAAGTCTTATCAATATAATGACCAACCATAATTCCAGAGGACTAATGATGAAATATGCTACTTACCTCCTGATAAAAGTAAGGCGCTCAGAATGGGAGAGCAATTTTTTTTGGATATTGTCAATGTGGAAGTTGTCTTGAATGACTATATGTTTTTTGTAATGAGTTATATTTTTCTCATGTTCTCAATTGGGAAAAGTAGTAAGAGGATTTTTGCTGATTAAACCAAAATTTAAAATTTTAACTGGTTATCAGGTTGACTTGATATAAAATTTCATGTATTATTCTCAGATTCTTTATTTTTGGTCAAGGTTTTAGAGATGCTTTTAGGTATAAATATACTCAGGTGCATTTTAAAAATATTCAAATGCCAATTCACCTGCATTTTGTATTTCTTTTCCTATCACACTTTTTTTTACCTTCTTTCTTCTTGTGATGTGACAACTTTATGCTATGCCTATGTCATCCTATCCTCCAGACCATCTTTATTCCAGAATTCAGTCACCTAGGATTCAAAATTTTGATTCTCCCATTTCATATCACTTGATTTTTTAAAAAAATAATATTTAAGTTCTGTATATTACTTTCAAAACTATCCTGTTTACCTATTCTTCCTTCTTGAATTTCCTTCTCTTCTGAGCATTTTAGACATTTATTCATTTTCTCTCCCTCTTTTCCTTTCCCCATTTTCCCTTCTCTTCTTCTCCCTTTTTTATCCATTACTCTCTCCATTCTTCTCTCCTCTCTCTTCCTCTCTGAGCCCCAACTACTAGATAGAAATGAAGTGGGGAGAAGAGAAACTCTAGTAATAAATAAGCACAGTCAAGCAGAATGAATCTATGTGACCATATCAAAAATGTGACTTTGTAATTTATGTCCATTACCTCTTTTTCAGAAAATGGGTGCTGTAATTCATTATAGGTCCTCTTGAGACTTGCATTGATCATTACTTCATTCAGAGTTCTTAAGTTTTTCTGAGTTGTTTTTCTTCATAATATTATTGCCCTCATATTCAGCATTAGTTCATACTACCTGATTTTCTCTTAAACCAGGGACTGGGGCAGAGTGGCCAAAGAACCAAATCTGACTGCTGCCTGTTTTTTATGGCTCATAAGCTAAGAATGGTTTTTATATTTTTAAATGGCTGAAAAAATCAAAAGAAGAATAATATTTTATGGCATGTGAAAGTTACATGAAATTTAAATTTCAGTGTCCATAAAGTAGTTCGGTGTTTTATTTGTTTATCTGTTTTTGGAACATAGCCACACTCATTCAGTTATATATTGTCTATGGCTGCTTTCATACTATAATAGTCAAGTTGCTTAGTTATGACAGACTATAACCAGAGACTTTATGTGCTACTCTCATGGATTCACACCGCTGCTTCTCAGGGCACTACACTTCACAATAAGAAAGAATTTGACAGCATTTTTAGTGCCACATGTATATTGCTACACTGCAACATTTTTTATTACCATTGCTTACCAATCATGTTAGAACAAGAAAAGTGAACTTTGAATGTTGTACTTTAAAGCACAGTAAAGTATGGATTTTTTAAAATAATCAAATCAGATGGCAAAGTATTTATTATGCAGTGACTGCCTAACTGAACTAAAAGTATACAATATAGTGATATTACCAAACTAAGCTTTCATCAAAGAAAAGCAAATGGTTAGAAAAATTAGAAAATTCAAAACAGAATCTGATCACAGCAGAATTTCTTGACATAAAAAAAAATGAAAATGAGGCTACAACCCAAACTAAGTTTGGCTCATTTGTTAGCTAAGCAAGAAAAGCCAATAGTTTGTTAATTAAATCATGTTTGATTGCAGTAGTTGGAGAAATGTGTCCAAAAAAATTAAGCTTATTTATGACTATTTCCCTTTAGGCTCAATTAAAATGCTATACTTGTGAATTGATAACACTTTTTGGCTGTACCTGTTTGTGTGAAAAGACATTTTCAAAGATATAATACGTAAAACCTTATTAAAGATGAGCATTAACAGATGAACAGTTACAAATGAACCTCATTTAAGCAAAATTTTATCCCCTCCTCCCCCCAAAATACACTTGTTTTTTCACCAATAGACATATATTTTTAAAATTGTACTTTGAATTTCAACAAAATAATTTGTGGAAATTTATTTTCTCTCTTATTATAAGTACCTAGGATATCCTTGGATTTTTCCCCGTGGCCTTTAATGCTTTAAATATTTTCTTTTTGGCTCTTTTCTGAATAAGTTTAGTGATCCCTATCTTCAAATGCCCCTTTTGTCATTTCTCAATAATATTCCCTTATATTCCTATATCACAGTTTGTTCAGCCATTCTTTAAATGTCTTTTAAAAAGTGTCTATGACGCACAAACTCCCTTAACATTTTAGGTCTTTTCTTCCGAATCTTCTCTCCTGCAAGACTTCCCCACACCTACCCACCCACCCTTTTATTTTCACCTTAAGGATCAGGAAACTATTTTGCTTACAACTATACTTTCCTCAGTGTTGTTCTTCTTAACAACGCTCTCCCTGTCCCCACTCGTTTCCCTTTTGAGTTTGATGTATTACTCATGAAATTCTTTGTGTGCCAGGGTTCCATCTTCCTGTGTTCATTTCAGATAAGAATGATATTCATCTAATGCTCATTATAATATCCCTTCCCTTTCTCCATGTTTGTTTATTTTTCTTATGGACTGTAATTATAGGAAATAGGAAAGTTATACCACCTTTTTTCTTTTTTCTATCTCTTCCACATTATAGGGGTTAGAGGTACAGTACCCTTACGATCAGAAAAATCTGTGTAAAATTCTTTTGTCCTCCCTTCATACCAGAGAAGAAGTTTGAATTATTATGGTATTAAAAGATAAATAAACTATGTTGATACTACACAGAACTATACATATATTTGGTACATTTCTGAATTTCTAATCTTTTTCTGTGTTGTCTGCAGCTTCCACAAAATTCGTAAAAAAAATTCCCATTTAATACCTGTTATATATATATATCAAAAATGCAATGGAGAAAGTCACGATGTAGAAGAGAGAACTGTAATATATCCTCCTTCTTATAACCTCTTTTCTCTTTCCGTTCTTCAAACTATCAGGAAAGAACCAATCTACACCCAGGAACCAATTTTTTTTTCCTTATTTTATGCTCTCAGTAACCTCTGAAGACATTAAGGTTCTAATATGTCACTTCTTTCTTCCCTGGGGAATACCAGTATTACATCAATATAAAGCTCTCCTAAATGTACTTTGCTAAGTTTCTCAAGAGTTCTGAGTTTGTATTTCAAAGTCCCTACTCATCCCTGGTGTTTTTGGTAGAAATGTTTTAAGTTACTCCATTCTATTAAATGTCCATTTTCCTCCCTGATAGAATTATGCTTAGCTTTTGAGAATTATTCTAGATTGTAATTCTATATCTTTTGCTTTTTGGAGTGTTTCAAAATTCTGTACAACAGAGAAGTTGGTAGGTCTTGTTTGATCCTGATTGTGTTTCCTTGGTTGTGCATCTTCGTTTAAATTTGTGGTATTTTTTCTTTGATGTAAGAACTTTGGATTTTGGCTTTAATATTCTCGGCACTTTTCCTTTCAGGGTTTCTTTCAGAAGGTGATGGGTAGATGCTTTCTACGTTCACTTTTCCCTGTTTCCAATAACATTGGCAGTTTTTATTTTTAATTTCCTGAAATAGTATCCAGGATTTAAAAAAAAAATCATGGTTCATAAAGAGTCTTAAATCTCTCCTTAACCTGTTTTCCACGTCAGTTTTTTGCAGTCTCTTGGCTTTTGTTTCATTTTGCTTTTTCCTACTATTTCTTGGTTTCTCATGGATTCATTAATTTCTTTTTGGGGTCTATTTCATGTTTAAAGTTTACTACTTTTTCTTTTAAAGTATTTAATTCTCCTAATTCTTTTCTCTAGAGTTTTTTAAATTCCATTTTTAAAAAGATCTCTTCATTTATTCTGCGTATTCAGATAGTCCTGGTGGAAAGTCTTTTGTTTTTCTTTCAGTCTCTGCTTAAAGTTACTATGGATCTAGATTTGCAATTTTTTTTTATTCTTGTTTGTATTTTTTTTGACTCATCTCTGAAGTGTTAGTTTCTGAATTGGGAGCTTTGTAACATGACTAGGTTACACTTCTTGCTGAACTTTCAATGGGATGATAGGTCCTACTTATTCTCCTGCGTTCTTGCTCTGACTTCCTCCCATCTTTGAGATTCATAGAGATGAATCTTTAGGGCCGTCTGTGGCATCTTGAGACATTTGGGGCTCTCAGAGTCCCTGGACCTTACTAGTATGGTCTGTAATTTCTGAGATTGTTTTAATATACTTGTTGCTTGAAGCCCCTCTTACCCCTTTCCCATAGCCCATTACTTTTTGGGCAGTGAGATAAAAGACCTATGGCTGTATTGTTAATGGCCAGTGTGTGGAATGAATTTCTCTTCATAAAAATTACATGCTTCTGTTTGGAAGTTGTATATCCTAAAATTCCTCATTCAACTTACATGTTTGTAGCTAGAAAATGTTCCATTGTCTCTTCATTTTTTTAAATTCTAGAATCAGCTTAAATTTGAGAAATTGGAATATTAGCAGTTTTTCATATAGACTATGTTCTCAATTTAAATTTAAGAGATATAAGTGCCTAATTATCTTGGCACTTGAATTTATCCTTAGAGTATGATATAAGAAATCATTAAACTTCACATTTTTAATTTTCCAAAATTCTCAGCTGTTACATTTCAGAGAACTAATTGGACCCCTTTAGTATCATGAGGTATATCCATTGTTCCTGGTATGTTGATTGAAATTTATTTTGAGTTAAATTATCAAATCTTGCCACATTCATTGTCTGTTGAAAGTAGTCGAATTCTTTGAATAAAAGTCTTTCACCACTCAACATCCAGTCTAATGCCATTTCCTGCACTGAGTTCTCAAAACAAAAGCTTCTGTTTAAATAAATAAAAACCTCCTTATACTTATAAGTTTAAATTTCAGAACTACATTCTTTTTTCTTGCATCATTTCCCAGCATTTCAAAAATTTGTCATACTGAATTTTAATGCAGTATTTATCTTAAGAAGATAGTTTTGCCCCCATATTTCCTTCTATTACATTTTTTTTCTTCTATTGAAATAAGGATTCATTTCCTCATTTCCCAAGGATATACCAAGCCACTTGTCCCTCTATGATACTTTGAGAGGAATTTTAGTAGGCTATTGTCCGGGAAGCCTTTTGTCTTGCTTTTCTGAGTATTTTAAGTCAGTAGGTCTATTTGTCCCTCTGCACATTCATTTGGGGAACTACCTTGTTTTTGGTTCTTAGTGCTATTTGCTTTTAGGTTATAGTTGCTGAATGAGCCTACATTTAAAATTCTGGGTGAGTAACTCTCATTGGTATAAATGATAGTGCCAAAGAACCTGGTGCTGCCATTTAAACCCAGTTGATCTCCTCTGTAAAAATGATTAGGGAAACATGAAATTGAAGTGGGCTTTAATGTCCTGTGCTGCTCTGCTTTCGTTTATCTGTGCAGATATGGCCTCAGTATTTATAGTCTAGTGGACAAATATGTAGAAAATTTGGCTGTTAACAGAAATCAATTACATCATTCTTGTGATAATAGAATGGGGAAGAGTAATTATAATTCATCAGGAAGGAAAATTTTATTTTATCCAGTTCCAGTCTTTGCTCAATTTCCGATTTCAAGAGTGATAAACCAAGAGAGGGGGGAAAAAATCTCATTGTACTGTTATACAGACCTTGATTTTAAATTTTGGTTATTTATTTGATGTAGAAAACTATAAAAATGTTGCTAAATTTAAATCACAGGTATCAGTGTCTCAAAGCAGTTTTATACAATGTACTCTTCTCCCTTGCTCACAACACTCTTTTAATTTTTTTTTTCCTGAGAGACAATAGGGTGAATGGTTAGAAAGCTAGATTTTTGGGTTAGGAAGGATTGTGTTCAAGTTCTAGTCGCTTAATCTCAGTGCCAGGACATACACCTGTAAGCTGCAGATCATTGATAGAAAGAGTTTCTTCACTTGTAATTCCCTACAACATCAAAGAAATTATAGTTCCAGACAAGGCTCCCCCCTTTAATCATTTGATTAAAAGAGTACCTCATTTTTGTTCGGGCTGTCTTCTGCTGTATTCTAGAGTGCTATTAGTCTCTGGTATGGAGTCAGAATTCTACATTTTTGTTTAATATTAATTATTCCTGAGTTTTCATTGTTAAAGAAAATTATTTCTTTTGGTTTCTATTTAGAACTGATAATATTAAGACTCTTAATATTTGAGTTTGTTTATTATTATAAATGCATGATACTATTACTTAGCATTTTTTTCTCTGTAAAGCTCAACATGCTTAACTTGTATTATCTCTAAATTTAATACCAACCCTGTCAGATATGCCCATAGATACAGGAGATTATGGATGTCTTTGCTGATTCAGCATAGTACAATGTCATTATGATAAGCTTGAAAAAGATTGAGGTCATGTACCAACCTGCACTATAGAACTACTGTAAGCAGCCAAATATTTTCCTTGGTTATAAAAGAGCCAGTGACTTGTGTTACTCTTGTGCCATCTGGGAAACAGGTTTCCAGTGATTGGCTGATACAACACAAAAGGAGAAAAGCAAGTCAATTCCTTTGGGAAGCAAGCAAATGGTGTGTTGCATGAGTACAGCACTAGCCTTCAATTGAATTTTAAGTCTGCAGAGTAATTGCCTTTCCCAACTTTTTCAGTGACTGAAAGAGTGGGGCATGTCAATCTTTAAAAAAAAAACAGTTTTACTCAAACAAGAAGATGCAGAATACATACAAAATGAATATAAAGTAGTTTGGGGAGAGGACATTCCAGTAATTGGGTAGAGAAACCAAGAAACGTTTCCTGAAGAATGTGTCACATCTACTTCCCAGGGTTTCTCTGAGTTTCACTATCATACTAAGCCTTGAAAGAAACTTACGGTTCCAAAAGGCAGAGATGAGGAAATAGTGAATTCTGGATATGGGGAACAGCTAGTGCAAAAATGACAGAGAATGGTGATGAAGCAGTGTGTGGGCAAAGAATGCATGGAGAGGAGTAAAATAGAAGACTAGAAAGATGGAAAGGAATCAGATTGTGAAGAACTTCAAATATCAAACAAACAATGAAGTTTATAGTTGATGCTAAGGGCAATAGGGAACCACTGAAATATCTTAAAGGAACTGCTATTAAAGTATTGAGTAAGGTGGGGGTGACATGTTCAGACTTGTACTTCCAAAAAATTATTTTGGCAACTGTGTGTGGAATGGATTAGAGTAGGAAAGAGGGCTGGGGCAAAGAGTCTGAAAAGGAGGCTCTTTAGGTTATGCAGGATGAGAGGTGATGAGAACCTAAACTGGGGTGGTGGCTGTGTGAGTGGAGAGGAGGGGACATATGCGAGAGATCTTGTAGAAATAGAAATGGCAGTGTTTGGCAACTGATTGAACCTGTAGAGTTGAGAGTGACAAGTCAGGGATGACACCAAAGTTGCTATAATGCCAAGCAAAGGCAACTTCCAAGGTTCAGATTACCAGCATAATAAACCCCATTTATTCAGCACAGAACAGAGAAAGTCAAAATACAGTGTAACTCATTCATTTAGCAAGTAAGTTCTCAATTCAATTTTAAAGTACCAAGGTCCAGGTATCCCACCCCTGGATCAGTAGTCAAAGTAGCCCACTCCTGGGCAGTACATTCATTTAGTCTCTTCTCAAATAGAGATTAGTCTGCAGTCATAAACAAAGTACATTCATTTAGTCAATCATAGAGCACAAAAAAGGCCAAAGGTTTCCACCCCTGGACACTACTGAATTACAATATCATCCATTATCACCAAGCACTTTCTCAAAAGGGGTAGGAGAGCACAAAGGGCCATCCACCCTTAAGTTAAAACAAGGTTAACAAATCATCTCAGCATTGAAAACCCAAAGAAAGGCCCTTCTTTCATCTTGACTAGAGGCAAGCCCTTAGCAATCCCAGTTCTTGGGGAGACAAGGCTCAACAAAGCCATAGCCAGTGTCCTCATCAACAGGACAGTCTATAGAACAGTCCCAGAATCCCTGAAAACATCAGCAAGGCCCTCTTCCAGGATTTCTGTAAACATACCACAAGAAAATCTTCCTTCAGGGCTTCTGAACCAACCACAAGGTTCCAGAACCTCCACAACAGCAGCACTGTTCTTCACCAGCAGGTGAATCTGGCAAAGCAACGTCAAAACAGACAAACAAAATGCCAGCATCACAGCCATGCCTCCTCAGTTCTCAGCAGCTCTGGGTGGCAGTTCTCAAAAGTCCTGGGCGGCTCCAACGGGCCCTCAGCAGTCTTTCTCTCAGCAACTCAAGCTCTACGATACTGGATACTGCTCTCCCAAAGTCCTTCCGGCCTTCTCTAGGCTTGGGCCTCTTTCCCAATTCATGGCTCCTCCCAGTTCAGCCCACTCTCTTCACGTCAACAAGTCCATCCCACAAGTGGGATTCACAAGCTCTGGGTTTTAACACTCAACCCAAAAACCAAGCCAATACAGGGGCATCACCAAATTCCATTACCAATACAGTTGCAAGACTGTGTGACTAGAAGGATGATAGAGCCTTTGATAATAATAGAGAAGCTTGAAAGAGGGATGGGCTAGTAACTGAGGAGAGGGAGAGAGTTCTGATTTGGACATGTTGAGTTTGAGATGCTTCCAATACTTCCTGTTTGAAATATACAATCAGTAATTGGTAACGTGGGACTGAGTTTGGTACATACTTAGTAGACATATTGTTAGATGTATATGGATACATAGATGTAGGAAAACCCTACATTTAAAAAGTGATACTTAGAATCCTTGAAGTTGAAAAATTCACCAGGAGTGACTATAGAAAGAAAAAAGAGCGTACCCAGGACAGTACCTTGCAATCTACCTCTTGAATAGTGGGTGTCATGAATGGTATATCAACAAAGGAGATTGAGAAGTAGTAAAACAGGCAGAATGAGAGGAGGAGCAACATTGTGAGGTATTTCAGTGGGATCCATAAGGAGAGAATTGATTTGAGAGTAAAGAATCACAAAATCCCAGGGTTTTATCCAGCAAACATGTTTATTTCCTTATCTGTGATGAGCATTATGCCGCAGTTGGAGAGGAACTCTAAATTTATCTTTTTCTAATCCATGCCTCAAATATGTCGTCCATGAGAGATGGTATGGTATAATGGAAAGAGCACTGGATGTAGAAGACCTATGTTCAGATTCCAGTTCTACCAGTTACTCCCTTTGTGACTCTGGGCAAATCACTTAATCTCTCTAGGCTTCATTTTCCTCATCTGTAAAATGAGAGTGTCGGACTAGATAACATCCCTTCTAGTTCCGAGTCATTGACTCTGTGGTTCGTCCTTTGTAATGCTCATCTGTTTCTCTCTATAAATCCTTCTGGGTCAGTGGTCCTCTGGTCAGTGCATGTAAGGAGGTCCTTTTCTTCTTTAGAGGTATAGGAGACAAAGTGTTGGACTTGAAGTAGCAGAAGGAGTAGCAGAGTTCAAATCCTAATTTAGTCTGTGTGACTCTGGGCAAGCCACCTAATCTTTGACTCAGATCCCTAGTCTGCAAAATGAAGATAATAACAGCACCTATCTCATACAGTTGTTCTGAGAATCAAGTTAGTGTGAAAAACACTTTGCAAACCTTAATTTGCTAAACAAATACTAGCAATTGTTATTTTGGGTTGGGGTTTTGTTTTGTTTTGTTTTGGTAAACCAGTTCAGAACTTAAAACTGCCTCAATCATTGGCCCTGTTCTTTTTCTGATCATACATCACTTCAGTGTCTCTTCTCCCCTGGGTCTCACGATCAGGTCATTGATATGTTACTACTCCACTCATTGCCTGCACTTTCTCTCTTCTCAGTCCTCAAACCTCTGCAGCCTGGCTTCTGATGTCATCAGCAGTCCACTGAAAGTATTCTCTCCTAAGTTATCACTGAGTTTTAATTATACGGTCTGGCAGTCTTTTCAGTCCTTGTAGCTGTTGACCTCTCTGTTGCATTTGACACTGTTGACCACGCTCTCCTCCTAGATTCTAAAAAGTCTATGTTGAGGAAATAAGTTGTCTGTTATGTTTAATAAATGCTGGAATAGATCTTTAAGCCATTCAATACTCAGCCTGACATATTTTGCATCATTAATAAGTGAAATTTGTGACTGAATAAGTAATGTTTGGAAATGATCATGATCCTTGCTATTTGAGCTAAAGAAATTAGCAAAAATAACTTGAATCAAATTTTGCCGCTTACATTAACTTAAAAGTATTACATATATTCATTATAAAAGTAAAACCTGTGAGTTTCAGGCTTCTTTCTTAGTTTTTGGTGCTGGTATTGGGATTTATACATTAACCGTGAGTGGTTAAAATGAAAATAGGTCTGTTGCAGAGAATGGTGGGAATTTTGCTGGGTAAGGAGTTAAGAGATTTTGATGCTAATGTAGGTGTGGAATTAGTTCATTTTTCTGTTTCTTCACAGCTGAAGAAAAACCATGATTTGCTAAGAGGGGGCCATATAGTTAGAAGAAAGTAAGGCAGGGGTTTACTCTTAGATGACTTCCACTACTAAAGAAAAAATGCAGCTGTGCTTTTTAAATATGCACGGCAGGAGATTTCAGCAGCTTGATGATATATAGTGCATTAATGTTGAAAAGATAAACACATTTGGAGAGTCCAGGATGGGCCTTGTGTTTTTATGTTAGTAGAATGCTTCCTAATGAATAAGAATATGCTGCGGGCTTCATAGAGCCATATGGTTGCTCTTCTAATTTTAGTTGGGTATAGATGCATAATTTTTTCCTATTTTACCTCCTAAAACCACTGAGAGGCTATTGAACTTTCCCTGTAACATTTGATTCAAAATATCTGTCCACAAATTGCATATTATTATTTCAGTGACTTCCTTGGTTTGTATGTATTTATTTTTGATAATCATGACACCTAGACTTGTATATTTCTTCAATAAAGGATTTTTTAAATTGTGCTGGTATTCTCATCTGAATTTTAAAATTTGTTGTGGAGGTAATTAGAATTGTGTTATGTCTCCTGAAAAATTTCGTTTTCAGAACGAATGACTTTTGAAGCAATAGGAATTAGTTATAAAACTAGCACAAAAGTATTGTGTTCCATTTCAGTCAAAAATCCTAGTGCTTTGAATAATAGCTAAAAGAAAAAAGAACTACCCTCATGCTTCACCAAACATGAGAGTAACTGATAAATTATGCTGTCATGACCTTGCTTTACTTGTCTCTGTTATAACATGTGTGATCGATAAAAGTTTAATTTACTTATTTTTAAATTGGTAAGTATATAAGTATCATGTTATTCCATTCACATCACTGGCACATTTTTTTAATAGATGTGTAATCTAGAACGCATATACTTGCATTCTGGTTTTTAAAAATGCATCCTCATTTCAGTAAATTTTTCAGCACTGCTACATATGATTCACAGGACTGTTAAAAAATATGTACTTGGACTATAATGGTTTCTTTTGCTCTTAATTTAAGAGGCAAAGAGGAGTGTGTTGCATAGATTTTTTTAAATCTTCCAAGTAATCAGTGCCAGTTCATGCTGCTGCTGCTACAGTTAGAACAATTAAAAAGAATGTCCCCTGAGCTTTGACTGATGTGCCTCTATTCTGATACATTTTTGTAAGAAAAACCCTTGGGTTTATGTTCTCATTTCATAGTTACTTAATAAACAAGTAAACAAGGCTTTCAGGTGTTATGTGATTCAATAACAGCTGTAAAAATTGCTGTTAGCTAACTTAACATGTAAAAGGAAAATGAATAGGTTTCTGTCTATCCCTATGAACACTATTTCTTATGGTTTTATTTTAAAGATCCCCTTTCTTTCTTTCTTTCTTTTTTTTTTTGCTAGAGGCCCAGATTCTGATCTGCTATTCACATCAAAAAAGAAACTGAAATTTTACTTTCAAATTTATACGCAGACATGCCAGTGATGTAGAGCAATTTAACCCAGATGCTTTAACAATGCCATTGTCTGTTTTTCCTTGGATTTTTAATTCATTTGTACTGCTAGATAGCTAATGCTTTTTATTCACCTCTCTTGAGGGGGGGGAAAGGAGGGGAAGATGCATAATAATTAGATGTATGAAAAAATAAACATATGGAATATAATATTAATGTTTTTTCCCATTTGGGGTGTGAGTCATCTCAACATGTTCCCTGAAGAAATTGGGTTTTGTTCTTTTGCTTTGAAACTGGAAATCTAATTAATTTGTATTAGATTTCTGGATTGTAGGCAGAGAGAAGAGGTCAAGGAGGGATGGTTTCTTTAAGGAGGGGCAGGCTGGAGGAGACAATAGAGGTACCTTCTAGTCCTTCCAATCTTTGTCTTTATCTGCAAAAATGTTCACTTTTAAAAAAAGGAATCACTACAGTATTTTTTTTAATTTGGCTTTTGGAGAATACCCGAAGAGAATAATAATAGGGAATTAGAAATGTCGGAGAGAATTAGGAAGATGAAGAAGGCACAGAGAAGGAAATTCTTTTCTTTGCACTACGAATTCAATTTTATCTTCCCTTTCTCAGAGTTCAAATTTCCATCTATAATATAGTAATGTGGTTTCATAGCAGTTTGATTGAGTCTCCTGGATAAGCTTTCCCTCTGTATTTACTCAAAGATATTCTTGCAAAAACAACAAGAAAAGGTTCATGAATGTAAAGTATAGAAAAGTAAATGGAATTTATGATTGTGGGAATAAATTCTGCTTTAAAATTATTAAATGCTGTTTTGGTTATAGTGTTATTGTTCCTGGGGAAGAGCAAGCTTATCTCAGGATTTAAGACTACATCTGATGAATGAATATAGCACATGCATCATTAAAATGCTGCATGATATAATTGTATGAATGTACATTTAGTTAACATAATAGTAACTCTCAAAGGGGTCCTTTTTTTCCTTTTTAAATTTCAAGGCTAAACTCAGCATTGAAAGAGGTGGTAATTACCTTATGTAAAATATCTAAATAACAAATTCAAGTGTTAGTTTAATTTACATTCAGTTACATTGGTGAAGCAGTATTTTTCTTTGCTGTGTAATTTTTTATTTTATTTTATTAAACACAGATACAGCAACAACTCTCAGTCAATAAAAAATTATATAGATTACAAATCAAATGGAAATGTAGTTACATATAATACAGCCAATACAGTGAGAACAGTTATGAAGGGCTTGGAATTCTTTTTTTTTTTTTGGAGGGGGGAAGGTAGGGCAATTGGGGTTAAGTGACTTACTCAAGGTCACATGGCTAGTTTTTTGTGTTAAGTGTCTGAGGCCAAATTTGAACTTAGGGCCTCCTGACTCCAGGGCCAGTGCTCTATTCACTGCACCACCTAGCTGCCCCAAGGGCTTGGAATTCTTGAATGCTCTATTCCATATCTGCCATTTATTTATTTGTCAGTATTACAAATCAGTTTGTACTGGATACAGTAAAACAAGTACATCTAGCGTCTTGTCTCACTTCTGCCACCAATTAGCTGTGTGGCCTCTCAAAGTCATATTACTTCTCTGGGATTCTGGAACTTTTTGTATGTAAAGTAACAAAAGTAAACCAAATTATCCATATTATTCGTTCTAGCTCCGACAGCCTATGAATCTAGGATACATTTTTTCCTTAGGTTATCCATTTAATTAATATTTTAGCATTTTTTAAAATCCTTATTTCTAGTACAACAAATATAGTGTAGGAAATATCTATCTTCCTTGAGATATCTCTTGAAATTTTTTTTCAAATCATTCAGTTCAGTTCATCTACCAACTTTTCTCACACATACACTTACATTCAAAGTTTTCAAATGATTTTCCTTCTTCTTTTTTGTAAATAATTTTTACTTACTACAAATTTCTTTTTATTAAAGGAAATATGCCTTGATGTGCTAGCCAAAAAAAGGGACAGTATCCTACCTAGCCTATCTTACTTCCTATTCCTCTCCAACTTCTTCTTTGTCCAGACACAGCCTATAATCCAAGCCCCACCCCCCCAGAGTTTTCCTTTCTCCATGTGTTTGATGACCAGCTTCTGTTGGTTTAGTTAGCATTTCTATTCAGATTATTCCAGATTTCTATGTTCAGCTTTAATCTCTCTTGAGTGTCTGTCTTGCATCATTTTGCCTATGTGCCAGGTAAAAGATGAAATGACAGAGGAAACAAAGGTTCACTCTTCTGAGCATATCTATTTATTAAGCAATGCATAACAGTTGCTCAACAAACTAGCACCAGAACTCCTCAGCTTAAGCCTGGACCCCGAATATAGGAGGACAGACTTTTATACATTAAAAACTATTAAATAAGGCCAGTTAACTAAAAGGAAACAATTAACCAAGATACATTAGGTAATCTGATTTCTAATTGGAGGAAAGATTAGGGACTTTCCAAGTTGAGAGGGAGAGAGTGAACAGGTACAGTTCCCTGAAATCAGAAAAGGAGGTGTCCCCTTCCCCCCAAGTGTGTGTGAACAATCAAAGGAACATGGAAACAACTGATTGATCCCTATAGGACCAGTTTTCACATAAAACAAATGAGTGGCTTGACATAGATAACTGTAAGAAAATTCCCTGCATCAGTGTCTGGGTCTCATTGTGTTTATAGTTAGCATGACCTAGGTTCTTGATGAAGGGTCTCTAAACAGCAGGGAGAGGTGGTCCAGTTTCCCAGCCATGCAGGATTAGGTAAACAATATGATAAGATTTTCTCACAGTTCCCACAGTTGATTAAAGTTTTCTCACAAGATTGAAATTGGACTAGACTCAAAATTGAATAGAAAGGGAACTGAGCTAGATCCAGAACTGAGTCACAAGATGGGAGTCAGTCTTGTTCCCCCAGTCCCCTCAATATTCTCACCTACTGGGCATTTTGAACTGGATGTCCCATAGGTGTCTCAAACAATACACATAAAACAGAATTTATCTTTCCCTTCCTCAAAACCCTCCTGTCTTTTGAACCACTTTGTTTCTGTCAGAAACACTGGTCATTCAATTCTTTGTCAGTGTTTTTAACTCCCCATTCACCCGCACTCCGTGTTTCTAGTCAATTGCCAGATGTTGTTGTTTTTACCTCTGGGGATATCTCTGTCTCCTCTCCACTTGTCTAGGTCGGTGTAATGAGAATGAGAATTTGAAGATCTTCCCTGCCCCTTGATAGGCCAAAGTGAATTTGAGGACCTTTCCTGATTTGAAAATATACTCTGCCCCTTAATAGGCTGCATGTGGTAACATGGAGCCTGTGATGGGAGGTTTGTTTTTCAGGAGTAGGAGGCTTGTTTTTCAGGAGGCACAACTTTTGTTACTTTGTGGTCAAGTGGGTCATGAGAGTTGTGATGTTCTCTGACCCAGGAGAAGGCTGTATATACCTCTGAGGCAAGGTTTTGCTTTGGGGCTTATTTTGGGAAGAGTTGGATGATTTGGCCTGATGAGACTCTGGGCAGCCATTCAGTACCCCTGGCTTTGAAAACTCACATGTTGGTGCTTCTTTCTCTTTGCTCTTTCTCACATAACTATACGTATGTGATGGTCAGACAGCTAGAAGCCCTGTCTGTTTGTCTGCTGAATTGTGTTATTTTCTCTGTCTGTATTTTTGTCTGCTTGTAGCTTCTGTTTATATTCTCTGAAGTTCAGGGTGCTGACTTTTTCCCCTGAACTAGGTAAATGATATATGTTTGATTAAAGTAGGATTGTTAACCCCTTCTGAGTTGCTTTCCTTTAGAAAAGCAGATCAAAGAACCTGTGCTAGTGTCCATCCTGGGTATGCTAGGGTGCTTGCTGCTTCAGTCAGGTCCTCCTTTCCTCTTAACCTTGTTGACCTCCCTTACCTGAAGTCTCTTCCTCTTTGGTCTGTTATGGGGAAAAGTATCAAAGGAGATTTTACTGAGGACTGCCTCCATGCTCAGTAAACTCAAGTGGCTCCCTATTGTTGCTAGTGCTGAGTGCAGTCTCCCCTATTTGGTATTTAAAGTCTTTTGCAATCTGGTTATTTCCACCTTTTCAGCCATGTCGAATTATTTCCATTTACCCATTCTCCTACTCCTGACTTTCTTGCTGTTACCTATACACAACCCTCCATCCCCTTCCTGTGCGTTGTATTATCCACCTGGAAGATACTCCCTGCTCACCTCTGATTCTTAGAATTTCTGCTTTCCTTCTAACTACATGAATCCTTTCCTTATTTCCCAAGTTTGTTCTCCTCCTGCCACCCTTCCCCCATTATCTTGTATTTATGTTTTCTTTCTCTAATGTAAGCTTCTTGAGAGCAGTCGATCTGCATTGTTTGTATTTGTATCCCAACATTTAGCATAGACTATACACAATAAAGGCTCAATTAATATTTTTAGCTTGTACTCCAGACCTTCTCTCCCTTTCTTTTCTTTTCTTTTTTTTTTCTTTTTCTTTTTCTTTTAGGAGCTGATAGCAAGTTTATTTGGTGAAAACAGAGAGCAAACAGGCCAAAGAGGACACGTGGTGGGGGCTGGAAGTAAGGATGTTGGTAACCCTGAAAATGTAGTTAGCTGCTTCAGGGGCAAGAGGATGCTTTTCACACTGAGAAAGTTGGGGGGTTCTTTGTGGAAAGGGGACTTGTTCTCAGCCATTCAGCACCATCCGAACTAGCTCTTCATAGTTAATACAACTGTTGCTGTCTTCATGCCTTGCCACCAACACTTTCATTTCTTTCTCTGTCATCTTCTCACCCAGGGTGATGAGGGCGTGTCATATTTCTGCCCCCATGACTGTGCCGTTCCCTTCCTTATCAAACACCCGAAGCCCTTCTACGTAGTCTTCATATGTGCCCTGGTCCTTATTCTTTGCTACAGTCTGCAGCATTGGCAGAAAGTGTTCAAAGTCCAGCACCTTCACATTCATCTCATCACTCTTGGGATTCCCTAAGACCTTGAGCACCTCAGCATTGGTAGGCTTCTGGCCCAGGGCTCGCATCACGTCCCCACACTGGCTGTATAAGATCTTTCCATCCCCTGTTCGGTCAAACAGCTGAAAGGCCTCCTTGAACTCTGCGGTCTGATCCTCCGTGAAGTCGCACATCTTGGCGGTGCACAGTGCTCGCTCAGACTGCTGCTGCTGTGGCGTGTAATGGCTCCCCTTCTCTCCCTTTCTTTAAGATTGAGTTTAAATTTCATTTATTTGAAACCTGCTTTTAGTTCATACTGATGGGCAGAGTAGACCTCTGATCACCTGTTTCAGTGATTATGTAGTTTAGTTCATTATTTTTTAAATTTTTTTTGGATTTCTTAGTTTGCTCTCAAGTGCCCTATACTGCTTTTATATCTTCCCCATGTAATGTGTGCCTGGGAAGCCTGGTGTGGGCCACCTACCCCCTTTCTCAGAGCAGGCTCACTTGCCTTCACAATAGTAGGTCTGGGTTCCCAGAAAAGGACCATTACCATACTCCTCTCATGGTGCAGAGATAACCCTGGTGTGAAGAAGTATACTTCTCCTCACTCTCCAGGACAGATCTCGAGTTTCTCCTCAGAATGATGACATTATCATTGTACTTAAACATAAACATTTTAAGACAAAAACAATAATCATAGCATCCTAGACACTGAAAACAAATGCAAGATTAATAAAGACGTCACAATCGACACATAAGCCAAGGTCAGATTCTTCTACCAATGCACTCAGTTCCTGTGGGTGCACACAAATCTAGATGGGCAGCATCTGAGTAATGGTAATTTGCAGCTCGGACCTGTCGACCTTGATGTCATTGGCCCATTGTCATAGCCACACCCCACCACCACTTGTGCTGTTCGCTGCTCTCCTATCGTCTTCTCTTCTCTTCTCAAACTTACGAAACATCAACCTGTACTTTTAACTCACCAGGGGCCTAAAGTAGCTGGTATTATTATTGGCTTTACAAATAGACCAAGTGCCAAGGGATTCTGTATCATTCAGTCATTGTTCTGTCACCCTGCTGTCTAGCTGGGACCACATATTGTCTTCCTGCTTTTCCCTCTCATACCTGAGAGGGCAGCAAAGAACAATAGGCCCTTCTGAAAGGCCCTGTTCCTCAATTTAGAGAATGTGTGGGCTTTTCCACACACCTGTGTGGGCACTGGCTGATTTCTTCTCTCAGCTCCATCACCCTGCTGCTTCTTCCCCTCTATTCTCATTCCACCCAGCAACTTCACAACATGTGGTGGTTCAGATCAGAGACTCCGGGTGTTCAATGTTTCACCTATGCTTTACGCAATTAAAACAAACAAAAACCTCCTGGATACCCCTTTTCTATTAGTTGCAAACCCAACTAGTCCTTATTTGATCATGATCTCTGAGCAATTACTTGCTTAGTTACCTGCTTTGCCATTTTTTTAGTTTTGACCTCTTAAACTTAAAAAAAAAAACAGTTAAGTGCAATTGAACCCAGCAACCACTATTGTGGTTGTACTCAGCCCCTTCTCAGGCCTTAAACTGAAACTGTTAACCTTCTGTGTCTCTGAAAACTCTCTTCACACTTGAATTTTTTATAAGGTTTTACTGCTGGGGAAAAAAATGGTTTTTGCCCCTTTCAGCCATCATAGTTTTTTTTTTTATCATCACCTTTCATCCTTTATTAGATGATTTAAGCCTTATTTATCCAGAAGTTCATTTTCTGGCAATCATACTACTCACATCTTATGGGAAACTGTGTTTATTTATACATGGCTTTTTAGCAATTTTTACTAAACAAGGTTTTTTTTTTCCCCCTGTACCTTTGAGCCATTAGATGATCACCTGTGAAAGAGGCATGCCTTATATTCTTCCCAACTCTGTTAAATTGCTTTACTTTATGCAAAAGTATTTTTCCATGCCCTTTAGTAACAAAACGTCTTACACTTGGAAAGGTAGTATGTTAGACATAGAAAACAGTAAGCCAAGGCCAGGGCCTCAGTAAATATTTGTCAATGGAATATTTGGACAAACTTTCATTTGCTGTTGTAAAAATTCCTTGTTTCAGTAATACACAAATATGTTGGCTTGTTTATCTGGATTGAGATACGCTGCTTTTTCATTGGTTTGGGGTTTTTTTTTTTTAGGCTACTCAGTTCTTCAGTGTTGACTAATGGGAAATTGTAGCAAGGCAAGTCTTGTTGTTTTGTCACAAATCATTTTTATAATGGCTATTATTTTTAGCAATTTTTTTCAGGGACCACCCGTAACATGTATCTTAAAAGTTCCAAAGTGTTATCTAATTTTAGTTTAGATGGTCCTTAGGTCTTGGTCCTTAGGCCCAGATTTTTACTCAATTTAATCACATCCATCTTTCCATTGGTTAAGATTTAAGTGCTTTTTAGAGATATTGATTTATACTCAGCTATTTATTTCCTTGATTTGATTGTTCTTTTTTAATGTTAACCTGATTTCTTCTACCAGTTCTATTATGCCCTCGTAAGAAAGTCACTTTGTAGTTTTTCCATCAGAAAAATTCAGTAAACTTTCAGGATGGGCAATAGTTGGTGCTCTTGTAGAACACTGTGCTTGATAATGAAAGCAAAACAAATTTTAGGCAAGATAGAGATTGCAAACCTAAATAGGAGATAGACATGTGTAAGTAAAATACATAAGAGATGTGCATATCGTATGCTATGTAAAATCTGAGTGGTCAAAGTCTTTACGCAAATGCAGATTCCAGACTTGGATCTTTACCTGATCATGAATCCACTATAACTATTTAAAGTTTTCTAATATTTAGCCTAAATATCCCTACTTTCTTAGATAGCATGTTTCTGTTCCTTTCTAAAGGAATTCAATAGGCAGAAAAAACGAGAGGAAGGACATACCAGGCATAAGAAATATTGTTAATTATTAGTGGTAACTACTATCGAAGAAAGTATGTTGTGTTAGATGATGAGTCATCTTATTTGACTGGGGCATGAAATATTTGAAAGAGACCATTCATGACAAGAATAGCTGACATTTTTGTAGTAGTATTGTAATATACAAATCACTTTACATTATCTCATCTGGTCATCCCAGCAACATTGAGACATTCTTTTAGAATCACCATTTTAAAGTTGAGGAAACTCATGATGCACAGCTAAGATAAAAGATTTGCCTGGGACATCTAAGTATCTAAAGCCAGATTTGAACCTAGGTCCTTTCTATACATTGTGATGCTCTATATCTTTGATTCAATATATGAACATCTTTTGGTTAGTTGCTGTATATGAGACTCATATGCTGCAAGGCTCATTTCATGGATTCAGAGATTATGACTAAAATATGTTAACTACTTTCAAGGAATTTGCAGTCAAGGGCAAATAAAATGTGCACAAGTAAGGACCCAGTTAAGTGCAAGAAGTACAAAGTAAAGAAAGAAACTGATGTGAGGCAGCTGGGTGGTACAGTGGTTAGAGCAACAGCCCTGAACTCAGGAAGACCTGAGTTCTTTTTCAGCTTCAGATACTAGCTCTGTAACTCTGAGCAAGTCATTTAACCTGTGTTTGTCTCACATTCTTCATTAAGCACTAATACCAATGCAATGCTCATAGCAGCTGTTATGAATATGCATGAGTATTTCCAGGGTAGCTTTGCAAAATATTAATAAACCCTTTTCCTCAAAGGCAAAACCAAAACATTTATTTGGACATTTCTTTCAACTCTATACATTTGTACTGACTGTCCCACAAGACTGGAATTCGCTCTCTCTCCCTCTTTACTTCCTCCCTAGAATTTCTTTTTTCTTTCAAAATATAACTCAGGTACCACTTTCTACATAAAGCGCCCCCCCCTTTTTTTTTTTTTGCTTTTTGGAGTGGGGGAGGCAGGGCAGTTGGGGTTAAGTGACTTGCCCAAGGTCACATGGCTAGCAAGTGTTAACTGTCTGAGGCTAGATTTGAATTCAGGTCCTCCTGACTACAGGGCCGGTACTCTATTCACTGCAACAGCTAGCTGCCCCTGTGAAGCCTCTTCTTTTTCCCTACTCTCCCTCAAACTCCTCCTGACCTCCCTCACAAAATTATTTTGTGTGTATCTATACATATTTAATACATGTGTTTTCTCTAAGTAGAATGTAAACTTTTTCAGAGCACAGATTATATTTCATTTTTGTCTTTGTATTTGAAGACCCTAGAATAATACCTGACACATGGTAGACTTTAAATGCTTATTGATTGATGAGAATTCATTAGAGGGTAGCATCTGTTCTACTGAGGGGAATCATGGAAGGGTACTTGGAAAAGGTAGCTTTTGAAGTAGGTATTGAAGCATGGGATAGATTTCAGTTAGTGAAAAATACAGGGATGGCATTTTTTTGTCAGTAAGCATGAACAAAATGCAGAATGTGTTTGGGGACCACATATAGACTTGTTTGGTTCAAGTATTAGATAGAAATATTGAAGAATAGACTGAGTTTAGTTTGGAACCTAAAGTTTTGGGATCTAAAAGTTATGGCAGGGTATAAATGCCATACCAAGGAGTTGAGAATTCCTGAATCAATTGGTAGCTCCCTTTTGATCCAGGCAATGATTTGATTAGACTTGTGCCTTAGGGAGATTAATCTGACAGTGCATTGTATGTGGGGAAAAGAAATCTGTTGTGAGATTATTGTAGCATTTTAGGAAGGAGAGTATAAACCTGAGGTGATGACAATGTGAATAAAAGACACAAGGATGGGGGCAGCTAGGTGGCACAGTGAATAGAGCACCAGCCCTGGAGTCAGGAGGACCTGAGTTCAAATCCAGCCTCAGACACTTGGACAAGTCACTTAAGCCCAATTGCCCTGCCTTCTCCCCTCCACAAAGACCAAAAAAAAAAGAAGAAGCAAGAATGACTGAAAGATATTGCAATGGTAGAAACAGTAAAAATTTGTTAACTAATTGAATGTTAGAAATGAGGGTGAGTTAAAATAATTTATATCATTTACAAAATGAAGTTTACAAAAGGTACACATTTTATTCATATGTAAGAACATAATTCCTTAAAAGAATATGATAGAACAGTTCCAAAATGATCAATATCAATATTAGGTAACACAACAAGAATTTATTTGCATCTTGACATATAATATTGGAATCCTAAATAGTGACTAAATGAGTTTCCATTGGGACCGAAAGCTGCTATTTGTTGGCCCTTCTCCACACTTTTGCCAAGGAAGAGCTGTGTGTTTCTGTGCCCTTGGAAAATCACTCATCTTCCCTGAGCCCTACTTTCTTAATTCATAGAATGAAGGAGTTATAACCAACAATGCCTGAGATACTTCGAAGTTCCGTTGTTCTGATTAAAAAAGCAACAACAACAACCATGGAATAACAACATTTTCTATAGTGCACAACTATGTACTCTGGTTTTCTTTTCAGGCCTTCAGTACCTCTCTCAGGACCTATTCGGTTGAAGTATTATAGATCCTGATCCAGTCTTGGGGACTATGGATTTCTTTCCATACATTTCCCTAACCTTCCAGTCCAGGCTGCTTATAAAGGCTATTCACTTTAGACCTTATAAGTGTAATAAATTTCACTGAACCCCATTAATTAACATGATCTAACAATGTCTCTTCTGGGGAGAAAGGGGAATACGTTGTATTACAACTAGAATTTCTTATGTAAAACCTGATGAACACAAGTGGATAGGATATTACCCTGTCTTTATAGTATTATTTTGTGAAAATTTAGAGGTCTCTGTATGGAGATCTTTTAATATTATCATAATTATGAATTTATAGAATGTTACCTCATGGGCTTAGTTTTACTCCTGGCATGTTATGATGTCATAAAAATCTGGTCAGTGCCTAAGAAAAATTCAGAAAAAAAAACCCTTAAAAGATATGTAATACTGAAGGAAGATGTTGCAAACAGAATGATTATAAATTATAGAATATCAAAGTAAGGTAAATAGCATCCTATTTTAACATCAAGGATAACTTTTTTTTCATTGAGGCCTGTGACTCCATTGGTATAGGAAACTCTCATGGAAGAAACTTCATCTCTAGCAGTGCAGATCAACAATGGCTCTGTAATCCTAGCTTGTTAAGAAGACTACTTTGGGTTAAGTGACTTGCTCAGGATCACACAGGAAGTGTAGAGATAGATATCTCTATCAGGTCCTTCGGAACTAGCTGTCCGTGTTAGACCATTCTGATTCTCTTAGCAGTAATACTTAAACTTACTGCAGGCATTAGAGTGGACTTTTCTCAGTCTGGCATCACATAGGCTGCAGATTATTATAACTTTTTGCTAAATTCTCTAAAAGACTTTTTTAAAATATCCATCAAAATCCTGATAGGCCATGCAGAATTGTTGCTGGAAGAATAGACTTCTTTAAAGAAGGTGCCAAATATCTGCTTTATATAAAAATTTCATCTCTTTGGAACTAGTTTTACCACATTTGAAAGGGGTATTTGCCAAGCATTTCTTATGAGTGTGAATTTGGGGAAGTAAGTTGACTTCAGTATTTTGAAAATTGGGTGGGTGGGGGTAATGAATACACACACACACACACACACACACACCCCACTTTATTGAACATAAATTGTTACTTTGTAGCATCTTCAGTTGTTTGAAATTTATTTTTACTAAAGTGATTAATGCTAGTTGATTCAGGTGAGTGTGTTTTTATATGTG
>CM053580.1:370070733-370114079 GCA_028627135.1 Pseudochirops cupreus
CAATTTAGGAGAGCAAAGAATAGTCTTGTCTATCAAATTTATGGAGGATGGAGGAATTTATGACCAAACAAGAGATAAAGAACATTATGAAATGCAAAATGGCTAATTTTGATTACATTAAACTGAAATGGTTTTGCACAAACAAAGCCAATGCAACCAAGATTAGGAGGGAAAAAGAAAACTGGGAAAAATATTTACAACTAGTGTCTCTGATAAAGGCCTCTTTTCTAAAATATTTAGAGAACTGGCTCAAATTTACAAGAATACAAATCATTCCCAATTGATAAATGGTCAAAGGATATATAAACAGGCAGTGTTCAGAAGAAGAAATTAAAGCTATCTATAGTCGTGTGCAAAAATGCACTAAATCACTACTGGTTAGAGAGATGCAAATCGAAACAACTCTGAGGTACCACATCACACCTATCAGATTGGCTCGCATGACAAGACAGGAAAACGATAAATGTTGGAGAAGATGTGGGAAAGTTGGAACACCAATTCACTGTTAATGGAGTTGTGAGCTGTTCCAGCCATTCTGGAGAACAATTTGGAACTATGCCCAAAGGGCTATAAAAATGTATATAACCTTTGACCCAGCAATTACTTCTAAAGCTGTATCCTAAAGAGATCATAAAAATGGGAAAAGGACCCACATGTACAAAAATATTTATAGTAAGTAGTTCTTTTTGCGGTGGCTAAGATCTGGAAATTGAGGGGATACCCATCAATTGGGGAGTGGCTGAACAACTTGTGATATATGAATGTAATGGAATAATGATTAATAGGTGGACTTCAGAAAAACCTGGAAAGACTTACAAGAACTGATGCTGAGTGAAATGAGCAGAACCAAGAGAATGCTATACACAGTAACAGCCACAGTACCTGATGAGTGATATTGATAGACTTAGCCCTTCTTAGCAATACAAGGACCTAAAATAATTCCAAAGGACTCATGATGAAAAATGCCATCCACATCCAGAGAAAGAACTATGGAGTCTGAATGCAGAGCATAGCAGACTGTTTTCTTTTTTTTCTTTTTCTGTTGTTTGTTTTTCTTTCTCGTGGTTCCTCCTATTCGTTCTAGTTCTTCTATACAACACGACTAATGTGAAAGTATGTTTAATAGGAATGTATGTGTAGAACCTATATCGGATTACATGCTGTCTTGCAGAAGGAAAAGAGAGGGGAAACGGAGAAAATTTAAAACTTAGGCAAGTGAATGTTGAAAACTAAAGATAAATTAACTTAGAAAAAAGGATTGAAAAAAGCGTGTGTGTACACAAAACACATGGTCAAACAGAACAGATCTCAACATGAGCTTTGTGTGTGTCTGTAAATGTGTATATGTGTATGTGTGTCTCATTCTACATTCTGAATCCTTCATACCTCTTTCAGGAGGTGGGTAAGATGTTTCATTATTAGTCCTCTAGAATTGTGAAAGTTGTTTGCCATTCCCATATTGTCATTGTAAAAATTTTTCTCCTGTTCATTTCACTTTGTGTCAGTCAGTTCATATAAATCTCCCCAGGTGTGTCTGAAACCATCTCCTTTGTAATTCCTTATAATACAATAATATTCTATCACATTTATATACCATAATTTGTTCAGCCATTACCCACGGTCACCCCTTCACATTCCTATTCTTTGCTACCCCCCAAAAAAGAGCAATCACTTTTCACACGTCTTGAGAGTTTGTTTTCTTAAGGATAATTTGTCCCTTAAACTACACTCCTACTAATTCCTCCTCCCATTTTCCTGTTGAGTGAGAGGTATTTTTGTACACAGATGAATATATGCGTATTTTCCCTTCTTTGAACAGTTCAGATGAAAGTGAGGTTCAAGCATTAGTCCTCACTTCCCCACCCTTATTTTGCAGACTGATTTTCCTTCTACTGCTAGTGTATTCTTCTTACCGTCTCCCGTTCTTCTCCTATGATCGTCAGAATATAACAGAACCACATCCAGACTTTCTGTCTGATTAGACTCCCTCTCTCCCCTGATGATGGTGCAGACACATACATTATCTTTCATGTTCGATTATAAGCGATTTATCCTTATCTAGCCATTTATCATTTTTGTTTGTTTGCATAGTAGTGGCTGCTAAATCTTAACATGTGATCTTAGCTGTGACGCTTGGTACTTGAATTCTTTCTGACTGCTCAAGTATCTTTTCTTTGATCTGGAAGCTCTGGATTTTTTGTTATAAGATTCTTGGGAGTTTTCTCTTAGGGATTTCTTTCAGAAGATGACCAATGGATTCTTTTCATTTCTACTTTCCCCCCTACTGCCAAGAACTGTGGAGATTTTCTTCCAAGATTTTTCAGAGTAAGATGTATGGGCTCATATTTTGGTCATGGTGTTTAGGTATTCACATGATTCTTAATTTTTTTCTCCTTTATATGTTTTCCAGTTAGTTGCTTTTGCTGTGAGATACCTCACATTTTCTTTTTTTTTTTTATCCTTTTGACTTTGTTTTGATGATTTCTTATTGTATCATGAAGTCACTGACTTCTCTTTGGTCCATTTTCTTTCAGAGAGTTTGTCTCGTGCCAAACTATTTCCAATTCTTCCATAGCTCTCATTTCTTTTCCAGTTTTTTTTCCTATAGTGCTCTCATTCAATTGGCAAAAAACATTTTAAACTCTCACTTTATCCAGAAGTAGTTGAATTTGTGTCCAAGCCATGTTTTTCTATGAAGTTTTTCATATAGATGATTTGCACTAATTCTCTTCCGGATTTGTGTTTTAGTGTGTACCTGTCACCCTTTTTTATGGTGGAACTTTCTTATTTGTTTGCCCATTTTTCCAGCCTGCTTTCTAGCTTTGGACTTGATTTTAAGGGCAGCCCCTTTGTGTACTTCTGGAGGGAAAGGTATAAGCTGGTCCTGTTGCTGCTTTCCTGTAGTATTGAGTGTTATTTTGTTCCAGGAACTCAGAGACAACTTTTGACTAGTCCCCACCAGCAAACTTGTTGTTCTCAAGGTGGTCCGACTGAGGGCAAATTCTAATTGCCTTGCCCTCGGTCTAAGCTCTACAGATCTTTGACCTAAGTTTAGGCAAAAGTAAACTGTGGCTAGATTCAGCCACTCAGTCAGACAGAGTGACGAAAGTGAAGACTCCCCTTGGGTCTGGGATTCCTGACCTGGTTATTTCTCTACAGGCTTCAGGGCCACGCTGCTGCCACTATTTTCTTCTGAATCTGTTCCCTTTTTTGGTACACCACTCAGGGCCTCCCCATCTGGGAACACCAGCTCTGGGAGGGAGGTCTTGTCTTCAGTCTGTCCTGGATCAGTAGCTTGGAACTGGACATTATGGGGCAAAGCTGCCAGTTGGCCCCTGGGCTTGCTCCAGTCAACAATCTCTCCTTGAACCAAGCTCCTTTGTCCCAGTATCTACAGACATTTCTGTCTCCCTATACCAACCTGGGCTAGAAAATGACTTAATATAACTTTGTCTTGGATTTTTCCATCAAGATTCTGTCTAGTATATTTTTTTAGATTCTTTTTTGGAGGAATTTTGGTGATAATCTCATTGTACAGCTTCCTGCTATTCCACCATCTTTCCTCAGCTAGAATAGACTGATTTTAAAGTTCCTTTGGAATAGCAACATTTAGCACAGGCAAAAAAAACTTTATACACACACACACACACACACACACACACACTCTCACATACACTTAAAATACAGGTGTATTTAGAGACTCTCTCAGGTTTGTGACCTCATCATATCTTCTCACACTCCCTTGTTTCATATGTCCAATTACTTGTTGAATATTGACTTTTTCTACTTTTACAACATATCTCACATCAAATCCTCTCTCTCACTTAACACAGCTACCACCATAGTTTGGGCTATTTTCACTTCTGACCTAGAATATTGCATTTACTTTCTAACTAATATCTCTGCCTTGAGTCTTTCCTTACTCTCATCTACCCTCTACACTGCTGCCAAAGTGATTCTCCTTAAGCATGGGCCTGACAATATCACTCCCCTACTCATTTCAGTCTAATACCTTCTTACTGCCTGTAGAATCAAACAAAAACTTCTCTACTTACCTTCTAAAGGCTTTCACAGCATGACCCCAACCTAACTTTCTAGCTTTATTATACATTACTTTCTCCCCCTCCTCACTTCCCACCCTGATTCTAAAATGTAACCAAACTGCTGGCCTTCCCTCTGTTTCTCAAAAGCAGTATTCTAAGTAAATTCTAGTGGCTCTCTGTGACCTCCAGAAACAAATATAAAAAAGCTCCCTTTTTGGCTTTTAAAGTCATTCACAACTTGACCTCTTCTATCTTTTCCAGTCTTCTTACCCTGTATTCCTCTTTACAGCACTCCATGGTCCAGTCACACTCCCTACCTTGTTGATGTTCATACAATACTCCATCTCCCATTTTTGTGCGTTTCTGGCTATTCCTCAGGTTAGGAATGTACTTTTTCCTCACTTCCATGTCATAGAATGTCTCTGTTTTCTTCTGAACATGCTCCTTTTTTGGTACACCACCCGGGGCCTCCCTATCTGGAAACAACGACTGCATGACTGACTATTGTTTTTTAAATAAAATAAAATTTTCAGATCAAGAAGGGGAAAGACTACTTTTTTTTTTCATAATAACTCCCATTTAGGGACCTAAGAAAGATACAGCTTTCCAAGAGGTAGTGACACTGAATTCTTCAAGTACTTGGAAATTACAAAAGTCAGATTCCTTCACTCTTCTAGAAATCATTAGGGACTTGGATATGTCATAGGGGATCAGATCTCTTTCAGGTTGTTCTAAATGTGACTAGAAATAAGAAAGGAACGTGGTATTTGCAAGTGACAGCTAGTATGTAAATTATGTACAGGTCATTTATCATTCCTAAATTGCAGTAGAAACCAAGGTGTAGCACTTGCTTACCTTTTAAATGTGACCTTATGTACCCAAGCACATACTATTCACTTCTAAACAGCACATCTCCAGTTTAGGTGACTCTTGAGTAAAGACTAATTGCGGCAGAATATGTAGTGTTTTTGCTATATCTAAAAAGATTCCTAGGAGGAACTTAACTATGTTGTTGAAATCTCCAAACTCATTTTATCTGTGGCCTAAAATGGGATTTAAGTACCATAGTCCAAAGGTGAAAAGTTAATGCACTAGCTCCACTTCTAGCACATTTGTCCCAGTTCAATGATGGTGATGATGTGCTTTTTTTTAAATAAGTGTCCAGATCCACCAGAGGTTTGAAAAATCATTACAGTAAAATATTCCTGTGTCACTTTATCCTTGAAAGAATATTGTCATTTAATCCACTCTTAATGTTTGTTGCAGAGAAAGCAGCAGCTGCCAATGTAGATGAAGTACAAAAGTCTGATGTCTCATCTACGGGTCAAAGTGTTATTGACAAGGATGCACTTGGACCAATGATGCTTGAGGTAAAATATACAAATTTTGTTTATGTTTTTTAATAACTTAAAGCTTATGTTGCTAAATTTAATTTCCAGATGAAAAGAACTAAAGCAAAATATACACACTTACCTTTCTTTTGTCAGTTAGTAAAAACTTTGTACTTTTGAAACCTTTGAATCGACTGGCCTATTTCTAATAGTAGAAAAATCTATTTTTTTAAAAGTTTTTTTGAGGGGATGGATTTCTTTGTTTTTAAGTAAATTGAAAAATACTATGAAGTAGTTCCACAGTTCTCAAACTTCTTTATTGTACAACCCCTTGGTCCTCCTACAGATTATTGAGGACTCCAGAAAACTTAGGGTTAATGTGGGTTATAGTTACCAATATTTACCATATTAGAAATGTAAACATCCTAAGGGTATTGTGAAAATAGTTATGACCTCATGGACCTCCAAATCTCAATACCCTGTTCATATTTCAGGAACAGCTGGCTATAGTAAATAGAGGGCTGTCCTGGAAGTTAGGAAGGCTGTGTTCTTCAAGTCTTGCCTCCACCATATACTAACTGCTTAATGAGACCATGAGTTACAAAAGAGATCGGATGCTCATCTTTGTGGAGGGATTTTCCACGTTGGGAACTCCCCCATACTCATGAGTTCATAGTCATGGCTTCCTAGTCTAAAGTTCTCCCCCCATACCTCGTGACCCTCCAAAAACCAAAACTTAAAACGAGTAGGCACAGCCACCACAGCAGTAAAAGCATTGAATTATGTGTGTGGTTTGGTGGGGTTTGGGGGTTTTCTTTTTATGTTTATTTGTTTTGGACTTGTGCTGTATTGTAGGCTGTAGATTGTTTGGTTTTCATAAAAGTACCAAATTAACATTTGTTTTGGAATTCCTCATTTAGTATGATTTTACATTAACTGCAGGGGTAGAGGGTGTTTTGATTAGTTTTCTCTTTCTTACATTTGATATATATATATTAGATTATATTCACATGTGTGGATATGCTTAGTAAAAAAAAGTATTAAGGGAAAATTAAAGCAAAGCATTATGTTCATGTATACTCCAAAAAAATTTTTTACTTTGAAAGATATAAAAAAGATAAAAAATGAAATATCAGACATAAAAAAACCTTCTTAGATAAGAATTATCAAAACAATATTTGATCTCAACTGCCTGATCTTTGTTAACACTAGGATTGTTTAATTAAAATTACTTCCTAAAAATCCTAAAACATTATCTTCCCTATCCTTAACTAATATAACATTAGTTAGCTTTCTAGTAGCTTTGGGTTACCTTTTCCAAAATTAAAGTCTTGAAATACAAGGCCATTCAGTGAGGTGATGAAAAAGTACAGGTGTATCTGAAATAAAAGGCCAGACTGAATCATTTTGGAAATAGCAATTTGGATAGATAAATTTTGCCAGTGTTCAAGAAAACATACGTGGTTAATTCACTTGATGTGTAGGTAAAATTTTCCACTGCATCCTCATTTTCCCAGTCTATTTATATAATGATTTTCATTTTTTAGCGATTAAATAGATTAGATGTTGTATTCTTTGGAAATAAAATCAGAGAATATGAATATCATATCCAGTCCCTTCATTTGGCTCACAGTGGATATACAACTTTCTTTCAAGATCTTAGTTAAACACAACTTGGTCTAAAATCTACCAGGAAATATTTTTTATAGAGTGTCTATTCAATTTTTTCTTCTGAAGCATATTTTTCAGAAGCAGTATCTTAGAGTGATTTCTAGGAAGGGGGCAAAAATAAATACTTGAACCCCCTTTCCCTGACCAACAAAAGCAGTACATGAGTAAAGTGATCCTAACCTTCATTAATCTCTTCATTGCCACTTTTTATATCTGCCTAGCAGCTGATAATTGCTATGTATTTGGTGGATGTAAGAAAAACCTAACTTTGGAGAATTTTCTGTGTTGTATAAAGTATTTTTAAAAATCATATTAAATCATCAAGTCTTGACTATCATAATTTAGAGCTTTCCCTACAACTTTAATTTTTTGAGAGAGTACTTTACTATTTACCACATTGTTTTCTTTTTCTAAATAGTATTTTATTTTTTTACAATTACATGTAAAGATAGTTTTCAGCATTCATTTTCTATAAAATTTTGAGTTCCAAATTTTTCTCCCACCCCCTCCCCAAGACTACAAGAAATTTGATAAATTACCACATTCTTTAAACAAATAAAAGGCATTTCCAGCCTAAAAGAAGAAATCTTTTCCCTGAGCATCCGCCTCACATTGCCAACTGCCTGTTGACATTTCAAACTGGTTGTTCTGGAGACCCCTTAAACTTTCTGTGTCCAACACAGATTCATTATCTTTCCCACCAAACCCACCCATCTTCCAATTTATTTTTCTGTTGAAGGCACTACCATCCTCTTGGTTTCCCAGGTTTATAACTTAATATTCTCCTCAGTTCTCACTCACCTTACCCACATTTAAAGTCAGTGGTCAGATGTGTTGCCATTTCAACATCCAGTACCTTGCATTGCATCAAACTCCTCTCTTCCCTTTCTCTTTTCATGTCTGTCAACTTATTTCAAGCCCTCATCACTTCTTACCTGACACTACGGTAACAACCTCCAAATTGATCTACCAACCTCATTCATGACCCTCCCCATTCCAATAAATCTGACCATTTCTCCCCGTTTCTTAAAAACTCAAGTGACTCTCCCTATTTCCTCTAAAATCAAATATAAACTAGTCTTTTTTTTTAATCTTTTAAAGCCCCTCACAATGTATTCTCAACCCATCTTTCCATCCTCATGATAACTTACTCGTTTCCTCAGGCTCTGATCTAGCCAAATTGGCCTTTTCTCTTTTCGTCATCCACAGTAATCCATCTTGTGTGCCTTTGCATACTGGCTGTCCCACGTGGGTAGAGTGAGAGCTCTTTCCTCGCTTCTGCCTCATAGAATTCATCTCTTCCTTCAAGGTGAAGGTCTATTACACGAAGACTTTCCTGTTGCCCCAGTTTCCAGTGCCCTCCTTCATTACCATATAGAAGATTACCTCTTATTTTTTCTTCATTAGTTCGTATATGCTTTTATATATACATATCTCTTCCAATAAAATGTTATGTTTATGTCCCTTGGGAGAAGTGATCATTTTCATTGTTTTATATCTTTATTACCAGCATCTTAGCCATAGTAGGTGCTTAATGCTGGTTGTTTCTTGATTGGTGGACTGGCCATAAGGCTATAAGTCAAGCTTTACTAGAGTTTAGTTCATTAATTATATCAATCAGATTTCAAGATTATAATTTCCATTATCATATAAAATCAAGCCAGGGCTTTTTATTTTTATCTTTTTTATTTTATTGACTTATTTTTTGCTATTTCATAACAGTCTTCTGAGAATTTCACTAAGCGCCTGTTAGGGTGGGGGTTCTATGCAGAGTAAGTTTAAAAGCTAATGCTCGACTCCTGTGACTTACAGTTTAAATTTAAATCTTTTCCCCTGTTTACATGTCATAAATTGAACAGAGAAAAGGCTTGTTCTTAGTGAGCTATTCCCAGGCATAGATGCACAATCGTGCTTGCATCATTAGCATTGTTGTTACTAAGCAACAAAACTGAATGTCAGCTGTTTTTTTCTTAGGAGAGTATCTTAGTGAGCTTTTAAAAACACAGGCTGTTTCAGGAAATAAAACTGTTTCTTTCAAGTAAACTACAGAATTTTAATTGTGAAAACCTTTTGTGTAGATGTCTGTAGCAACAAGTGTGAAAAGGACACTTGGTAGTGACCAACTAGCCAGTTTTCTTCTCTGTACCCTCCTTATCCTCCATATACGCAGACAGACATTCTGTTGATTAGTCTCGTGCTTCTCTGAAACGTAGCAAGCCAAATTGCCGTTGCCATCTTCCATGTGCTGCTTCCCTATAGCCCGCTCGGGGTTATCAGAAATCCTAGCATAAAGCTCCTCAGTTCCCAAACCTAGGGGGACATAATGATGAGGCACACGAGGATTCACGCCATGTTTGGACAGTGCTGCTCACAACCGTGTCAGCACTTCTCCATGTGGAGTGGTTTGCTCTAACTCCAAGCACCAATACCCAGCAAAAAAGAAAAAATCTCTTATAAATATGGTGAGTTTTCCAGCTCCTTGTTACTATAATTCATGGTGAATATTTTTTGAACTATGTAGCATATGAAGACTGTAACTTTGTATTTTATTTGTTTGAAAATGAATATTTGTTGCCATTGGAAATACACGAGTCTCATCTCAAAAAAACAAACACACATGAATTCATGTAGCCCAGAGTAAGGAGAGCCTTAGTTAATTCCTCTCCCATTTTAGTCTAGTTTTTTTTTTAAACGGGATCTGTATGTTTCAGCTAGTAAAAATGTGTTAATTTGTTCCATATGACTTAATGAAAATTAGGGGTTCAGGGGGATAGTTAGAGGAAATGTACCTCTTCTATGAAGGTGTGAATTTCTTAACAAGTGCACATTAGTTTACAATGAATTTATTATTAACGATTAGTCCTTTCTCTTTTAGGCCCTTGATGGCTTCTTCTTTGTAGTGAACCTGGAAGGTAATGTTGTATTTGTTTCTGAAAATGTGACACAGTACCTAAGGTATAACCAAGAAGAGCTGATGAATACAAGTGTATACAGCATCCTGCATGTAGGGGACCACGCAGAATTTGTAAAAAACCTGCTACCAAAGTCTTTAGGTAAGGTCTATCTTTTTCCCCCATTTTCATTGTTAACTGGAGTTTAATAGAAATATTTACAATGGCAACTTATGAAGGGATAATCATAGAAATGCTTACTTTTAAAATATATGCTCTTAAAGAGCTAAAATATTAGCTCTTTAAAAATCTCCAGGCATGTTCCATGTATTGTAATGTAGAACTTGTACTTCATTCAGGGCACCTATGTAGTGCAGTGGATAGAACACCGGACCTGGAGTCAGGAAGACCTGAGTTCAAATGCAGCCCTAGACACTTACTAGCTGTATGATGCTGGGCAAGTCACTTAACCTGTATTTGCCTCAGTTTATCATCTGTAAAATGGGCACAAACTGGAGAAGGAAATGGCAAACCACCCTAATAATATCTTTGCCAAGAAAACCACATGGACTTTGTCACACAGCTGAACAACAACTTCATTGAGAATTCATCAGAACATTTTAATGTGCTCACAATAATGTTCATGTATATCATCAGGGAATTAGTGGATTGGTTGTTTTGAGGGGCTTGATTGTTGTTTTTGGGGAGGGGAGAGAGAGTTGAGTTTATCATCAGATTGGTTATCTTCCAGGACTAAGTAGCTAATGAAGCATTTTCTGCCCACCCTTTGTCCATTTTAAAAGTCATTAAAAAGAGAGAGATTAGGTTTCAGAATTAAGTCTAAAATCCTACTCCTGTTTGAACTATGCATATAGCTATGTATTTGTCTTTTTTTAAATCGGGTCTTAGGAGGCAAGGCATATTTATTTACTATGAACCCTATAATCTTAAAAAAATCTACTTGATCTTAGCTCACTCAATTCTTTTTGAGCACCCCAGATATCGCTTCACTCACCTCACTTTACTGTCCCTTGTTTTGTGATTCATTTTACTGTTCTTTCTAAACTGCTCTTCTGTAGATACAGGACTATAAAGGGCTATATTTAAAAGTGGGTGCTCCATAGCATGACTGTAAAATGGCAGCATGACTGGTCCAACTTGTAGAGTTTTTGTTTCTCCTTTTCACCTAGATTGATGATGCTAAGAACTTATTCATAGCTTCAAAAGTAATGCCTATTTTAGGACAAAATAAGGTCAAGACTCTTGAGTTATCAAATACTGCTGTTTGGGTTTTTTTTTTTTAAAGCTGTTTGTGTCATTTGGTCTTTTTGGTTGCTATAGCATGTACAAAGAAATTCCTTTTCAATCCTCAGTTTGTTAGCATTTCCTTCCTATCATAACTAATAAATAAAGTTCCATTTCTTTTAATAACTGAATAGGGAATTAAGCTTTCTGGTTTCTAATAAGTAATAGTTTCAGGTATCTACAATTATTTCTTGAATTTATCTCAAAACTCAAGCATATTAATTTAGCCTTGTAATTTTTCTTTCAAGTTATTCTCCTTGCCCCTTTTTTAAAAAAAAATTAAAATAACACAGAAGATTGTATACAAAACTATAAATTTCTATGACTTAACTTATTTTTTTAAAATTTAACATAATAGTATCAATACTGCCCTTATTTTTAGCATCACTATCACTGCTTGCCCACTGCCCTCTAAAAAATAAAAACCCTCCTCATTAATAAATCTTGCTTTTTCTGGTAGCTTTTTAACTCTTCAGTGATACAGTAGGTTGGTCAGAATTCTCTCTCTTTCTTCTCTGATCCCTTTTTTATTACCCTGATACACGCACAAGCTCTTCAGTGTTTACAGTGACAAGAGCTCAACAGATATCTACATAGATAACATTAAAACTCTTTATGCAGATTAAGAATGATTTCTCCTAGCTTAATTTAAGATTTATTTGTGTTCTTCTTAGGGCTTTGGTTCCTTTTCTGTTTCTCTTTAAAATAGTAGCAGTGGTTTAAGTATTTGGATCACCTCACACAGCTGCTTATTTAAGTGTACGGTAGCAGATGATCAGAAAGTATTTTCTTTTCTAGTTTCTGTTCTTGGTGGATCTCATTGTTTTGCTAATCTTTCTCTTTCTCAGAACAAAAAGTAGTAGGAAATGCACAAGACAGGCCACAAAGAGACCTGGGTGCTTGGTTCAGCCATTAATTAGCAGTGTAATTTTGGACAAATTCTAGCATATCAGACTCGGTTTTCAAATTATAATAGTGAGAACTGTGAGGTATAATTGTTCAATCTGTTGATCACATAAATTGTTATGTACCTACTCTATGATCAGACTGTTCTGGGCCAAAAGATTCAAGAAGTTTACATTTGGCCTGGTTTGTGGGGAAATGGGACACAGTTGGGGAGTTTAGGGACAAGAGTACCCAGAAAAATATAAGACAAATGTATCCAGTTTTATATAAGTTCAGAGAAGAAAGAGGTGATTATAACCCAGTGATGAGCAAAAGAAAGCTTTATATAGCTGGGAACAAATAAAAGCAAAGGAATAAATGTTTAATGCACATGGAGGGAGATCATGGGAAACTGGACTTTTAGTGGTGCCTTTGCATTAGACAACTGAGAAATAAGGACTTCACTTTCCTCTCTTTCCCAAACAACAATGGCTCCCATTGTATCAAGTCCATATTTCATGAATAGGTGTTACCAGACCATAGAAGTTCTTGAGTGGAAGAATGACGCAGTTAGCATTGTTTAAGGAAAATTTATCTGGCCATTCTCTCTGTAAGGTAGATTGGAAAAGTGAGGGAAGATTGGTTATAATCCTTCTTTACTACTTGACTAATGTTTAACGTGAAGGTATTTGCAGAGGCTATATTTGATTGCATGCCACCACGAGGGGAGGAGAGGCAGAGGGAAAAAATTCAAAACTCAAGAAGTTTTGAAGAGCCAGAGAAGGACAAGAGCCAGAGATACATGTCAGGAAGCTGTTCTAGGACTCTAGGCAAGAAGTGATGGAAACCTGTAATGATGTGAAAGTTGGAATGGAGAATTAGAGAAGAACCCAAGAAAAATCGTGTAGCTTTCCACCACTTCCCCAAATACTTTAAAATGCTAATCTTGATGAGAATAGAGGGAAGGTGTTAGTATAGACACATAGACTGTATGAATTCACGTTTAACATTTGTTTTACTAATTATAAACCTGAATGTTTGTGAATCTAATGTTAACTTCTTTGAAAACATTGGTGTTTTGTTTGGCTTTTTTTTTTTGACCTTGCTAGTTAATGGGGGACCTTGGTCTAATGAAGCTCCTCGACGGAACAGCCATACCTTTAATTGTCGGATGCTAGTAAAACCTCTTACTGACTCTGAAGAAGAAAGTCATGATAGCCAAGAAGCACATCAGAAATATGAAACTATGCAGTGCTTTGCTGTTTCTCAACCAAAGTCCATCAAGGAAGAAGGGGAAGGTAGGGCAGAATGTTATAGTAAGTCTGTATTATGTATGTGCTCTGTATTGTTTCTATATCCCAATAATCTAAAGATAATGTATATGCTAAGAAAAACTTAAGAGGATTTTCTCGTTTATCTTTTCTTCTACTCTCCCCGTATATTATAGCACTAAAATGAAATTTTACTGTGTAAAGTCTTTAAGATTATTTTTTAATCTCCTTTCCATAAGTTGAAAAGTTTGTTACTAATATTTTATAGGTGTAATTTAACTATAGGTATATTATGTTTGAAAATGAAAAGATTTCTGTTGGCAAGAAATAGAAAAGAATGGAATTTTACCTTCATACAACATTTATGTTACTTTAAAAATTAAATTACATAGACTGACAGATGGTTTCTTTTTATATAATGTAATTGTAAATAATCACTACTTTTCCCCCATCTTAGTTATAGAAAGGCAATGAAACAACCAGTTTTTTATTGAGGTTTTAAACATAAACATTTCCTTGTTGAGACTGCCAACATAACAATTAATTCAACTATCTCACATATGTTTTCTTAACTTTTCTATATTGTAGACCCCTTTGACAGTTTGGTTAAACCATGGACCCCTTTTCAGAATAATTTATTTAAATTTGTAGAATAAAATTTATAGGATTATAATAGAAGCAAATTATATTTAAATACAGCTGTCAGAATATTAAAGAAAAAACAAGTTCACACACCCCAGGTTAAGAACTCCTGTCGAAGATTTATTAAAGCATTGTAAATGTTGCATAATTAGACTAATTTCTGATCAGTTGTGTTCCATCACTTTACAGGGGGATAAAAGGAAATACGTTATTTTCATTTCCCCAATTTAAAATACATACTGCAATGTAACTAACATAAGCACATGTTACAGAGGAATAAGAAAGGATGCTCTGGGTACCATTACAACTTTCATCAGATAGGCGTTGTGAATCTACATTACATGGAATTATGTTCTTAATTTGTGTTAAATTATTTGTTTCTAAAATAGTCGTATTTAGATCACTTGAAATTTTTCATGATTCATTTAAAAATCAGTATAAAATTTAATTTTCTGTCTTCCTTGAGATAAATGACATTGAGTACTTTAACCAGTTAAAATAAGAAAAAATTCCTTCCTTAAAATCATTACTCCATGTGGACACCCCTACATCGATGAAAGGATTCGGTAATAACACATTGCATTTCCCACCCTGGACTGTCTCCTTTACTGCCTCCCAGTCCTCTCAGTCAGGCCCTAAATGCTTTGTGCTTTTGGAGAGAAAAAAAATTACTAGATGAAAATGATATACTTTTTTATCACTTTTTCCTTCACTGATTTAGATAGTTTTATTTTCATTAGTGTATCTATCTTTATCTGTCTCACCAAAAAAAATACTGATATGAGAAGCATGTATTTGTTTGATCCAAGATTTGCACTCCTGCTTGATTTGTGTGGCAAGAAGAGTTCCTATGAAGGAAAGGCCAGTTCTTCCCTCATCGGAAAGCTTTACTACTCGCCAAGATCTTCAGGGTATGTGACTATCATGCATGGTTTTAGAACAGCTGTTTTCCTCTAGAGGTTTGTGTTGATAACATTGGTGATTTAATGTGTTTGTGCATAGGCAAGATCACTTCACTGGATACTAGCACTATGCGTGCAGCCATGAAACCAGGTTGGGAGGATTTGGTAAGAAGATGTATTCAGAAGTTCCATGCCCAGCATGAAGGAGAATCAGTATCATATGCCAAGAGGCATCATCATGAAGGTAAGCCTCTTTAAATCATATAACTTTCTTCTTGAATTTATGTACTATTTTAGTGAGATCACCAAGGAGAGAGAATTCCTTCACAAACAACGATTCCTAAAGTGGAATTCGGGGCTACTTCTGATTGTTCTTCATAATTTCTATTTAAGTGAGGTCCTCGGAACTTGAGATACACAGGCACTGCAGTGGGGAGATCCATCCTGCCCTACCAAAAAGTGACATAGGAGAGAATAGACTGGGGGAGGTGGGAAACACTGGGATGGCTGTTTTGGGGTGGTGGGCGGGGGAAAGACGGGGAGAAAATATGTAACTCAACAAATTTAATAAAGAATCCCATATAAAAAAAAAAATAAGTGAGGTCCTCAAAACAAAACCTATGAGCAAGAAATAAATTACCAGGTTATAGTTTATTACCAGGAAAACAGGGGAGAAAAATTAGAAGCATATTCTACAGGACAGTTGAAGAGGAGGAAATGGTCATTCAATGTTGGGTCAAAGGAAAGGAGTAAGAGCAAACATATTACAAAAATAAAGTCTGCTTCTGAGTGCACCATGAGAAAATCCAGAAATATAAAGTGAAACTTTTGTAAAATTGGGTACAGTTCCAAAAGGAAGTCAGTAGCTGTGATCCCCAGACTTAAACTCAAAATCTGTTTTACTAGAGTTTCTTTACTAACAAAGAATATAGAAATACTTTTAGTCACTTCCATTTATCTCTCTGAGATTTCCACAACATAATCAGTTTCATGTTACATATTTAACTTTATGAGATCAAAGTATAGGAGAGGGTGGGGGAATGGGAATAAACATTTCTTGAGCATCAGCTATGTGCTAGGCACTGTACTAAGTGCTTTACAAATAATATTTTACTTGATCCTCACAAGTCTGTGAGGTAAGTGCTGTTACAATCTTCATTTTACAGTTAGGGAAACTGAGGCAAACAAGTCACACGACTTGCCCACGTTCACACAGCTGGGAAGTGTCTGAGGCTGGATTTGAATTCAGTCTTCCCATCTCCAGGCTCAGTTCCCTATCACCAGCATTCTTTTGGACATAAGGATAACCATAAGTACCATCAAAATACGTATAATTTAAAAGATATTTAAGAAAATGGTTATCTACTTATCCATAAGACTTATCTTAATAGTTTTACAAACCATAATTTAGTTTATTTCCATTTACAAATAAATTTACTCAATGATGGATGTCTTGTATAAGTAAAAAATGCAGGTTTTAAGATTTAAACCTTTCAGGGCAGCTAGGTGGCACAGTGAATATAGAGCGCTGGCCCTGGAGTCAGGAGGACCTGAATTGAAATATGGCCTCAGAAACTTAAACACTTACTAGCCATGTGACCTTGGGCAAGTCATTTAACCCCAATTTCCCTGCCTTCCCCCCTCCAAAAAGGAAAAAAAAAGGTTAAATTTTTTATTGAGTGTATTTATGTTTTAGGCTAAATATAACTCACATTTCCATGAGGGGACAGTGAACTTCAAAGAAACAACAACATACAATTTTTCTTTGTTAGAACTTAAGAGAAAATCTTATATCCTCCTGTTTTTCCTTTCTTAGAAATTTGTTGAATGGGTAGGCTGAGTAGGTACAATTTGTCACAAAGAATCCTGACACTGGCAGAGTCATTAGAATTTTGTCATTGTGTTTCACAATTTAAGTTTACATACTCTTTCTTCAGCCTTGATAATCTTCTTCAATTGTTCTAGTAACTGTTGGAAATACTACTATTTGGCATTTCATAAAAGCCTTTTTACAGGTTAGAAAATCACCTTAACTACTGGGCAGTCATCTTCCTTTCATTGTAAATAGACAAGGATTAATGTAATACCAACTTCAACTTCCTCCTCTATTGGACTCTCTGGCTCCTTTCATTTCAAAGATACCACCGATTTGACTGGATGGTTTTTCTCTTTAACGAAACTCCACGTGAAGAAATAAAGATTAGATTATTTTCTTTTCAAAAATGATTTAATAGAGTGCCTCTTTTAAATGTGAAGCTCCTATTCTGTATTTCAATATATATTTAAAAATAGTATCCATTTAGCAGAAATGTTTGGAAGAGAAAAATATTGGAGACACTATCTAGTTTAATAGAAGGTAGTTAGAAATAAGAATAAGAATATCTGAAATTACAGAGCTTAATGAGAAAATATTATTTCAGTTATAAAAATTATACTTATTTTGACTTTTTGAGAATATAACTACCATATAGGGACTTGAAATGACTGGTTCAGTAGTGTCTATTCCTATCTATGACTGTATTTTGGACCCTCCTGGCTTACAGTGAATGTCAGTGATAACTGTTTCTCTTTGGAAAGCAACCCTGAGGGTCTTCCCCTTCCAGCTTGATTTTTTTTCCTTTTTTCTAATTAAAGAGGCCATCCCTTGACTCACCCCTTAAAGAGGCCTATTCACTGAATGGATGTTACTTCACTCTAAGTGAGTATGTGAAAAGGCCTTAGCCTAAAAGGGCCACAGTCTTCCACTGCATTCTAGGTCATCTCCAGTCATCCTGATGAATATCTGGTCACCGGATCCAGATGGCTCTGGAGGAGAAAGTGAGGCTGGTGACCTTGCACAGCCCTCCCTCACTGAAATCAAAGTCAGCTGCAAGTCATCATTTCCCTGATGGTATGGTCCTCTTCAAAAATGAAGGACAGACACAACGTTTTAAGTAGGATATGTTCATAAACAAAATAACTCAGTTATGCTTTCTTAAAACAAAATCTCTTTCATAGGATATGAGAGTAACTTTTAGGACAGTACTTAAATAACTTCACATAATAACTTAGGTCCCTAAATACCATATTCAATTTAAACTGTTGGAGAAATTTAGTTAAGACAAGTGCCCAGAGTAGAATTTTGTATTGCCTGAGGTAGGATTCAAACTCAAGTCTTCCTGATTCCAAGTCACTACTGACAAAATGGTAAATCAAGCTATATTTCTAAAGTGCTTGAACTTTATGTATAGGTCCTAAGTACTTTACAAATGCTACAGCCTTTACTTCCCATTTTGTCACTTGTGACTTGGAATTAGGAAAACTTGAATTTGAATCCTGCCTCAGATATTTACTAGCTGGTGTGACCCAGGGCAAGACACTTAACTTCTGAGCCTCAATTTCCTCATCAGTAAAAATGAGAGTTGGAACCAGATGGTCTTAGATCCCTTTCTATCATCCTATGAGAGTATTGTTTTGTAAACATGCTTGGATTTCTCTCTCTGTTCAACATTTGATCCATGTAATCTGAACTAGATGATAAAAAATGTGTGAAAAAATAAAATCAGCCTCTGAAAAATAACAAAAGACTAGGTGGTAAAAGATAGGTGGTATTCTGGATTGAAATACACTTTTTTCTTTAGTTGTCATAGTTAAAAAAGCAAAAACTTGCAAAAGTCAATCCCAAAATTATTTTGAAAAAGCCTATTAGCATAGAGCTTTTTTTAAAAAAAAAATATTCATCATGATGGTAAAAGCACTAGATCAAGAGTTCAAAGAAAAAAATAAATATTCATGTACCATAATAGTTTTCCCCCATTTTTAATAGCTTTCTGTTTAGATTTATTCCTTTCTTCTGTAGAGTTTCTTCTATTTAATTTTTTACTTCCTCATCTTCTCACTACAAAATAATACTCTTAGAATGGGCAAAAATAGGGGCTGTTACGGATTAAAAGAACTTGCTATATATTTGTTAAAAAACAAACATAAGTGCCTACTATATGCCAGGAATTAGAGAAGGAAATGGCAAACCACTCCAGTATCTAGCCAAGAAAACCCTAAATAGGGTCTTGAAGAGTCACCAGAAGCTATTTTAGAAGCTGGAGAATAATCAAGAAAAAAGTGTTTTGTTTTTTAAGTCCCTGCCCTTAAAGAATACCAACCATACCCTAATTCCAGTCATTTTAAAGACTGATAGATTACTGTTTGTCTTGAGAGGCAAAGGCCGAAAGAACAAAAATAAGGAACTAGAAGATACTTTCTGACCCAGTCATGGATCAAAGTTGCAAAACTAGATTTTTCAAAAGGGAAAGTTAATGGGAATTTTTTTTTGATGTTTAAGCCTAAGGATATTTTTTAGTCAAACTTGGAGGCAGGTGCCCATATTACCAGGTACTTCCGGAAGCTGAGCCTAGGGGCTCTCTTGTCTTCTGAGCTTCTGTGGGCTGGGCCTTTTGGGTGTCATTGATGCCCTTCAGGGATTGGGGGGGCAGGGGAGGATCTGTGAGAACAAGTTTTGTGAGGAGGGGCAAACTGTCCCAAGTAGGAAATGGAATAGGTCAAAGGTTCTATGCTGATCAGTAGAGGGATTGGGCCTGTGAGCAGCCCCTGAACTTCTATCCTGGGTAAGATAGGAAGACCTAGATTTTTAAAACTAACAATAATGAATAAGATTTTGTAGAGAAAAGTGATTATAAGCTCTTTTAAAACAGACTTATTTTACCATATAAGGCAGCTAAAATTATTTCATTTTCTTTGTTCTACTTGAAATGTAAGATACTGTCAACAGACTAGATACAAAGCAAATTTCCTTTTTAAAAATTTTAAGTAGCACTTTTATAGCATTTTGTATACAATATAAATATATGTGTGTATATGTATATATAGCACTTTTATAGCATTGTTTCAAATTCAAATATTAAAGTCTTAATATTGATCATTAAGTAGTTATTAGTGACCTTTGTACCAGGCACTGTGCTAGGTGCTGGCAACCTAGAAAATATAAAGACTGAAAGATTTCCTACTCACGATGAGTGTGTTAATGTCACATATGTATTGTTCTCTTTTCGTTTTCTAAATCTACTTCTTGTTTGCTTGCCCGCTTACAGTGCTGAGACAAGGACTGGCATTCAGTCAGATCTACCGTTTTTCCTTGTCTGATGGCACTCTCGTTGCTGCCCAAACGAAGAGCAAGCTCATTCGTTCCCAGACTACTAATGAACCTCAGCTTGTAATATCCTTGCATATGCTTCACAGGTAATCTTTGTTCTGAGAATTGCCCTTCCTTCCCAAATTAATGAGAGGTGTTGTGCAGAAGAAAGTCATTTTAGTGCTTGTCTGGTTTAGTAGACACATCTGCTGATCAGCACCATAGCATAATAAAGTAAAATTCAATTGTTAAGATATCTAATTTATATCAGGAATATCTTTTCATGCTTGCTAAGTGTCACGGATTTCTTTTTGCCTTAAAGTCTTCAATTAAATTTCAAGATTTATTTTTGCATTTGTCTTCTTAATTTTATTTTTTACTAAGACGTTGAGTATTTTTCATCCACTTCAGAAAAGGAGTACCAATGCTGTTGAAATTGGGGCTCTTTTGAAGTTCTAAACTGTTCTTTTAATCCACCTGAAGGAACTTGACCAATAGAAATTGACTTTGCTCTCACATGAGTACCCGTTAAGTTAGAGAAAGAAATTTCTCTAATTCGCAGTTGGATAACAGGCAAAAGCAGTATATTGAAGCAGACAGTGTTGGTACTGCTTTCTATATCCTTGCATCAACAAATTCCCAATTAATAATTTCATGGCATCATTGGCCTTTAACCCAAGGGATTATAAACACTTCATAGTCTAAAGTGAAAGTCTAAAGAATGAACCTTATTACAGACTTTTTTAGAAACAAGACCATTACTCAAATTCTAGCTTATTTAGATTTCTTTGTGTGTGTTAGAGAGCTTTTGGGGAAGTTTTGAGAAAGGTACATAATATAGTTATAATTAAAGGGTCCTGCTCTAACACTTTTCTCAATTATTTGTTTTTTATTTAGGAAAAACTAGTATCAGGAAATCCTCTTTGCCGGCTAACAATAAATCCAATGTAAAACTGAAAACATCCAAAAGTGATTACAGATGTGCCAAATTGTACCCACCTAAATGAAAGCTACTGTTTGACAGTTCGTGAGAAGTGTTTTATTTGGCTTGGTGACCACATTTGGTAACTCCAGAGGGTCTGCCAAAGCTTTAAATAAAAGCCCTGGAGCTTGAGAAACCATCTAGCTTAGAAAACCTGCTTGTGAGGCGAGTGGGGGAGGATTGAAGGCTGTGTGAGGCAGTGGGGAAAACGTGCAAAACGAACTGTTCCTTTGTGAAGCGCACTTTCCATGTTGTCTGTCTGTCGCACTCAAGCTTTGACTTGTATGGGGGAAAAAATGTTCAGAATTAGGTTATTGACTAGATAGTCTCATTCTGAACATGTTTTCAGTAGCTTTCTTGGCTTTAGCACTGGGAAGGGTTTGATTTTCTACCAGCTCAGGGCCGTTTTTTTTGTTGTTGTTTTTGATATTTCCTTTTCACCATGAGCCTAATAGTCAAACACCAGAGAAATCTCTAATGGATTTCTTTTCTGAGGAATTAGAATTTCTGATGAATAACTGGGTATAGTTGTACTGTAAAATGCACACTTGTTTTGGTCACTTTTAAATTATTGATGATAACATAAGTGTGTAAACTTTTGACTATTTTATATAATGTCTGCAATTTAAAACAGATGGTTGTTTCATTCTCTCCCTATTCCCTTCAAGGTCTTAAACCGCAGACATATTAATTAGTTCTACTGGAAAACATAACTATTGGTCCCAAATTCTACATGTTCACTCATGTTGATAATTGTAGGTGGCTTTCATCAAAAGCATTATCTTGTCTTTTAAATGTTAGCCTATTCTTTTAAAGGAAAAAAAATCCCCACATCAGTTTAAAACATTATTAATAATCTGCTAGATAATTTTTCCCCTTTTAACTAATATGTTGTGTCTTTGCTCATCATACAGAGAACAGAACGTGTGTGTAATGAATCAGGATCTGACTGGACAAGCTATGGGGAAGCCATTGAACCCAATTAGCTCTAGCAGCCCTGCCCATCAGGCCATGTGCAGTGGGAACCCAGGTCAGGACATGACCATCAGTAGCAATATAAATTTTGCCATAAATGGCCCAAAGGAACAAATGGGCATGCCGGTGGGCAGGTTTGGTGGTTCAGGGGGAATGAACCATGTGTCAAGCATGCAGGCATCGACTCCTCAGGGTAGTAACTATGCACTCAAAATGAATAGTCCCTCACAAAGCAGCCCTGGCATGAATCCAGGACAGCCAAACTCTATGCTTTCACCAAGGCATCGTATGAGCCCTGGAGTGGCAGGAAGTCCTCGAATCCCACCCAGTCAGTTTTCCCCAGCAGGAAGCTTACATTCACCTGTGGGCGTTTGCAGCAGCACAGGAAATAGCCATAGTTATACCAACAGTTCCCTAAATGCACTACAAGCCCTTAGTGAGGGGCATGGAGTCTCTTTAGGGTCATCGTTGGCTTCACCTGACCTAAAAATGGGTAATTTGCAAAATTCCCCTGTGAATATGAATCCTCCCTCACTAAGTAAGATGGGAAGCCTGGACTCTAAAGATTGCTTTGGACTTTATGGGGAACCATCTGAAGGTACAACTGGACAAACAGAGAGCAGCTGCCATTCTGGAGAACAGAAAGAAAACAGTGATACCAACATCCCCCAGGTTGTCAGTGGTGAAAGGCCTGATGGACAGAACAGACTCCAAGACAGCAAAGGACAAACAAAGCTCTTGCAGCTCTTGACCACCAAGTCTGATCAGATGGAGCCTTCACCTCTGTCAGGCTCCATAGGGGATACTAATAAGGACTCCACAGGTGGCTTGGCTGGTTCTGTATCAACACATGGAACCTCACTCAAGGAGAAGCATAAAATTTTGCACAGACTTTTGCAGGACAGCAGTTCTCCTGTGGACTTAGCAAAGCTTACAGCAGAAGCCACAGGTAAAGAGCTGAACCAGGAGTCCAGCAGCACAGGTCCTGGTTCAGAAGTGACTATCAAACAGGAACCAGTGAGCCCCAAGAAGAAAGAGAATGCACTACTTCGCTATTTGCTAGACAAAGATGATACTAAAGATATTGGTTTACCAGAAATAACCCCAAAACTCGAACGACTGGACAGTAAAACAGATCCTGCCAGTAGCACAAAATTGATAGCTATGAAAACAGAGAAAGAAGAGATGACTTTTGAGCCTAATGAACAGGTAAGGCTTTTCAAAGAAGAGTTTTTAATATTTGTTCTAAATATTATGATTCAGTTTTAAGATGTTCCTTCTACAGTGATGATGCAAATGGAATTTGGGTGAGTAATTATTAAGGCTGGCCTTTTCACCCATCTGATCTTGATGGCATGAGGAACAACTAGTACAAAAGTATAGAGATGGGACACTCATGAGGTATTGTGTATGAGAAAAAACAAGAAAGCCAAAATGGCAAGATTATTGAGTATTCTTAGGGGAGACTATTATGTTAGAATCCTGGAAAGATAAGATGAGGCCAGGTTACAAAGAGTTTTAAATGCCAAAACCCTAGAGATAATAGAGTGCCCTTAGAGTTGATTTGGGAATAGAGGGAGTGGAGTGCAACAAGGCCAGACATTCCTTTTGGGAAAAACACTTTTGGCAAATGTGTGAAGGATAAGTAGAGGAAAGGAGATCAGTTCGGAGGCTGTTATAATACTACAGGTGATCGATGATTAGGCCATGAACTAGAATGGTAGCTTTGTGATTAGAGACAATGAGAACTTTGTAAAATCAAAACATTGTTGACATAGAAATAGTAAGATTTGGCAAACTGATTGGTTATGTAGAATGACTAAGAATGAAGATAACAGAGATCACAACTGGGAGGATGGTGGTACCTTTAGTGGTAATAGGCAAGCTTAAAAGAGGAATAAATGGGGGAAAGTAAGGACTGATAGTGAACTGGGTTGGAGACATACTGAGTTTGTCATACCTTTGAGACGAACCATTGGAAATATCCAAGTGGGCATTTTTGATGATGCGGGATAGGAATTCTGGAGAAAGATTAGAAATGGATCTATAGACCTGCCATCTGAATATATAGAATCATGTTTATAGGGATGATGATTGAATGTGTGGGACTTAATGAGATCACCAAATATCAAAGTATATTTTAAAAAAGAGAAAGGGGTCCTGGAAAGAACCTTAGGGGATACCAATAGTTAAGAGGCTTGATATGGATAATGATCCATCAGAAGAGTCTGAGAAGAAACTCACATAAAGATAGAAGGAGAACCAAGGGAGAAAAAGTGTCATGAAAACTCAGAAAAGAGGGGAAGAGTCAGCAAGTGTTAAATGATGCGGAGTCAAAGTAGAGTATTGAGAAAAGTCCTATAGATTTGGCAATTACAAGATCATTAATGACTAGGAGAGAACAAGGTCAGTTGAGAGATAAATTTGGAAGCCAAACTGCAGGGGGTGTAAAAGAGTAAGAGTGAAAGTAAAGACGGGGATTGGCTTTGGGTTTTTTTCCCCCAGAATTTATTTATTTTTAGTTTTCAACATTCATTTCCACAAGATTTTGAGTTCCAAACTTTCTTCCCATCTCTCCCTACTCCCCACCCAAGATAGCAAGCATATGGATTACTCCTTCCCCCAGTCTGGCCTCTCATAAATCCCTCCCATCCCTTCCCTACCCCTTTCCCCCTTACTTCCTTTAGGGCAAGATGGATTTCTGTACTCCATTGCCTGTATATCTTATTTCCTGGTTGCATGTAAAAACAATTTTTAAACATTTGTTTTTAAAACTCTGAGTTCCAGATTCTCTTCCTTCTTACCTCCTCACCCACCCCCACTGGGAAGACAAGTTAAATATATGTGTAGCTATGCAAAACATTTCCATAGTAGTCATGTTGTAAAAGACTAACTATATTTCCCTCCATCCTGTCCCATCCCCCATTTATTCTCTTTTCTCCTTTGACTCTGTCCTTTTTCAAAAGTGTTTGTTTCTGACTATTCCTTCCCCCAGTCTGCCCTTCCTTCTATTGGCCCCCCCTCATCCCCTCCCTCCCTACTTTCCTGTAGGGTAAGATACCTAATCGAGTGTGAAAGATGTGGATTGTTGACAGCTTTTTAAAGGAATTGAGCTAAGAGAAGAGAGTTATGGGATGATATTTGATAAGGAAGGTGTATTTAGTGTCTTAAGGTTGGGGGAGACAATTCTGTTTATAGGCAGCAGGGAAGGAACTGGTAGATAGGGAGAGGTTGAAGCCCACAGAGAAGGAATGACATTGGAGACAGTGTAGTGGGAGAATCAGAAGGGGGCATGATCAGGGGTACATATTAAAGGTGTCAGCCTTTGTGAGAAAGCTACCTCTTCTTCAGAGGTTGGAATAAAGGAGAAGAGAATAGGAGGTTGAAGTATAAAAGGTTGTGTGATGAGGAGGAGGTAAAAATGAACTCAGGGCAAATGGCCCCAGTGTCCTCAGTAAAATACAAGGCAAACTTCAGCTAAAAGGCCAGGGGAAGAAGACCTGCCTTTGGAGGCAGGAGGAGCAGAGAGAAGATTTGGAACAGCAGTTGTGCTAAGGGAGGTAGATGGGTCAATTGGGAACAAGTTGTTGCATTGCTGAAGCTTATTTCTTACATCATTCATGATAAACTTTTAAAATCAGAGTGAGTTGTTTAATTAGAGAATTACATACTAAGGCTACCTAAAAATTATTGGTACGATACATTTACTTACAAAACTAAATGAGAGGATTTCGTTAGCTATTTTATGGTGTTAAAAGCTGTAATCTCTGAAAAGGTAGCCAAAGTGATACCATTCAAAATCATCTTCCTGTAGTGCTCTGAGAGGATAATGACACCATAGGAAAAAGTAAACCATTTAATGTTTTTCTTTATTTAAAAAAAATAGGTTAGCACTACAGTAACGACCTTGGCACAGGGCATTTCCTGGGGATTTAATGGCTGGCTGGGATTAATGATCCAAGACTTCACCCTGCACCATCAACTCTCCCTGCTGGTCGTTAATCCCTATAAATTGCCCCTTACTTCAAATCCTCCTTAAGTCCTTATTGGTTAGGAAATTGTATAATGCTGTATAGCTATTTCGTAACATAACTGTCCTACTATGTAAATGTTTTCAATAATTTGTTTTTAGAATTTACTTTGCATGAGGGTATTTCAGTCTTTTTACATACTAGATGGGGTATGGAGAAGAGAGTACAAGCATCATAGCCTGAATATAACCTTAAATCACTGCCCCAGGGTTTCATCACTCTGCTTTGTCAGCAGAATCTGAGCCATAGGCAGTTCTCCGATTGAAAGCAATAATCGTGGAAGCAGAGGCCAAACATGCTATTAGAGCTTTGCACCATCCCACAGTTCTAAGCACTCACAGCAAAGCATTTACTTAGGGTTTTTTTCATTTCTTTCACTCTGTTAAGTCTTGACAGCTGCTGCCTTTCCTCAGGGGTAACTATAGTTTTTCAGTCCTTCATACCCTTCAGGAGAGAAACTGAGCCAAATTATACTAATTTCTTCAGTGGTTACTCTTTGAACTTAGATATTAATACAGTTTTCTGTACAGCTAGTATTCTGAATGCCTTAAATATAGCTGGATTAGAAAGAGTTCCCGAGAGTCACACTCTCAGTAGAAAATTAATAGTGAGAATTAACAGATGAACTAAAGTGCAAAACCATATTGATAAAAATGACTTCAGTCTGTTGAGGTTCACCTTCACTAGAATGTATGGGAGAGTAAGACTATCATGACTCATAAGATCTATGGCAATGTGATGCCTCCTTTCACAAATACATTTCATTTTGAGGCCAATGGTCCAGAGGGTTTCCAAGATAGGGGACATGTGAGGGTGTTGTGTTTAAATATTTAAATGTATAATGTATAATTACTCTAAGTTTCAGACAAGAAACTAAAGTTTTCTCAGTTGAGGGGGAAAAAAGGAAAATTTTTAAATGTCTTAAAGATGCATGTAGTTTCTAATTATTTTATATTTCTAATTATATTACATATAATATTTCTAAATGTTTCTCAAGAAAGATTGATATATAAAGATTCCATTTGTCACAGTCATTAAATGAAATAAGATATCATTATCACCACATACCTGATATGTGGAGTTGGGTTGGACATAGTCTATACCACAGCCATGTTTTTCTTAAAGAAAGCCAGCTTCTTGCTTCATGTCTATATCCCATTTCAAATTCTTTGGACGTACTACTTTAAAACAATCTTAACATTTAAAACGTGGTACTTTGGAAGAAAATTTACCTACCAGAAGTGACTAAACTTGGGTAAAAGTTAGAATTTAATTTAATGGATGAATGAATGATAAAGCATTTATAAAGCACTTAGTATATACTGGGCAATATGCTAAGCACTGGGTAGATGCAGATAATAAGGAGGATAAAGGGTTCCTGTCCACAATGATTTTACATTCTAAAGGGGGAAGACAATATGGATGAAGAGGTTAAGGATGATAATTAAAGTATAGGCAGCATGTTAGTGGTAATGGCCTCAGTACTGCTGTGGAGCCCTCGTTCAAGGGAACTTATGATAAAAGTTCATCAGATTAATACCATAGGTCTTTCTCTCACATTCTGCTTCCCTTGTTCACCTGTCTTACAGGCTGTATTCTAACTGTGTCCCATTTTAACGACTATAGGGCAAATTCCTAGTGAGACTATACATAAAGAATTTCTTGTTATTTTGATGGAGAAAGAGGAGCCATTAAGTTTTTGGGTATGTGGGTGTGCATCCACATGTGATCAAGCACACACAGACACACACACCTTGACACTTTTCCTGAAGAGGAAGTGTTCTGATGTGTGCCATCATACTAAAAATGGCATTCTTTACTAGGTAGAGTACTTAAACAACATGTGGTTTTATGGAGTTTTGAAACTCAGAGGAAACATTTCCTAAATAGTAAAAACTATTTCCAGTATATTTGTCTATTTAACATTCTATTTATTCGTCTATTTTCACAATGAAATCTGACTGAACTCCATTAAGTTCATGTGTTTGCAATTTTAATAGAGGAGGAATTAGAAAAATAACAAGAATTAATTTCTTCACATAAGTTGGCTACATTCAAAATGTTACCATCCTAGATTTTTTCAACAAGAAAATAGGAACAAAGTTCTAGGTCTATCATTTAGACAAGCATCGATTTCGGTAAGACTGTGTTAAAATTATCTTTGTTATTCAAAATGCTTTGAAAGGCTGTTTTGCAATTCATCCCATTGGTGTATGTGCTATCAAAATTTAGAGAATTCTCTTTACTTTCAAAGTAAATTTACTTTACTTCAAAGAACGAGCTGATTTGACACATAACAAATCCTCAGAAACACAAAAAGTGGAAAATTAAAAGGAATTAAATCCAATTTTAATTTTGTAGACCTTTTATTTTGCAAGTAATAGTCTTTATTCATTTTCTTCCTGAAATAGCATGATCATCTAACTTTTCAAAATGATGTAGATAATTTGAGCATTCAAATAGATGCCTAAGCAAATGTTTTAAGCAACTTTGCAAAGCATTTTTAAGCAAAACTAATCCATCTGTGGTGTCATACAGAAATCATGATCTAGCAAAAAATGGGTGAAGATAAACTAAAATCTTTGGGTACAGATTAAACATTTTAAAAGTATTTCTGCCATTTTATGGTGGTGAATTCACAAGTCTTTAATATAATTAACCTAATCTCCTCTGCCGCTATCAGATATAGAAGGAAGTCATTTGAATGTTAAAATAGTTTGAGAGTAAACAAGACTGAGGAAAAATAACTGCTTTCACACATGAAGCTATTTTGACATGTTTATACCAAACATCACCTGGGGAAGAAAAATTCCACAGCTGTGTGTTACCTGTAATACTAAATCTCATTTTTAGCTTTTCAGGTTGTGAACTTACTGATTATAATTTCTGTCTGTAAATTATAATCCCTAAAGATGCTATTTATATACTTATTTACCTTTTGAGGTGTAGCAGCTAGAATGCCACATGAGTTTTCTTTCATAACACAAAATATGATTCCATTATTTCTAGAAATATGTAGAGTTGACTTAAAGTTGGACTGCCTTAGTTGACTCAGTCTTAAAATAGCAAACGTACCAAATAAACTTTTTAAAAAATTTACTTGATTATAACTGTTCTATTTTAGGAGTGTAAATATTTCTACAATTATCTAGAACAAAAGATTAATTTTATTTATTAAAATCATTTAGATGGCAGTGGAAGAAAAAACTGAAACTCATTAAAACCATCTAAATTTGTTAAAGTATGCAAACTGTTGATCCATCATTTATCCTTGTTAAATTTAGGAGTAGATTATAGAGGAAGGGTGTTGAATTCCATCATTAGTTTTTGCCTTTTTTTTTTTCCTGGAGGGCAGTTGGGGTTAAACGACTTGCCCAAGGTCACACGGCTAGTAAGTGTTAAGTGTCTGAATTGAACTCAGGTCCTCCTGGCTCCAGGGCTGGTGCTCTCTTCACTGCGCCACCTAGCTGCCCCCTCTATCATTAGTTTTTAACGTTGGAATAGATATCTGTCTAGAGTAGTTTGGGTCTAATCCTTTTTGCATATAATGATGTGGAAAGGGGTAGCTCCAGGATTCAATTACTTTATACATTAAAACTGTCCTTGAGGATGGGGGAAGAAATCTTTAAAAAAAAAGGAAGAAAGAAGGAAAAAGAAACCGTTCATTGAGTGCTTATGGTATGCTTTCTTATTTTTTTGTCATTGAAATGAAAGTGATGATTTAGGAACATTTCTGCTCCTTGATAGTGCAAAACTTTCTCGGGGAAAATGTAAGCTTGAGCAAGAGCATTTATTAATATATTATGTATATAATTTGGAAAATTATATCAGAAAAGTTGCTTATAAAGGAACTTACGCATAATCTTTATTACTAATCTTATAGCATACAATAGGGATACAATAGAAATTTATAGTGTTCTTGAGAAAATCTAAATTACCAATTAATGGAAGTAAATGGATTCCTTAAACATAATGTAGCTTATATAGGTCTTAGAGTTATCCAGAATGTATTCAATATAAGTCTTATTTAGAAAGCACTAACTGATAGATTCAGTTCCATAAGAAGTTAGATAATCACTGTAATTGTACCTTTCACTTTGCCTACCACCCCTGCCCGTCTTCTTTGTTCTCATCAGCACCTTCAATCCCTTTACCTTTTGATTCTTTCCTAGGCCATGCATGACTCCTGCATTGTCTACACTCTCCTCCTTTCCCCATTTTAGCCCCTTAATGAACCAGTTTAACTCTGTACTGTCCTCTCCTCTCGTGTCTCCTTGATCTCTCACCGACCTTGCTCTGACAAACCTCAGTCTCACATTGCTCTATCTCCACCTGTCCCATCTGCTACCTTCTTTCCGTTTCGTGTACTAACGGACAAAGCTGTTGAAAAAATCACAAAAATGTGCTGATTGGGTCTGCTACAAATTTGTCACTTAATCTCAGTTGGGCCTTTAATGCAGCAAGGCAATCTTTTTGCAAGTCCCTCATTGACTCATTTCATCTTTCTTTAAGCTTCCCATTACCCCCACTCCCAGCCAAGAACATTGCCTCATATTTCACTGAAGACACTGAAATCATTTCCCCAAATGCTCCCTTTTCTCCCCTCATCATTTTGTATCACTCAGGTGCCTTCTTCCGCTATCTCCTCCATTACCCCTCTCTCACATGAAGAGATGACCTTTCTTCTTGGCAAGGCCAACTCTTCTACAGGCACAAGTGAACCCTTTCTACTCTAGTAGAATGCACCTCCTATCATTTCTGCTTTGTCACTAATCTTCAGTCTCTCCCTGTCTACTGGTTGCTTCCCTACTACTTACAAACACACCTATGCTTAAAAAAATATATACCCTAAATCCATCCATCACTACTAGCTGTCATCCATATCTTTCTTCCTTTTTGTGGCTCTTCCTCGAAAAGGCTATCTACTGTTGGTGCCTCTGCTTCCTTTTTTTTTTCTCATTCTCATCTTAACTTCCTGTCATTATTCAACTGAATTCTCCTCCTCCCTCTCTCCTTATTCATGGTCTCTTTATCACAAATCTAATGATTTGTGCTTTCATCCTTCTTGACCTCTTTTCAACTTTTGACACTGCTGATCACCTTTTCTCTCTAGGCTTTTGTGGCGCTGCTGTCTCCTGATTCTCCTCCTGCCTCTCAGTCTCTTTTGCTGGATCTTCATCCAAGTTAGTCCCATCTCCAGTCTGTCATCTTAAACTGCCCATTGGACATCTTGTATTGAACTCTGCCTTACCCTCCCCTTTTCTCATCCTTCCTGTTACTGTACAGGCTATCACCATCCTCCCAGTCACTCAGGCTCACAACTAAGGTGTCATCCTTGAATCCTCCTCATACTCTCATCCCTAGGGGATGCAGTCTATTGCCAAGTCCCAGCCTTTATACTTTGACATCTCTTGTAGCCTCTCATCCCCACTGCCACCACCCTGGTGCAGGCCCTCATTGCCTCATACCTGGACTGCTGGCAGTGTCTCTCTTCACTCCAGTCTATCCTCCACTCAGTTGTCCAAGTGATCTTAAATCATAGATCTGTCTCTGTCCCTCCTTACTGTTCTTTGTACAGGAACCCCCAGCTCCTTTTTGTCATTTGAAACTGAAAGCACAAGTAGAAAATGCCACTCAAACTGAAAAAGAAATGTTCAGCTAGTAACCTTGAAGTCAGTGGAATTACTCTGATGACAAAATAGTGTCTTTCTTTTGGTATAAAATATTGAAAAAACTTTGCAATTGAAAAATATTTTCTTTGGTGAAAATATTAAAAAAATTAAATTAAAATATTGGATTAATATTTTCTCTAACATTTCAACCTTAGAAAATAGTTTTAAAATCACCTGGGTTAGGTGTATAGGATGGAGTAAAGAGAAACTTGAGGAATTCAGATAAATTAGGACGCCATTACAATAGTCCAGGGAGAGTATGAGAGCCTGAATTAAAGTGGTGGTTGTGTGAGAACGACAAGACAGTCTAACTAAGAGATTTAGTGCTCTATTTATATTGATCAGCTTACTCTTTGGGTATGAAAGATGTGCAGGTAGAAATGGCAAGACTTGACAGCTGATTGGGACAAGTGTGGTGACAGAATAAGAAATTGAGGCCCAGACTACAAATCTGCATGATTGCTACTTTGTCCAGAACTTATGACAGAAATGGAAGGGTTCTAGGATAAATTGAATGTGTTGAATTTAAGATACTTCTGTGAACATCCAGTTTGATTTGACCAACAGGCAGTAGATGATGAGGAACTGGCACTCAGGAAAAAACCTGGAGATGCAAATGTAGATCAGAAGGTTATCAGCATGATAATTAAAACTTTTGGCATTGATGTGTTCATAAAGTGAAAGAGCATAGAGAAAGTAGACAAATAGAGCATATAAGCGCTTGGTATATTCCAGTCACTGGGCTAAGTATTAGAGATAGAAATAAAAGGAAGACAGTCCTTAACCTAAGGCTTTTAATCGAGGAAGACAGCATATAGAGAGAGGGGCGGTGGAAAATGAGGGAAAGGTGGGATTGTATGATGTGGAACTGGCATAGAGGTCCTGAGCCCTAGTAAGGAAAGACTGTTGGGTTATACTCACAGTTAGGAGGGCATGATATGTATGGTTGGTGATCCAACAAAGGAGTCTTGAGAAGGAATAGGCAGACAGCTAAGAGCAGAACCAAGAGAGAGTAGTGTGCCAAAAGCTATGAAAGAGAAAGCGTTCAGAAGAGGGAATATTTGATCTCTAGGCACAAATGTTGTTTTGAATTATATTCTTAATACATTACATGTATGAATCTGAATCCTTTGTGTGTCTGTATTTGTTGTGGGCAGGTGTATCTTTTATAGTACTATTGTGAGGGGTTTTTTGGAGTGGTATTGGATAAATTCTATTGATTGTTAATATAGCCTGGCAGTGAGCTGGACAACTTGGAAGAGATTTTGGATGATTTGCAGAACAGTCAATTACCACAGCTTTTCCCAGACACACGGCCAGGTGCCCCGGCTGGATCAGTCGACAAGCAAGCCATCATCAATGACCTCATGCAACTCACAGCTGAAAACAGCCCTGTTGCACCTGTTGGCGCCCAGAAACCAGCATTGCGGATTTCACAAAGCAGTGAGTTTGGTTAATCTCTGTTCAAACTGAGAAATTTACATACCACCATTATCAGAAATAGTTAGGGCAAGAGTGCTCTTGGGATTATGAAGACTTAGTTGTCTCAGATTTCCTATGATCAGACAGCACCATCTACTGTGCTTAATCATTAAAAACAGAGATTTGAAATTAGTTCTAGTTAATAGTATGCTTTTCAGCTCTTCAGGGATGAAGGAAGGAAGAATTAAATTCGTCAACATAAATAAAATACTGAATTTTTTAGTTAGACTATCTAAATTAAATCATTTGTGAGATAATTATCAGATCTCTGAAGTTCACTTTTATGCTCCATTGACAAAATCTTTAAAGTTTTATACATTTATTTTTAATGTTAGAACTGATTGATACTGACTAAAACCATCAGAAATGAAGATGGAGGAATTTGTAATGTTGAACGGAACAAGTGAAATATTTTCATTAAAAATAAAAATCTTGTCTTAAGAGATTTAGTTTTTAATGTTTTGCTAAACTAAAATAATTAGCTTAGAATTAGAAACCCATCCTTGGATCAGGTTTATATATTACATAACCTTTATATAAATCTATGCTTACTTGGTGATCATATGAATTTTTTCTCATCTATTTAATCTAAGATCTGAAACCTTCTGTTCCTGTGTAAAACTTTCTTAGTTACCTTGAAGTGCTGAAGAGCTTTGTTTTATATGACTATTGTAAGAATGACATCAAGGGCCAGAATTCATAGATGGGTAATAGATAATGTCAGTGTCATGTTGTTTGCTTGGTATAAACTTAATAGCTTTATCCCTATAACTACATATTGACAAGGCGCCATGTAATTATACTTCATGGGTGGGGGATCAAGATACCAGATTGCAGCTACCAGGTAGGTTATTTGAAAGTTTCACTTATTAAGACCATCACTCAAGTGAGACCTTATTATTTCTGAAAAGAAAAATTTATGGTTCCTATTACCTTCTGGAGATCTGGGGAACCATGGCATCTTTTTTTTTTTTACTGGAGGATCATAAGAATTTCAGAGAGAAAAATCTAGAGGAGTGCCAAAAAAATGAACATAAGGATAATTTTTTTCAAGCAGTTTGCAGTTGTTTAATAAAAAGGGACATAAAGGCTTGTAAGGGAATGTAATTCTGGGAACTTCTGGCCTCTTCTGTACACATAAGAAGTACTGTACAGATAGTAGAGCAGTAATTAACTAATGAACAAAAGAAAGAAATGAATTATTCTCATTTCACAAGTAGTGAAACCGTGCTCAAACATTAATAATTTCTTTTCCCAGTGCTAATCATTGTAAAAAATTAATATTGTACCAATGGTTGTTAATAATTTATACCTCCCTTATCATGATATTCCTACATATTATGAAGTAGTTTAGTTAATTTTGTGAATTCTGATAGCCAAACTCTCACATTTATATGCCACCCTGAATTATCAGGCATTGCTGTCCATACTGAGCCAATAATTCTTGGCAGTCACTGCCAAGCTCTGTGAGAAAATGCAGTACTATACCAAATACAGTACTTTCCACAAAATAAACACCTAACAAATGCTCGATAGTTAACTAGACAAATACTCTCAGATTAAACCTTGAAATTAGTTAATACTGTGACTGGAATTCAGTGAATTAAATGGTTTCATCTCAGGATTTCCTTTAGTAAGCCAATTAAACTCTAAATCCTTTATATGTTTTCAGCTCAGTTACGTTACAGGGGAGAGAGAGAGAGAGAGAGAGAGAATGAGAGATAAGATACAAGTAATCAAGTAATTTTAGAACTCTACTATGTAATCATTATACTTAATAATGAGAAAGGCATTAAACATTTCATCATAGAGATTTAACATTTAGAGAAAATAATGGTAAGTAAAGCTTCTCTGTCATCAAATGTATATATTTTGTCACTTTCTGGAAATTAGGGAAGTAAGAATATCATAGTTGAGATCTACATTTTGGCACTTTGTATATGTTTTTAGTCTGTTATCTGTTTTGCTTCGGTAGTCTTTTGTCTAATCCATTCTTGTGACTGTCATTTTTCATTATCTTACTTTAACTTCAATTTTATTTGTTTTTATCCTTAGCTTTTAATAACCCACGACCAGGACAACTGGGCAGGTTATTGCCAAACCAGAATTTACCACTTGACATCACGCTGCAAAGCCCAACAAGTGCGGGACCTTTCCCACCAATAAGAAACAGTAGTCCATATTCAGTGATACCTCAGCCAGGAATGATGGGTAATCAAGGAATGATAGGAAACCAAGGAAATTTAGGGAACAGTAGTACAGGTAAGGGCTTAAATGCACTATTTTTCCACTGAATTACTTAATTTATGGCATTATGTTCTACATTAAATGCATTTTTAAAATTTAAATGAATTCTTCATGGTAGATGTAAAATTTTTGTCAGACATATTTGAACAGCCAGAAAAATCTCTAGAATTCCTAAGAATGATGGTTGAAAGGCAAAAAATAAACTATCATTAACTGATTATTTTTGCTGTATTTGACATTTTAATGGAATTTCTAATCAGTACTATAATTTTTTTTTTTGCTTTTTGGAGGGCAATTGGGGTTAAGTGACTTGCCCAAGGTCACACAGCTAGGTTTTTGTGCTAAGTGTCTGAGGCTGGATTTGAACTCAGGTCTTCCTGACTCCATGGCCAGTGCTGTATTCACTGCGCCACCTAGCTGCCCCCAAGTACTATAATTTTTAATCCCATAACCTGAATATAATTGGTTCCTATCCTTTATAGTTAAAATTCTAGATCAGCGTTTCTCAACCTGCGGGTGGTGACCCCTTTGGGGGCTGAATGACCCTTTCACAGTGGTCGCCCAAGACCATCGGAAAACACGTATTTCCGATAGTCTTAGGAACCGAGACACTGCTCCTCTATCCATCTCCAGGCAGGTCCGCCCACATGCAAATATGCCCACATATGAGTATTAAAGGGTCACAGCTTTAGAAAGATTGAGAACCACTGTTCTAGATAGTTATCTTCAAATAGTAATCCTGGGAACCTTTGTGAAACTAACAGATGATAGTTTGTTTCTGTGAATGTCTATGACATCTCTAAACCCTCCCAGTAATTGGTAGTAACATATGTGTAAAGAGTTCTAAAACAGAAGTTAAGAACTAAACTAACTTTGCATTTAATAAGTGATATGGCCCAACCAGGACACTGAAAATGTTAAATCAAAGTCAACCATCATATTTTTTTTCATGTCTTTTTTTTTTGCTTTTTTTTTTTGGAGGGCAGTTGGGGTTAAGTGACTTGCCTAAGGTCACACGGCTAGTTTTTCTGTTAAGTGTCTGAGGCTGGGTTTGAACTCAGGTCCTCCTGACTCCAGGGCCAGTGCTCTATTCACTGTGCCACCTAGCCGCCCCAACCATCAAAAATTAAGTCAGCAATAAAGTATAACCTTTATTGCTGACTTAATTTTTTTCGTTACCAAAGGTATATTAAGATTTCAGTCATCCAGTTTGGACTTGGATATAATGGAACATAAAATATCTGTACCATTACCCTAATCTCCTTCTTTTAGCTGTTGCTATGCTATTCCAGTATTTACTTATCTGTAACAATGTGTTATTTGTAACAATGCTCCATTGCCCTTAAACTTGTCATTTTGGTGAGGAATGATTGGCAATATAGAGTTGATTTCCTCCATTGTTTGAAAAATGAAGGGTGAAAAAAAAAAAGAAAAATGAAGGGTGACAGATAAATCCTTGGTTTCTGCAGACAAGATATTTGAGATTCTCATATAGGAAAAGAGAACTTGAACAATGATTGTCTTACCAGATATCCTAGGTGTTAGGATGTCCTGTGATATCCTTGCAGAGGAGGAAAGTCTTAAGCAAAAGTTTTTGAAAAGCTGATTGAGAAAGCAAGATTCAAGAGAACTGGGCTTTAACCTTTACCCTTTCACTATTAATGTAATAACAGACCGTCATTTCCCTCCACAGTGCTTTTGTTTCTTCATCTTCAAAATGATTGATTTGGATGGTTTCTTAAGCTCTAAAATTTTATGAATCACACAAGCAATACTAAAATATAGTTTAATTGAAAACCCTAGAACTTCTTATTACTATTCATTTAATATGAATTTGATTAAACATTTACTTTAAAAGAAAATAAGTATTCTCATTAAAGGACAATTGAGATGTACCTAAATAGGTTATATTTTCATAGCGTGGGAAAACTACATAGCATTATTAGCAATAGTAGCATTTTGATTGCAAATGTATTCCAGGAGAAAAGATGATACTAAATTAATCATTCCCTTCTGCCATTTCTCTGAAGGAAAAGAGTAAAGCACCAAGATTTATTTCCTGTGCAAATAAGAGTTTTTGTGAATCCTGACACATCTAGTGTCCTAATTGGTCATCTGTGTTTAAATATGGGTAATCTTTATGAACCATGATAGAAAAATGAAAAATAGTAATAGCTTCATACAGTTGAAAAGCAGTTTACAGCTGTGTCCCAGTTAGTGTAACGCACTGACATTCTGAGGAGCTTTTCAGCTGATCATCTCTAAAAATGTGTTAGTACATAGCCTTAGTTACATGTTTAATCTAATAAATATGCCTTAAGATAGCACTGAAATAGGCAGATACAAATTATTAGCTCCATTTTACATGTCTTTAAAAAAACCAGCCAAAGTGGTTTGTTCTTTTGGTTTGTTCTTTCTCCTTAAGATTTACCACACTTTTCCAGTGAATTGTTATGGCCTGCATATATGTATACAACAAAACAAATTTATTTTGGGTTATTTCCTCCTTCTTTTAAAATATCTGATATTTGGCCAGTGCCAGAAACCAGAATGCCAGACCAGATGGATCAGGAATTTTGATACCATTTGATAAATCTTGTATTCTTTTATATATAGCAAAAATAATTCCTAATGCCTTAGCTACAAAGGCATAATTTCTCTAAATATAATACGGTGCCATATTACATCTAGAGATGTTCAAGCAGGTGTAAATAGGTAGCTCAGAATTGTAACAATAGCAGGACTTACCCTGGCTTTAACTATAATGAACTGTAGTAAATATTGGAAAGTTCCTGTGAGTAATTTCCCTATAGTTTATACAGGCTGCCTAGGCAGAGTATGTGTTCTGTGTTTTGAAAAAGAAGCTAGTATTTCAATGTTTAACCTAGGTTTTGTAGAGTATTCTTTGAGTTTTCACTTTATAAGAAAATAATCCATTATTATTTAACACCTAGTTTCTTTGTCTTATCCTAACCCTTTTTGGAGAGTGAAGCATTGACATTGAGTGCCAGTAAATATGATTTCACTTCCTGAGGAAGGAAGTCAGGGTTATCCACTGCCCCCAGCACCTGTTGTGGGGCACACATGGGAGCAATGCTCATAGCTTCTCCGAATTACAGCCACCAGCAACAGCAGCAGCAGCAGCAGCGGCTCTCTATCACACAAAATTTGTAATGAACACAAGTCATAACTGAACAGTGAAGGATACAAGTCACTCATGCAAGAAGATTGGTCTAATTCTATAAACTAGTAGTTTCTTTGCGAAGATTAAGATGTTAGCAAGGTAGATATTTCTCTACTTTGGTTTTTACCATAGGAATGATTGGTGGAAATGCTTCCCGACCTGCAATCCCATCAGGAGAATGGGGATCCCCGGGCTCCGCAGTGAGGGTCACCTGTCCTGCCACAACCAGTGCCATGAATAGGCCGATCCAAGGAGGTATGATTCGTAACCCAACTGCCAGCATTCCTATGAGACCTAGCAGCCAGCCTGGCCAAAGACAGATGCTTCAGTCTCAGGTCATGAATATGGGTAAGCTAGCTTCTGACACTCTCAGTCTTCTGTGACCTCTTGAAGGGAGTGACATTTCTCTCAGTACGTTCAAGACTTGCCCATAGCTGCAATTAGGTACTCTCCCCCTTGATAAGCTAGTGTAAGTAGCAAGAAACAGAAATGAGTGTAAGATTTTCTTTTAACTATGTTAGGTAAGTCTAAGTAATTTATAGGATAATTTACCTTAGATAAATACATCAAATGATGATTATATAAATAAATAAATACTCTTTCATGATAGTGCTCTAAAGGCACTAAACAGAAAACATGAACACTATAGTTGAATTTGGCCAGGTGTAAAATAAATTGATAATATGGTAATGTGTGCTAGTCAGACTTAAGGTTTCAAGCTTTTTTAATTGTATATTTATATATTACATTATTCAGTATCTCATCCACCATAGCATGGTACAAATCCACTTATGTTCATGTGTTTTTCATATACTGCTATTAGATATTTTAAGATTGGTAAGAGCCTAACAATAAGAGAGAGAGACTGACTTAAGGCTCATTTGACAAGAGAACCCAAAATTCTGCAGAACTCATTTTCATTTGCTCTAGAATTAGAAGGGACTTGGGAGATTGTTTAGTTCAATCCTAGGAAGGTAGGGCCATGAAAATTTTAGTGATTTGTACTGAAGTTGCCACACATGCAGTAAACAGCAGAAATGGAATTTGAACCCAGGTCTCAGAACCCCCTTGATTTTTCCATTATAACAGCAACTTCTCTGTAGTCTTAAACCTTAGACTAGGACTTCTAAAAAGTTATAAAAGGATGGTTCAAGTCTTTGGCCTAGCCATGCCTATTGCCATCTCCTAATAATAGGTCATAATGGAAAATAAAATGGTTATTAAGTGGACAGGAAGAGGAAGAAAAGCAGAGATTCTCAACAATCTATGACTTGAATAATCTCGTGTGTGTGTCTGTGTGTGTGTGTGTGTGTGTCTGTGTGTGTGTGTGTACGTACCAGAGGAGATGCTTTACTATCTTATTTTCCTCCAAAGAATTTCTCTTTTCCCCCCTCAACCCCCAGTCTTTTCCATTTTTTCTTGGCCAAGAAGTTCGCTAGCATACAATGACCCTTCTTTTTCTCTGTTTAGGGCCATCTGAATTAGAGATGAATATGGGAGGACCCCAGTATAGCCAACAACAAGCTCCCCCAAACCAGACTGCCCCATGGCCTGAGAGCATCTTGCCTATAGAACAGGCATCTTTTGCCAGTCAGAACAGGTAACCTTCATTTTATGGTGCATTGTATTTATAACACATCCTTTTTTGTTTTGGGGGCAGTTTCTCTGTGGGGGAAAAAAGATAGACTTGAAGATGCATAAGTAAAACTAACCAACCAATTTTCTTTGATTCATTCCACAAATATTTATTCTCTACATATTTGATACAAGGCTGGGATTACCAAGTTAAATGAGACACCGTCTCCTGCAGAGAACTTCCAGACTAGTTGGAGATGAGGCATATCAATGATAGTGTAGTAATTGTAGTAAGATTGGTGCAAATTGTTACAGGCATTCATAGGAGAGAAAACTCATTTCTCTCTGGAGTAACAAGAAAAGATTTGTGGGAGAATTTGAGAACACCATTAAAGTATAAATAGGATTCAATCAGAACTCCATCCAATTCTTAAGTATCTTGATTTCTGTGATTTAAAATTACATAGAAAAAATGAATGAAATAATTTGTGAAGCTCTGTCTGAATGAATGTTATCAGGAACAAGTCCAAATTTGTGCTCAACAACCAAAAATCAATTTTATAGATTAATATTAATAAGATTTGAAATGAGAACTGCTTAGATACAGGTACAACAGAAAAGTTCCTCAGAACGGTGAAGCCTAAGTTAAGTAAGAGTCTTTAATGTTGTACCATTAATTGAAAGGTTTTATTTCTTAGCCTTATATAGCCCCTTTTGTTTTAAAAATCCAGAGAGTATTATAAGCAGAGAGAGAGAACAGAATAAATAGAAGAGAGGGAAGTACAGCTGGCAATAGTTGCTGTGAAAAAAATTGAAGCAAGTTTCTCTAATAAAAGCTTCATTTCTCACACGTGAAGAACTGAGTCAAATTTATAAAAATAAGAGCCATTCTCCAGTTGATAATCAAAATTATCATCAGTTTTCAGGTGAAGTAGTCAAAGCTATTTATCGCCATATGAAAAAAATACTCTCACTGTTGATTTGAGAAATGCAAATTAAAACAATTCTGAGGTACTGCCTCATATATGTGAGATTGGCTAATAGGACAGAAAAAGTAAATGACAGATGTTGAGAGGAATGTAGAGAAAATGAGACACCAATGCACTGTTGGTGGAGTCGTGAACTGATGCCCCTATTCAGATCAATTTAGAACTATGCTCAAAGGGTTATAAAACTGTGCATACCCTTTGACTTAGCAATACCACTACTAAGCCCGCAAGGTCTGTATCCCAAAAGAGATTTTAAAAAAAGGTTAGACTAGATGATCTTTTGAGAGCATTCTCAATCTTTAATTATAATTCAGGGGTATTGAATGTATTATCCATTTGCAAAATGATTTCACTTTGATTCTTTTAAACACACCCACTGCCATGTGAACATGCAAAATGCAAATGCAACATGATAGTTAAATCAAGTATGTGACTCGTTAGGGTCACACAGCTGGTAAGTGTCCCAGGCCAGATCTTCCTAATTCCAGGTCCAGCATTCTATCCATTCTGCTCTTTAAATTATAGCTTCAGATATTTACTCAAAGTTTAAGTTCAAAAAATGATTTCCAAACTTTGGAACAACAGCTCATTTCTCCCTTCTAACATTTTTGTGTGTGTTTGGAAAAATCCAGAGATTCTGCAGTCTGTCTCTGACCTGATCATACAAATGCAACTGTTCTCTCCATAGTTGTTTATGATCTCTCAATTGCAGTGTTACTTCTCAACTGTGCTGGTGTGGACTGAGCAGTGACTGACGTGCTTCTGTGCACACCACACTGTTAGTGTGCATATGGAATTTTCTTTATGAAATACTCTTGATTCTACATCACTATTTACAGGATTATTTTCGCTTTCCTTTTTTGATATTCCTTTTTCTGATTCTAATTGGTTTATCTACTGCTTTTGGGTTGATATACAGGTCATGTGTTCTCGTCTATCAGGAATGAAACACATAGCCTTCCTATTTTCATTATTTTATTTTATTTTATTGCTTTTTGGAGGGAGGGAGGAAGGCAGGGCAATTGGGGTTAAGTGACTTGCCCAAGGTCACACAGCTAGTAAGTGTTAAGTATCTGAGGCCAGATATGAACTCCTGACTCCAGGGCTGGTGCTCTATTCACTGCGCCACCAAGCCACCCCCCCCTTCCTGTTTTCAAACACATGGGAGAGTGGTGATTGACTGAAGCCATTGCTTTACTAGAGTCAACCAGAAGCAGAAACCTGAAGTTATGTGAGATAGACCCAAAACCTGGTATAAAGGTAACTATAAGGAACGGAAAAGAAAAACAACCATGTACATAATGACTAATAATGTGAATATTCTGATAAAATTGTACAAAGTTTTATTGTACCTTTCAGTTAACAAAATCAAGTATGAAGATTTTCATTGGTAATATCAATGTTATCTGTATTACCAAAAAAAAAAAAAACCCCAAACTTCTGGTGTTACACAGTTGTCACTTTATGCTCAAAGCGGTAGTAAGTCCATGGAGCTGTTAAAAAAAATTAAAGGTAATATTGCTTAATTGCTAGAGTGCCTTTTCTCAGTCCTGAGCTTTATTAAGCTGTCTGCAGCTTCTGACTCTTGCCCACCCTCTTTTCCTGTATATTCCCCCTCTCTTCCTGCTCTCTCCTGCTTCTCGAGTCTGTCTGACCACTCATCCTTCACTCTTCTTTACTACATCTTCAGGCCAAGTCATACCCTAAGGGGTTCGTCCCCGTGTGATCCCCCAAGGGTCTGTCCTGGGCCTCCTGGTTTTCTTTTTTCTCTCACCTGGTGATCTCATAAATGTCCTGGAGTTCAATTATTAACTTGTTGCAGATGATTTCCAGATCTATATATCCAGCCAGTGCCAGCTCTTCCACTTCTTCCTTTCCCCCCACAATGACCCCCTCCCATATCCAAACTGTTACCAAGGTTTATCATTTTCTTTTTTTTTTTAATATATTTTATTAAATTTTTTTTGAGTTACATATTTTCTCCTCGTCTTTCCCCCGCCCACCACCCCAAAACAGCCATCCCAGTGTTTCCCCCCTCCCCCAGTCTGTTCTCTCCTATGTCACTTTTTGGTAGGGCAGAATGGATCTCCCAACTACAGTGCCTGTGTATCTCAAGTTCCAGTTGGATGTAGTCAATTATAAT
>CM053580.1:370114579-370179892 GCA_028627135.1 Pseudochirops cupreus
CGAGCTGACTTTAGTGGGAAGTATCTTTGTGTGCGTTTTGGAGTTCCAGGATTGGTTTAGAGTCCTATTTTATGGGTATTTTGGGGTGGCTATGTGAGAGCTGCGATATGTTGCTGCTGCTACGCCGCCATCTTGGCTCCCAGGTTTATAATTTTCAACTTTGTGACATCTCTCCAGTACATCCCCTTCTCTCCTCTGACACTGCCACCACTTTGGTACAAGCCGTTATCGCCTCACATCTGGATTATTGCAATAATAGCCTATTGGTGCGTTGGCCTGCCTCAAATCTTTCCCCATTCCAATTCACTCTCCATTCAGTCACTAAAGCAATTTTCCTAAAATACAGGTCTAATTAAGTCTCCATCCCCCGCTTTTACCTGACCCCATAAATGCCTGTGGCTTTCTGTTGCCTCCAGGATCAAATACAAAATTTTCTGTTTGGCATTCAAAACACTTCATAACCTTCTACCTGTTTATTTTTTAATTTAATTTATTTTATTCTGAACTTAAGAAATAAAATAAACAATTCCATAACAGTAGAATAGAAAAAAAAAGAGGATTCTACATGAAACTACAAATCTGTTATATACAGCTTGCTGTACCTTTTAAATATAAAGTTATCATGTAACTTTCCTTTTTTCTTCCCTCCTCCCCTAGAGATGGCCACCATTAGACATAAATGTGTATGTGTGGATATATGTAAAACTGTTGTATACATCACTTTTTAGTTCTTTCTCTGGGTGTAGATAGTGTCCTCCTTCTTCCATCTTACTCCTTGACACTCTGATCCAGCAGCACACTCCTTCTGGCTGTTCCAGCAAACGAGACATCCCGTCTTCTCCACTCTGGACATTTTCTCTGGCTGCCCTCATATCTGTAGTGTTCTCCCTCATCTCTACCTCCTGACTTCCTTCACGTCTTAACTAAAATTTCACTTTTTACAGGAATCCTTTCCTAACCCTCTTAATTCTAGTGCCTTCCCTCCAGTTATTTCCTGTTTATCTCATTCCTATATATATATATTTAGCTTGCTTTGTATTTGTTTGTTTACGTGTTATCTCCCCCCTTAGATTGTAAGCTCCTTGAAGACAGTGACTGACTTTTGCTTTTTTTTTTAATAACTTCAGAGCTTAGCACAGTACCTGGCACAAAGTAGGTGCTTAATAATGTTTTTTGATTGATTGATTGATACAGCCACCACCCTAGTATAGGCTTTTATCCACTCTGGCCTAGACTGTCTTAGTAGATTTCTAATTGGTCTCCTTGTGTCAAGTCTCTCCACACTCCGATCCGTATTCTTCTCTGCTGCCACATTGCATAGTTTTGACCAGGTCACTCAGTAACCTTGAATGGTTACTTATTACCTAAAAGGAATCAACTATAAAATCTTCTGTCTGACATTTACACCCCTTCAAAACTTGGTTAATTGCTATTTTCTCATCTTCTTCCACTTTACTTCCCTCCATGCTCTCTGTAATCCTGCTACACTGGCTCACTTGATTCACCTTATACTAGACATTCCTTCTCCTGGCTCCATGCCTTTGCACTGTGTAGCCCTTTTGCCCAGAATATGCTGCCTCTCCCCACTTCTACCTCTCAACCTCCGTAGCTTACTTTAAGACTTAATCCTACATCCTACAGAAAGCTTTTTCCCTAGCTCTGTTCATCTCCATCCACCCAGTCCTAACACCTTCTCTCTGAGATTATCGTCTATCTCCTTTTTATCAAGCTAGTTAAATGCACTCTCTCCTGTTTGAACGTGAGCTCCTGGAGGGTAGGGACATTGTTTTCCTTTTTTTTTATGTTACCCAGTGGTTAGCATGGTGCCCAGCACATGTTGAGGGACTATAAGTGCCAAACGAATGTCATGTCTGTTTAGTGCTGTAGGTTTTCAGGAAAAGTAGCAGCCACTGAGGGCCTATGAATGAAGTACACTGAAAGAAGATGTGGGTTTTGGACACATAGGAGGCCAAGGATCTAAAAAAGGATAAAGGCACCAAAGTAGAAGTGTAAACATCATGCACAAAGTGTGAAAAAATCAGTTTGGTTGAGATGGAGGGTTAAATTATTCCTTCAACAGATTATCTCAAGGATGACTTAACCCTGATTCTGAGGTTTTGTGACTAGAAGAAATAGGAACGTTTATAATAGAATCTGGTTTGGGTTCAAGAGAGAATAATTAGTTTAGATTAATTTCAGATATATTTCATCTGCAGTCATAACAGAATGAAAAAACATATGTCCAACAGGCAGCTAGAAGTGTAAGGTTCAAACTTGAGAGAGACAGACTTAGAGATGCATTAAGTAAAAATACAGTCTCTGTTTTGGGTTGTTTTCTTGTTGGTCATTTCAGTATTTATTATGTGTGACTTCCTTATGTATTTTATATTTCCATGCTTTTCTGTTGACACTCAAGTGATCTAAAATCCAGTCTGACAAATATTTATTAAGTATTAGGCACTATGCTAGTCTCTAGGAATGCAAAAACTAAATAGTCCTCACTTTCAAGAAGCCTATATGTTCTACTGGAAATAGAGTTTAATATATTTAGATTTACATTTTAATATTTAATGTTTATCATACGTATGTTTCTCAATGCCTGAATTAGGTTCTTAGCTTCGTATCTTGATTAATTCATTCTTATATCCTTGATTTTTTTATTATTCATATAATTCATATAAATTCATTTATTATGAATGTTAGGGTTTGTTATAGATAAAGCATTGTGTTGATGCAACAGTTTGGCATTTAAATTGTTTATGAAAACTCAAGTATCATTACTCAAGTCATTGGCATCACATTGATTTACAAGCTTTCTTAAACATCTTAAAACCGTTTTCCAGAGAATTTCATTTTCTGTAGGGTTTTAGCTGTGGTGATACAATGAATTTCTCACCGTTTAGTTCTTAAAGTCAAATAAAAGTAGTATATTCGTGGATTACTTTTCCTTTACATTTAGCCCAGGAATTCCGGAGTAGAATTTCCTATAAGCAGACATTTAGTTTTCAAATAAACTTAGAATGTACTTCTTTTGCTCAAGAATAACTCTTCATTTTTCATTCCTAGCTAGGTCATCATTGCTCCAGTCTGAATCATATAGTTAAAAATCAGATAAGCCTTTTAGATCAGTTATTTTCTTCTCTCACAGTTCAGAAAAGTTGTTGCATTTTATTTCAGTAACAATAAGTATATTATTAAAAGACATAAGCAAAAAACTCACAAACACAAGTTCTCTTTCTAATCTACATCCAGTGGTGAAACAGTTTACTTAGAACAGTTGGCTGCCTTGAAGGTGGCTTAGTTCACTGACACTTTTGCTTCTGGTAGTCATTACCCACAATTCAATGATGTCCTCCTTCTTCAAGCTGTTCTTGACCAAGGCTATATTTGACCTTTTGCAGGCAACCATTTGGTACTTCTCCAGATGACTTGTTGTGTCCACATCCTGCTTCAGAATCACCAAGTGATGAGGGAACTCTCCTGGATCAACTGTATTTGGTGTTACGGAATTTTGATGGCCTTGAAGAAATTGACCGAGCCTTGGGAATACCTGAACTAGTTAGCCAGGTACATGCATTGGCTTTAATTGCATAAGAAGGTACCTTGATACAGAATTTAAAATATTCATTTTATTTTGATTCAAGTACTTTTCAGTTCACCCTTTTATATCAGTTTTAAATGAAAAAGATCTCTCGAAATTCATCCTTGTCTGCTCGTTCTCTGGCATTATTGAAGACAAGGGAAGATATGTATTGTAGGTAAGAACTTCAAAAAAAAGCTACTCCTGGGATCAGCTAGTTGGCACCGTGAATAGAGTGCTGGCCCTGGAGTCAGGAGGACCTGAGTTCAAATCCAGCCTCAGACATTTAACACAAGTCACTTAACCCCAATTGCCCTGCCTTCCTCCCCTCCAAAAAAAAAAAAACTACCCCTTCATTCTTTCTAAAAAAGTATTTTGTTGATGTATTTCTTTTTCCATTACTATCATTTCCTGGTACCTGCCCCTTTGTTACAAAGAAGTATCGTTAAGCAATACAAACTGACATATTAAAGTCTGTAAGCTTATGCCTCATTCTTTACTTATAATTGAACACCTTTCCACAAAGAGGAGGGTGCTGTGTTTTATTTTTAGTCCCTTGGAAACAAAAACATTGCATTAATCTGAGTTCTAATGTCTCCTTTACATAATTGTGGTGTTTTTGTATATCTTTCCCTTTATTACACTTTTTTGTGCTTCATACAGATTTTCCCAAGTTTCGTTGACTTACTTGTTTTCGTCATTTATTATAGCACAAAAACATTCCATGACTTTGTTCAGTCAACCACTGGACACCTACTTTGCCCCTCGTTTTTTGCTATAAAAAAAAGACTGCTATAAGTAAGTGATACGTATAGACCTTTCCTTCTTTCTTTGATCTCCTTGGTATGTGCTTGATCAAAGGGCATGAACAGCTTACTCATTTTTCTAGCATAGCTACAAATTGTTTTTCATAAATGTTAGGCCAGTTCATAGCTCTGCCAACAATGTATTAGAGTCCCTGTCTTCCTACAGCCTCTCTAACATTGACTGTTTCCATCAAGTCAGCAGGAACACTAGAATAGTCCTTTTGAGGGTGGAGAAGCATAGACGATCAAGAAGAGATTGTGGTGGTTATTGACCCCAGAAAGTGATAGCTTTCCAGTGATGGTTCCCTGCTCCTTCTTTTGACCTTATCTCCTTTTTATGTGTTAGTGGGAGAAAAACCATGTTTGTTAAAGGAAAGCAAACTTTCTATAAACTATACTGTCTTCACATTCAGTAGTTAACATTCAATTATTACTTATTGGAGTGTTCCGCGCATAGCAGGTTCTGAATAAATTGACTGGTCTTTTGGAGGATATAGAATACAAAGATATTCAAGACTGTATCAGCAAGCACCCTAGCATACCCAGGGTGGCTGCTAGCACAGGTTCTTAGATCTGCTTTTCTAAAGGAAAGCAACTCAAAATGGGTTAACAGTCTACTTTAATCAATCAAACGTATATCATTTACCTACTTCAGGGGGAAAAGTCAGCACCCTGAACTTCAGAGAATGCAAACAGAATACAAACACAAGTTAACAAGCAGAAGTTACAAGCAAAGAAACAGATCAGCAGACAGGCTTCCAACCATCTGACCATTATATCCATACCTATTCAGTTACCAGAGAGGGAAGCACCAACATCTGGGTTTTCAAAGCCGGGGGGGCTCAACGGCTTCCCAGAGTCCCTTCTGGCCAAATCACACAACTCTTTCCAAAGTGAGCCCCAAAGCAAAACCTCACGTCAGGGCATATATGTAGCCTTCTCCTGGCTCGGAGAATGTCACAGCCCTCTTGACCCACTGCCCAATCACAAAGTAATAAGGCGTGGGCATTCCTGAAGAACAAGCCTCCCGACACAGGCACCATGAGACCAGATTCAGCCTATTAGGGGACAGAGTATACTTTCAAATCAGGGAAGGTTCTCAGAGTCACTTAAGCCACTTTAGCAAAGGGCCTAGGGGTAGAGAAAATCTTCAGATTCCCATAACAAAGACTTTTCAGGAATAAAAGGTGCCACAAAACTAAAGAGAATTAATATTTGTTTAATTAGATTCTTTAAAATATTTCTACATGCTCTTGTTCTTTTCCATGTTTGGTTTTGTTTCTTCTTTCCCATTGTTCACTCCATTGGTTACAACCTTTCTACACAACCAGACTAATGGCCAGGGTGAAAGTATTTCCAGATCCTATACTTGATTGCATGCCACCATAGAGGGGGGCGGGAATTTGAAACTCAAGGGATTCGGGAACTGACTCTTGTAAAGTAAAAGTAAATAAATCAATTTTTAAAAAAATAATGTTTTAATATGTAAAGTAAAAAAAAATTTCCTTTAGGGATACTCAAGCCCCTTAAGATTGTATCATAAGTCTGTGGAACTCCATAAATCCCTAAAGATGGTGTATGAGGATGCAGAGGAAGATTAGGGAATGACTTTTAAGTAAACCTAAGTACAGCATTTCTTTCTGAGAGAGTCTCATTTATCAGAAAGCCCTAGAATGATTAATAAAGAGCATGAGAAAAGGATGATCTCTCTGTTGGCCAAGAGTATGGCTCTTCTGAGGGCGTCTTCACCACGAAGGCAGTATGAATCTCAAAACTCGCTCATGTTCCAATCCAGTTCTCTGGAAATATCTGAATGTAGCTAGTATATGCTTAAGTCTCCACAGGTGTGGGTTTAAAAGATTCTCAATCCCTCCATTACTGAATTTAATGATATATTTTGGATATAGAACTGCCTTTCCCCCCCCCCCCACTCCCCAGGGAAAGAAATGCAGAAAGCACTCTTTTATTATTATTGTGCATTTAGTGAAGTGTTTGGCATCGTGGAATAGTTGCTGGATTTGGAGCAGAAAAGATCTAAGTTTAGATCCTGCTTGTGTGTAAACTAGGGCAAGTCACTTAACCTCTCTAACCCCTGTAAAACCAGGATAACAAGAGCTCTCTATAGCTCTGTAGTACCTCCCTCACAGATTTGTTATGAAGCTCGTTAAATGAGATAGTGTTTGTAAAACACTTCTCACAAGCATTATAAAAAATGTCAGTCGTCATTATTACTACTCTGTCCAGGAGTGAGTTGGGAAGTATAGAAAGAGTTGTTAGCTCTGCCTCATGAAAGTCCTGCTCAGTTTATTGTGTAGATAAGATATATTTGTTTAAAAATACTTTGGTTTACTATAGAAAAGGCTGGGGAAAAAGCACACCGCCCTTTTCTGTCACCATCACGTTCTGCCCTTCAGCCTGTTTGCATGAATCATTTTTATTTCCAGAGATGTTAAGTATCACCAAAAAATAGCTCCTGGTGTGTAATCCATTTCTTGGAGTTAGTTAAAAAGTCAGATTTCCTATTCTTGTCATTGGTGTCAGAGAGATGACGCAGAGTCATGTAAGACTTGTGAAACTTTTTTTAAAAAATAAGTTGTATCCTAACTCCCAGTGCTCAGCAGAAATAAGTGGGAGTTAAGATGTCGGTTCATATTGAGAACATCAGGATAGAAAAAAATTACTATACATTTAAAGTTATAACCTAAAATAAATCAAGAGGGGAAAAAATAAAAGCTAAATGTTTCCTATATGACTAGTTTGCTTTGCTTTTAGTTAAAATTTTAAATGATTGAGCCCATGGAATTATTGGCTTGATATTCATTATTTTTATTAGAATATTTGATCCTCTCTACTGCTAAATGACATGCTGTCGCTTCAGAACTTATGTCACTTCATTAGGTGCTATTTTAGTCGCCTTTTTCTCACTTTATTTGTATTATTTCTCACTTGAGTTCATCAAATCTGGTATATTTCTTTTACATTATAAAATATATATCTATGCATCTATATATTTATGGTATATTTTGAATTAAATTACAGAAACATGACTAATAATAACTTTAGAAAATGAGATTTCCTTTGTCTATTTCATTGGGAGAAATTATATGCCATAAAATTTGCTTAATGAAAATGCCTGGTCTTTTCTGCTATTGTTAATATTCTAAGATGGTTCCCTAAATATAGTCAGACCAATAATTCAACAAAAAGGCTCTTAGCATAGAAAAGTTCACCATCTCCACAGTTCTCATGAGCACATAGGGCCCCTTGTGTGGTCTATGTAGCAGTGGAGGCGAGCCTAGGAAACCAAAAGCAATAGTAGCAAATCAGCTCTGGTAATTCCAAAACCAGAAAAGTTACCACACTTCTGGAGTGTTCTTCTGAGAACCTTGAAAAGTAAAAGAGACGTGTGGTGAAGTGAAAACAATTTGGGTTTGCATGCCTGGTCTCAGTCAAGTCACTTCACTTCCCTGGCCTGTAGAATAAAAGATTTGGACTAGGTGATCAAACAAGATCATTTCTTATTCTAAATCAGGCCTGCAGAACCTGCAGCCCACAGGCCACTTGTGGCACACCAAAGGATTTCAGGTGGCCTGCGCAAAACATAGAAAAATCCTGAATGGCCATCCAAAACAGCCGCAGGTTGTACAAGCCTACTCGAAATCCTTGGAATAGGGCCATCATTCCAGTTGAGACCAAAAGCTCAGGTGCTGCTTCTGAACAAATTAAAACTATCTTTTGATTGAGGGAAGGGGGCTACCTTTCAGGGGTGAGGAACGTGCCACCTCAGGGCCACATGTGGCTTTCTAGGTTCTTGGGCGCAGTCTGTTGACTAAGTCAAGTTTTACAGAACAAATCCTTTTATTAAGGAGATTTGTTGTGTGAAGTTTGGATTCAGCCAAAGGTCTGTACTTGAGAACCTAGAAGGCCACATGTGGCCTTGAGACTGCAGGTTCCCCCCTGTCCTCCCCCCCGCCAAAATATTCATATTGCTTTTCTGAACGAGTCAGTACCACTACTGACTATATCCCAAAGAAATCAAGAAAGAGGAAAAAGATGTATATAAAAAAATATGTTGCATTTATTTTTGTGGTGACAGAACTCGAAACCAAAGATGGTGTCCATTAGTTGGGGGAATGGCAAAACAAATTATGGTATATGAACATAATGTAGTATTTTGTGTGGTAAGAAATTAAGGGGATGGTTTTGGAGAAGCCTCAGAGGAATATGCTATGAACAGATGCAGAATAATGGGAGCAGTAATAAGAAATTAATTTATAAAATAACATTATAAAGGCAAAAACGCTTTGAAAAATCCTAGAATTCTGAGCAATACAGTAACCAACCATGGTTGAAACATGCCACCCTTCTGACAGATATAGATATTAGTCGTTAGTCTCAGGATTTTTTGTTTGTCTTATAGCAATAGTTTGTCAGTTCTTGACATTTTTTCCCAGTCACGCTTTCCTTTGCCCTTTACTTAAGTATGATTGATCCTGTTTCTTTGTGGCCTTTAAATATCCTAAAAGGATTGATTTCCACAGTGTACTTTTTAACAGCTGATTTTTTTTTTGCAATATCTGTTCTGAAAATCCTCAGAATTAAAAACAAATGAGTAATGAAACATGTATGTATGCTTTGAAATCCAGCCTAACTATCAGTTTTCAGTGGAGAAACTAGCTCAGTCTGGCTTCATTTGATCAAGGACAGGCATTATAAATCAGCCAGTGTCATCAGAAGCATAAATGCATGTTATAAAATGAAATCATATAAAAACTATTATTGGTCCCGAGCAATTCCCATGCCGCTGTATTAGGTTTTGGTCCCAGCTATACGTTATCATAGAAACATTTGATCCATTTAACTTTTCCTGTTGTTGGGTTTTTTGTTTGTTTTTTAGTAATCTTGGATCTTATTGTCTTTTATAATTACCTCAATCTGTTATTTGGTTAAAAATACATCATCTCATAAACATGAAAGGTATTTGATCTGCTTCTCTTCTAGTTTTCTTATGGTATGATTGTTAATATTTAAGTCACAAATCCATTTTTAATTTATTGTTGAATGTGGCGTAAGATGTTGATCTAAACCTAAGCAGTACCGTGAGCATTGAATATTCAAGTATTAAGTCTTTGAGGAGCGCTTTGTAATTGAATCTATACAAGCGTTATAGTTTTTCCCTTTGGTGGATCAATATCCAAATATCTTGAGCACTTTTTAGTTATTTGGAATGGAATTTCAGTTCTATTATGACTTCTTAGATTTTTCTGTTATTATAAAACATGTTTATTTTTGAGAGGCTTTTTTTTGTAGACTACAACTTTGCTGAAGTCATTGCAAATGTAGTAAACCATTGAGTCCCAAGCAAATATGAAGTAAGTCTGTAAGTCTGCCTTCTCCCAGGCTCCAAAAACCATCACTTGGTCCTTCCATCCCTGTTAATTATCCTGTATCTCTTCTGCCCTTTGCAGCTAAACTCCTTGCTGACCTCCAACTGCCTTTCACACATCTCACACTATAGATGTCCAGTAGACGTCTTAAATTCAATATGTTGTCTAAAGTGGAACTCATTATTTTTCTCCTTAAACTCTCCCTACCTCCTACACACCATCCTCCCAGCCCCTCAGGCTCATAACATAGTGTCACCCCAACTCATCACTATCTCCCAACCCTCATATCCAATGTATTGCCAAAGCCTGTAAATTTCACATTTGAAACATTTCTCCAGTACACCTTGTCTTCTCTGACCCTGCCACCACTCTAATGCAGGCCCTTACCATCTCAAATGTTTAGATTATTACAATAGCCTGTTGGTGAGTCTGCCTGCCTCAAGTCTCCCCCCACTTCAGTACATTCTGCATTCAGCCACCAGAGTGATTTTTCCAAAAGTACAGGTCCTACCATGTCACCTTACCTTCCCAGTCAAGAAAACTCTAGGGGCTCCCATTTGGCATTCAAAGCCCTTCATAACCTAGCCCCCACCTACCTTTCTAGTCTTCTTACACCTACCACATAGTCAGTGATCCAGTAATCTTTTCTGTTCTACAAACAAGTCATTCCATCTTCTAGCCCCCAGGCATTTTCTCTAACTGCCCCTCATGCTTGGGATTCTCTCCTGCATCATTTGCCTACTACCTTCCTTGGCTTCCTTTTAAGACCCGACTAAATCCCATCTTCTACAGAAAGCCTTTGCCAACCCCTCTTAATTCTAATAATACTTTCCCTCTCATAATTATTTCCTAATTATGTTGCATATGACTTGTTTTATCATATTTTCTTTGATTGCTTGCTTCGTTAGACTGTGAGCTCCTTGAGGACAAGAGCTGTCCTTTGCCTCTTTTTGTGTGCCTAGCCCTTTGCAGTGTCTAGCACACAGTGGGCACTTAAAAAACATATTTATTGACTCACTGAATCTTTATACCTTTAATTGTTTTCTCTTATCCTATTAACTGTTGCTAGCATTTCTTGAACTATATCAAATAATAGCAGGGAAGAAAGGAGATGCTTGCTTTAACTTATTTATTGGGAATACTTCTAATATCTGCATTGCATATTATGCTTGATTTTAGTTTTAGATACTTTTTATGATACTAAAAAAAGAATACTTTACACCTAATATCTTAGAGGTAAGTCAGAAGCTTTTTCTGAATCTTTTTGAGATAAACATGTGGATTTTTAAAATAAATATTAAGTTCATTCAGTTAAATAATTCAGTTCACTTAATATTAGCCTTTTAATACTGGCTTTATGTTTCTTTGGTTTACATATTAGTACCATATTTGTCTTAGAAAAGGACTTTGTTAGAATGCTTTATTCATCATTTGGGGGAAATAATTTGTGTAGTATCGATACAAATTGTGCTTTAAAAGTGGATCCATCAGAACCAGGAGTATTTCTTCTCTTCCTTTTCTCATTTCCCCACTCCCTCCCTTTAGTTCTTTTACAACTAGTTATATTTCTTTTTCTGATATTTAACTATACAGGATCTCTATTTGGGCATTCACGCTTTCTTTTGTGTTCTCCATTTTGGTAGCATATAAGAGCTTAGTAGGTTCTGATATATATTTCTTTAATCCTGGTTTTGTTGTGATTTCACCTAATTTTGCTCTATATGTATTTTCTGCCCTTTTCTTAATCAGGTAAGCTAAAGGTTTAGCAACTTTATTGGTCTTTTACAAGAACCTGCTTTTAATTTTATTTATCATTTCTATAGAAATTTTCATTGCCAGCTTAGCTGTTTTTTGCTTAATTTTACTATTCTCTTGTGCTTATATTGAGTTTGGTTTTTAGCTTTGGAATATTTCTTAAAATATGTATTCAATTTATGAACATTAAAAGGACTCGGATCAATTGACACAAAAATATTATAATGTTACTTAGAAATAAACATTTTCATCCTACTACATTTTCATCCTACTATCTTTCTTTTCTTTGCCTTATGGAATTTTTAAAAAATGAACTGTCAGTTGACACAGTTTAGTCCTTTTGAGATATGCTTAGATTTGAGTCCTTCTAATGGTAGTTGTTCTTTTCTATTTTTTATTAATTATGTTTTTAGGGATTTAATTTCCCGCTGAAGACTGCTTTAGCTGCATTCCAGAAAAACTAACAAACAAAAACAAGTTTTAAGAGTAGGAGAGGTTGGGGAATTTTACTTGACTACTTAAATCAAGAAGAAAAAAAGAAGAATTAGGTAACTCGAAAAAAAAGAAGGAATGAAAAAGATTAATACATTAAAGCTTCAAAACTGGGGAAAGTATTGACAAATGAGAGGGGGGAGAGGTAGTATTTGAGGGTGAAAGCAAGAGACCCTGTGTAAGTAGTGTTGCCTTAAAGTAGATTAAGGGGTGGCACAGTGAATAGAGTGCTGGCCCTGGAGTCAGGAGGACCAGAATTCAAATACAGCCTCAGACATTTAACACTTACTAGCCATGTGACCTTGCACAAGTCACTTAACTCCAATTGCCCTGCCTTCCCCCCTGCAAAAAGCAAAAAGAAAGCAGATTAAGCAAAATAACTGGAGACATATTACTGTGTTCATGGAAGAAGGGAAAAAAAATCCTAATTTGAAGAAATAAAGCATATTTAAAGACAAATGAAGGAAAGTGTAAACTTAACTCTAATAACATTAAATGGGAATGGATTAAACAATCCAATAGAATAAAACAGATCAACAGATTGACTAAGAAAATAAAACCCCATAATTTGTTGTTTACAAGAATTATACCTAAAAAGCAAAATAAAGAAAATAAAATGAGGGACTAGTACAAAATTTACTTTGCATCAAACAAGCAGGAATTAACAATCATGCTGTTATGCAAAGCAAAAACAAAAATTCGCTACATAAAAAGAGATAAACCAGGAAATTCTATTATGCTCAAAGGAACCATAGACAGCAAACCAGTATCACTATCAAAGGTATATGCTCCAAACAACTTAGGGAAAATTTGTTGAAGTACATGAGGTTATAGTTAGGGATATTTTCTTCTCTTTTTCTAGGTTCTGGCCTATGATCGTAATCACTGTAAGGGATTTCTGACATAGAAACTAACTGGGACAAATTGGTGAATTGTTTTTATCTGTCATAGGCAGGAATTGGAATCATGTTTTCCTCATTCCAAGGCCTTCCCTTCTTCACTGCACCATATACTGCTTTTTCATTATACTGCATGGTATCGGATAAAAGGTGTAAATCTAAATCAAAACCTTTGAGACATCCTTTAAAAAAAAAAAGCTTTATTTTTTTGTCTCCTAGTTTCACTTATCATGAAAATATCAATATTACTATGATTCCGTCTTTGGATATTCAGTTCATTGGTGATTGAATAGAAGTCTCAAAATTAGCACACCTTTAGTTAAGTTAATGTTTACAGATAACTTAAAAACTATGTGATTCTTTGCATTCCCTGTCTACTTTTCCATACTTCTACCATCATTATGCAAAAGCAAAAACAAAAATAAGAAAAAGACACACAACTGAGGTCCATGTTGTATTTTCTTTGTTTTCTTGAGTTGCCGTTGCAAAGAATTCTTTACCTTATGGCCAGGGAGAAGCCAAGTTGGTCTCAGACAGCAGACTCAGTCTCTTAAAACTAAAACTGTTCTAAAATGGTAGAACCTGCCAGAGTTTTATGTTTCTCCTCTAGAAAAACCCTTACATTCCGATCATAAGTCATCTCCATGCCATGATGAGGCTACAGTATGAGCCATCACAAAATAAATTAGATGATGCTTTATTATGTAACAGTTGCTGACATTATCATTAAAATGTTAAGAAATGTTAGGCCAGTAATTTCACATAGCCCAAAAGAAAACTGACTTCCATTCACAAATATTATCTGCCTCAGGAAATTTTGACTTGAGGCATAAATCATATAACTGGAATGAAGCCAAAGAAGATATGTAGAAGTCGGTTTGTGTCAATTTCAAATAAAGTTAACCACATCAAATAAAGAAAGTATGTCCTGGTTTTCAGTTCCAAAAATGCTTGACTCTGAGCACTGGGGTTACACATTATGTTCCCATAACAGAAAGTAGTGGTAGGATAGATATCACCTCTCTTCTTTCTCTATGGCAAGGACAGACAGGTAGTCGGGTCAGAGAGAGATAATTTTCATTGAACTCAACTCCGTTGCCCTCTAAAAACTCATTATTCTGCTGTAGCTGTCCAGAATTCCTCACTTCATACAACTAAAATTTTATTCTAGTCTTCCCATTAAACTTGGGCTAATCTCTCAAGGAGTAAGTTCCTCTGAAAAGAAGTAATGTTAATCTAAATATATCCTTAATTCATGAAATCAGGAAGGAAAGTTTTTTCAGCAAAACAAAAATTAAATACTTGGAGAGAGATTAGATTTAACTCAAAACACCAACCTGGAGCTGATATAAAAATATGCTTCAGCACTGCAAGGATCTACTATTTACCACCTAACTGCACACATGGCTGTGGCTAAAAAAAAGGAATTACAAGCCTTGTGAACAACCTTTCTTCAAGGCCTTCTATTGAGATTTGGTAAGTTGGTAAGACCTGCCAGAACTTGCTTTCTCCTTGGCATTGCCTTCAAGAACACAGGTCATCTCCGTGTACAAATGGGGTTTGGAAGATTGTATAAATATCTCAGAGTCATTAGTATCAAGAGGAAATGTGCTTAAGTTATTTGGTTGTTGTTTTCAGATGCTTTTAAAAAATTGTTATTATTTGGATTTCTTCATAGAGCCAAGCTGTTGATCCAGAGCCGTTCTCAAGTCAAGACTCCAGCCTCATCATAGAGCAGAAACCCCCAGTTTTTCCTCAACAGTATGCATCTCAGGCTCAAATGGCGCCGGGTAGCTATACACCAATGCAAGATCCCAACTTTCATACGCTTGGACAGCGGCCAAGTTATGCCACACTACGTATGCAACCTAGACCAGGCCTTAGGCCAACTGGCATAGTACAAAACCAGCCCAATCAGCTGAGACTTCAACTCCAACATAGGCTTCAAGCACAGCAGGTATGTTATTTTATTTTGCATAGATGTGATACATTTGGACATGAGGTGGCTGGTATTGAAGGGCCTCATTATCAGTCCACTTCTTCTGAAAAAGTGAAAACTACTCCAGTGGACCCTAACAGTTCCCCATCTTCTACCCGCTTTGCTTTTTTCTCTTCTCTCTCTTCCATCTTTTCCTTTCTGGCTTAGTCCCAGTTCATGGCATAGTTTGAGGCTCAGGAGAAGGTGTTCCTCTTTAAAAAAAAAAAAGCCCCACTTCAGGATTTATATGGCCATCGTTTGCTGTTAAGTAACAGGATGTACCTCGTGATAAAGCAAATGTATATATAACTTCACATGATATTTAGTACAGGAGAATGTTTCATTTTACTATATATGACTTACTACTTACTGTCGAAATAATAGCACTGACCATCTTCTGTAGCAGAGTAAAATCCAAGTCTCATTTTCAGTGTATTTGTTAGACCTTATCTTCTACCCTTGGCCACATTTTCTAATCATCTTCTTCCCCTCCCACTTGAATACTTTGAATTATTTAATATTTCTGATCATCAGATATTCCAAAATAGCTTCTGAATTGTAAGCAGTGTGGAGACACAAGGATTAAGAATCCTAAGAGAGAGAGTTCAGCTGCCAATAATATGATTTTAATTTTAGACCCTATCTTAAAGCTTGCACCCTGCCTGCAGCTTGTAAATTTTTTAACAGGGCTGAAATAAAATGTATTCTTTCCAACTTCTTATGTTTGGTATATGTGTGCATTCAGAATCGCCAGCCACTTATGAATCAAATCAGCAATGTCTCCAATATGAACCTGACCCTGAGGCCTGGAGTACCAACACAGGTGAGGGAGCGGAAGCTACAAAATTCTTCTGTTTTAATACTTACCTATTTTGTCCCTAACTGTGTTGATCAATTCTTCCTCTTTGATATCCTGGGCATAATATAATCTGTTAAGTCATGGGATATGAAAATTGACCACACTGGATGTGTAATATCATCTGGTTAACCTCCCATCACTTGCTTTCCCATTCTCCTAATTGCTACAGAATTTATCTTCTCCAATACAAACAAAATCCCTAATGCCATAGTTAGGACCCATTTAGCCGCCTACACCTATTCCTTATGCCTCCTCCCTCCTCTGGCTATCACCATTTGTTTTATTCCCTTTCTGTTCCATTCTAATTCCTTTCCTTATGTTTGTCCCTCCTATCATCTCCTCTCTTCTCACCGCCTCCTCCCTCTGTCTCACCTCTGCTTTTAGGGACCTGTCTGGGAGAACACAGTAGTATGAAAGGCCTGATTGTTCACTTTTTTGAGACCTCAGAATCTTTATAGTGAGACACTAACCTGCCGTCATCAGGGTTCATTGGAGAAATTCTTATTATCCATGAGACCATGTGTTATGTTGAGATTCGTGTGGTACTTCTGGTAACTGTTCTATTCCAAAGCAGGGCATGTTATACGAGACTTTATCATAATCATTATTTGTGTGGAACTTGGATCAGAATGCTGGCTTTCTTGACCACTTCCATGATTTGACTTGAGACAGTTTAGAGGACCTGCTTCACATGTATTGTCACATCTAGTGTTTGGTATATATGGATTTTTACATTTTTGTGCCTATCCCCAATCTTTACCACCTCCCCTTGTTTTAGGGACCTATTAATGCACAGATGCTGGCCCAAAGACAGAGAGAGATCCTGAACCAACACCTACGGCAGAGACAAATGCATCAGCAGCAGCAAGTTCAGCAACGAACTCTGATGATGCGAGGACAAGGGTTGAATATGACACCAAGTATGGTAGCCTCTGGTGGCATACCAGCAACTATGAGCAACCCCCGGATTCCCCAAGCAAATGCCCAGCAGTTTCCATTTCCTCCAAACTACGGTACTGGACTTACATCCCCACCACCTTTCACCAGTCCTTTCTCCCCAGTGTCCCCCAGTTCTGGGTCACAGCTCCTCTCTCACAGCTCCTTGCATGGCTCCCAGATGAATCTGGCTAACCAGGGAATGATGGGAAACATGGGAGGACAGTTTGGGCCTGTCATGAGTCCCCAAATGCAGCACAATACCTTCCAGTTTCCCAGCTCAGGTACCACCTTTTCTCTGAGTGCAGGTCTTACTTTAAGAATGACCGAAGTAAGTGTGTGTGTACACTGCGTGTGTGTGTGTGTGTGTGTGCATGTATGAATGTATATATATAGTATTTATAATTTATATGTCTGATTGTGTCTTTACACAAATATCTGTATATTTTTAAAGTCTCTGGGTCTGACTCAAACAAATCAATATACTTCTATAACTATATGCAGTAGAGAAAGAAAGAAACTAATTTCTCCCAGATAAGGTGTCACGGGTATGACAAATCTTTTGTAAATAAGTTATTGGGTGCTACATATATAAACATTACAGAAGGCCTTAATATTGATTTGTTTTTGAACCTCATTCTCAAGAGATTTGTTATTAGATATGTAATGTTATGTATATTAATACTTTGCATGTATCAATGTTAAATTAACAGTTTAATTATTGACAAAATTAGCTGGTTATATTGACTTTATTTTTTAATGGTCTCTTTTCCTAGAGTTTGCCAGAACTATCTGTAACCTTTCTTTGTGTTTACAAAGTTTAAGATTCCTGCTTCATTATAGGAACAAAAAGTCATTTTTTAAGCTTTTGTTTTTACTGCATAATCTTGATCTCATTTTTATAACTGATTTAGTTACTAATTACAAATGCATGTTGTACTAATGTGCTGGGCATGAATTCGATTAACCTAATATTAAAACTTTACCTATTTCCCTTATATACTATCCTTGGCACCATGTTCTGAGAACCCCAATTTCCTTCCTTCTGTGATGATTTTATAGAATCTAATCAGAGTTTTAGCTCTGCTTTCATTTAAATAGACTTAAAAGAACAAGGACACATTTTTCAAAATTTTAAGTATTTTTTTTTCCTCGGGCTTTACCTAAGTGTCAAAACAAGCCATTATTATAAAGATAAAAAAGTTAGTCATGAATAATTGTTTTTAAATAATTATGTACAGTGTATACATATATGTGTATATATGTTTGTGTGTATACACGTGTATAACTACACACGCTGAAGGGTTTAGTATGGTTTGAGGATAAGTGTGTCTCTTCAACTACGTATACAGGCAACTCATTTAATTTGAATATGTGACTAGAAAACCCCATTGCTAGGCATAGAGTAACTAAGTTTAAAAACAAAAAAAACTTTTTTCAGTTCAATTGTAGATAAGTATTGAAAATTTGGTGAATAATAGTAGTAGCTAGAGGTAGTATGAGATAGTGCACAGAATTCTACCCTTAAATGTTGCCTCTGACATTTGGTAACTACGTGACCCTGGGTTAGTCACTTAACCTTTATGCTCTAGGAACCATCAGCAGGTTGAGATCTGTATTGGTAGAAGAACATTCTGCATGTGCAGTTTCCCAAGCTGATAAAATCACAACTTCTCCTTGTAATTGCATAGTAATAGTAATTTAAATTTACATAGTGCTTTGCAGTTAATAAAGAAGAGTTGACTTTCCAGGTCCTGGAGAGGAATGTTCATATACAGTGTATGTACGGTTTTTAGACTAACTTTTGGGAGTAATTTTATTTTTTCTCCAGTATTGCAAATGAATAGAAAGCGTGGGTTCTAAGATTTGTGTGTTAACTAAATGCAAACCAGCCTGAATGTGTCTAAATAGATATTATGAGAATACCATTTAGGTTCTAGCGTTTTAAGACAAGGTTAGACATGGAAAACAGCAAGGAGGTATTTTGTTTTCTTTTGTGTAAGTCTGACTTTGGTAGTTAATATAATAATTTAGTACCACTACTTTAACTTCTACAAAACAAAAATGGCAAAGAGTTGAGGTTTTTTTCTTTGTTTTTTTAATGTCATTCTTCAGTCTTTTATTAAGGATATGTTATTAGCCACAGTACTATTAGACACTTGAAAGTAATTTTGTGTTAGCATTTAATTGGAAATGTTCTTTTTTTTTCCCCCACCCAACATAGCATTACTAACTATCTGCTTGCTTTCTTTTCATTTCCAGGAATAAGTCAGCAACCTGATCCAGGCTTCACTGGGGCAACAACTCCCCAGAGTCCCTTGATGTCCCCTAGAATGGCACATACCCAGAGTCCCATGATCCAACAGTCTCAGGCCAACCCTGCCTATCAATCCTCTTCGGAGATGAATGGGTGGGCACAGGGAAACATGGGTGGAAACAGGTAAAAGGATGTAGTTGATGTTCTGTCTCTGTGTCCATCATACAACATAAACAGTATATGGAAGATAGTTGGTCACAAGGTAGCTGGTCTTATTTATTGTTATTTTTAGTTATGCTTTAGTTAACAGTTTGTCCACTATAAGTTTCTCTTCCTTTCACTCCATGCTGCTTTCTCTAGAGCAGAGAGAACTTTACACAAACCTGAATTTAGCCAAAATAAGATCAGTATCTTGTAGCCTTCTTTACTGTTAATTTATTCATTCAGTACTATTTTGCAAGAAGTGAACTTGAGAAAACCAGAAACTGTAAAATGGCATTTATTTTTCATCTGTTTATAATTGAGACGCCTATAGAAAAAGGAAGACCTAGATGTCATTAGTCCTTTTATGTGGTGTTTTGTTTTTTGGGTTGTTGTTTTTTTTTTTGCTTTTAGGAGGGGGGAATGCAGGGCAGTTGGGGTTAAGCAACTTGCCCAAGGTCACATGGCTAGTAGGTGTTAAGTGCCTGAGGCCAGATTTGAACTCAGGTCCTCCTGACTCCAGGGCCAGTGCTCTATTCACTGTGCCACCGAGCCACCCCTTTATGTGTTTTTTAAAAAGCACTCCAGTGGAGATACAAAAATAGTTAAAACTTACATAGTCAGAGTAAATGCCATCCTGTGACCACCTTGTAAGCTCCAAGGAAGGTCTGTGAAGAACAGTTGTAACTCCATCTTCATAAAGTGCCCTCATAGCACCTTATATGATCCTTGGCCCAGTTTCTATTCCCTGTTCCCCTCTCCCCCCAACTCCCTTCACTGAAATAAGTCAATGAGTCACTTTTTCTGTAAAACTTATAAATGCCTAAGAAAAGTGTATTTAAAAAAGGCTTGTAGCCAGATTTATTAGAGCTTTCATTTTTATATGTGTGTGTATGTGTATGTATATATAATTTCAGTCTTTCTCATGTTTTCAGCATGTTTTCACAACAGTCCCCACCACACTTTGGACAACAAGCGAACACCAGCATGTACAATAATAATATGAACATCAGTGTCTCCATGGCGACCAATACAAGTGGTATGAACAACATGAATCAAATGACAGGACAGATCAGCATGACCTCAGTGACCTCTGTGCCTACGTCAGGATTGTCCTCCATGGGTCCTGAGCAGGTGAGTACTAAAGGAGAACTAGCAACAGTGGCAGCAGAGTCTCATGCTAATGTTTACTTTTTCTTGTTCTCCAATAAGTATGTCTTACAGACAGACAGTGTCTGCTGTTAACTCCAAAGTTTATTTTAAGAGTGTTTTTTAACTTTCAGTGAGGCTAACAGAAATGCTTGTTAATAATTAAATTCAAATTTTCTGAGTGGCTGAAGAATCTTTTAAAAATCATTCTTCATTTTCTTGTTACTTTTATAATTATTTTAAGAAATCCCCTTAAAAGAGTGCTTTCAGGGGCAGCTAGGTGGCACAGTGAATAGAGCACCAGCCCTGCAGTCAGGAGTACCTGAGTTCAAATGGGGCCTCAGACACTTAACACAAAAAAACTAGCTGTGTGACCTTGGGCAAGTCACTTAACCCCAGTTTCCCTCCAAAAGAAAAAAAATTATTTAAAAAAAGAGTGCTTTGTTAAGAAAATGAATTTTTTAAACTATGACAATTGTCCTATATTTTTTGTATCTTTGTGATCTACTTTGCATTTTTTAAATTAATTTAGTCATACATTTTTGCAAACATTTATTATCCTTTTCCCCACTGTTCCTTCACTCCACCCTCAGCTGCCATTGAGCAAATTTTTTAAAAAGAAAAACAAAACCCTCATAACAAATACCTCTGTTGGCCATGCCCCTAGCTGTATGTCTCATTCTTCATTTTAAGTTCATTACTTCTCTTATAGAAGGTAGGTGATATAATTAATCTGCAGCCTTCTCTGACTTGTGGTTCATCACTGCATTAATCTAAAGAAAGTCTTTCAAAGTGGTTTTTTTCTATAATGTTAATGTCATACAAATTGTTTTCCTGGTTCTGCTCACTTCACTCTTATTAGTCCACTGATAGAAATAGTGGTACAGAAAATACAAAAACATTTCAATTTGACTTTGAAGTAACTAATAGGATTTTTCTTTCATTTGAACAAATGTCTGCTTATAATTATGTTTTCTTTAGTTTAACATATAATTTACTTTGCCTTGCCTAACACAGAACTATTCACATATTGGCATGGAGGCATTCTGGAGAGCAAGGGAAATAGTTGAGGTTAGAAATCTGTTGGAGACCATTCACAATTTTATAACCAGTATAATTTTTTTTAAACTTGCACTTCATTCAACAGTTCCTGAGTGCTTACTATATGCTGAGCACCATACTAAATCCTGGTAGAGATATAAAACTTAAATGAGGCAATCCCTGCGTTCATGCAACTTGTCTAATCATTGAGTATATTATAATTTACTACTTAGTACTCTATAATAAATGCATTAGAATGTTGCACACTTGTGCTGTGTGAAGTATGATGTAGAAGGTTGTTATTGACTCTGGGGAAGCTAAGAAAACTTACTTGAGGAAAATGGTTTTAAAGGTTTGGGTTGGAATTCAACAGGCAGATAGGGAGCTAGTGCTCTGCTTCTAGAAAATATTTTCTTAAAAAACATGAAATGCTTTATACTATGTCACTTACTCTCACACTGTTCACATGACAAGGACTCTGATTCTCATTTTGTACATGAAGAAATTGAATCATGAAGTCGTGAGCAATGTTGCAATGCGTGTCTCCCCCAGCCCATCATGCTCCACTAGAAGCTCAGTTCAAAAAGGAATTTAAAAGACTATCAATGGTACAAATTGGTTTCAAATTCCCCTGTAGTTTAAATACCACACACATTCAAAAGTTAGTATGAATGCCCTAAAAGTGACCAAACTGTGAGTCTTCATTAACATTTTGGATGGTTTTTACATATGCTAATGACCAAATCATTCTGTCAGAATAGACTTAGAAAAAATTTAGTTGTTGGGTTTTTTATATTCACATTTACTTGCACTTGTTTATGAATAACATCCATAAGTGTTACAGATAACAAGACCACAGAGGTAACTGAAGGGTCTCAGACATGAGTTGCCAGTCTAGTTAGAACCAACTACAAAATGAACGTAATATAACATAAAAATGATCCTCTTCTACCTAGATTTCATCCTCAGATCTTCCGCTAACTAGCAGTCTCGTCCATAGGCAAGTCATTTCTAATCTCCAAATCTCACATTCCTCCTCTATGAAATGGAAATGACAATACCTGCCCCTCCTACCTCACAAAACTGTTGTCCTAATAAGATGACTTCGAAATAAAGCACATGAGCATAAGGCGTCAGTTTGTTGTCTGATAAATATCGTTAGAATTTTAAAAGTTTAGTTCTTTTAGAAGTGTGTGTGTGTGTGTGTGTGTGTGTGTGTGTGTGTGTGTGTGTGTGTGTTGTGAATGACTCCTAGAAGACTTGCATACATTCACTTTAATATTCATATTCTGGAAAAGAACGTTTTATGAAATCCTGACACACACACCCATCTAAATTCAGCTACTTTACTGTCTTGTCGCCATTAGGTTAATGACCCTGCTATGAGGGGAGGCAATCTTTTTCCAAACCAGCTGCCTGGGATGGATATGATTAAGCAGGAGGGAGACGCATCACGGGTAAGAAACAGTGAAGAAACAAATGAATATGTTAGTAAATCTTCTAAAGATGTAAATTTACATATTGTCACACCCCAATCTAAAGTCTACAATGCTTTTCATTTTTTGATTACAACTTGGGATTTTACATGACATACCATGGTTTGAATATGTAATATGTTTAATTTTTTTAACTGATTGTGACAAAAAACTTAACCTAGTTTTAACTCAGAATGGCATATATGGTGTCTGTTATTAGTTTTCATTTAATTTTATTTGGCATAGCAAAGAACCAGTTATGTTAGGAAAATATATTTGTCTGCTTTTAGTGAATCATAACATTAGTTTTTAAGGAGGTAGGTACTTTTGATGTATTACTTTTCATTTTTTCCAGAAACAATAAAATAATTAAAACTTGGAGCCAAACCAGTTCATATTCTAGGTAGCACAGTATTAAGTAGGGGAAACTTCTATAGATTGCTTGGCAATAGCCAACTAAGCAAGAGTTGTGGCTTTTTTAAAATAAGGAGAATCAGAGCCATTGTGCAACTGGTAAATGGTCAAAAAAAATGAATAGGCAATTTGCAGAAGAAGAAGACAAAACTTTCATTAGCCATATGAAAATATGCTCTAAATCACAGAATAATTAAAGAAGTACAGATTAATTTCTGAGATGCCACTTCATGCAGACACATATAAATAGTTAAAGACCCATGGGAAAATAGTTACATGAATATACCGTTAGTGCTGGGGTGGTTAGGTGTCGCAGTGAATAGAGCACTGGAGTCAGGCAGATCTGAATTCAAATGTGGCCATGTGACCTTGGGCAAGTCACTGAACCCCAGGTGCCCTGACTTCCCTCCCTCCAAAAAGCACATATGTGTGTGTGTGTGTGTGTGTGTGTGTGTGTGTGTGTGTGTGTGTGTGTGTATATACACACATATATGTAACTGTGAACTAGTGTATCACTTCTGGAAAACAATTTGGAATTGTGCCCCAAAAGCTATTAAAATATGCATACCATATACTCTTTGACCCAGCTATACCCCAGAGAGATCAAAAAAGAGGAAAAGGACTTATGTCTACGAAAATATTTATAGCACTTCTTTTCATGGTGGGAAAGAATTGGAAAATGGGGGTGGAGTGAGGTGTTGCCCATCATTTGGCATTGGCTAATCAAGTTATGGTATTTGAAGGTGATAGAATAGTACTGTACTATAAGAAATGATGAAGGGGATGATTTCAGAGAATGCTGGGAAGATTTTTGTGAACTGATGCAGAGTAAAATGAACAAAACTAAGAGAAAAATTTATACAACATTACAAACAACTTTTAAAAACTTAGGAACTCTGATCCAGCAATGACCAGCCACAGTTCAAAGGATTCTCAATGAAATGTACTATCCACCTCCACCTTCAGATAGAGAGCTGATAATCTCAGAGTGCAGACTGAAGTATATTTTCTTTCCTTTTTTTCTTTGTATATGGCTAGTGTGAGAATTTCTTTTGTCTGACTAATCATATTTATGACAAGTTTTGTTTTCCTTGCCTTCTCAGTGGGTGGAGCAGGTAGGAGGGAGAGAATTCATAAATAATAATAGAATTAAATTGAAACCAAAAATAAATAAAAGTAGAAAGACCTACCCTTCCCAAAAAGTTTTTTTTAAAAAAATAAGAATTGTCTTTAAAATTCAGAAACTTTTGTTTTGTTTTTTTTGGGGGGTGGCATCCTAGTTTGGAAACCTAATAAAGAGATCTGTACCAAGGTTTAATAGCACATCCTATGACTTTTCTAAGTTGTTTCTGTTTGCTTAAAACAGAAAGAAAGAAAGAAAAACTACTATTCCTTTTTTTTTCTTTTTCTTTTTTGGTGGGGGGAAGGCTGGGCAATTGGGGTTAAGTGACTTGCCCAAGGTCACATGGCTAGTAAGTGTTAAGTGTCTGAGGCTGGATTTGAACTCAGGTTCTCCTGATTCCAGGGCCAGTGCTCTATTCACTGCATCACCTAGCCGCCCCCAAAAAACTACTATTCCTAGAAAATGTTCTAAATGTATTTTGTGTTTTTGCCTTACAAATATTCTCTGTGCATTGTGTGTATTATACGTGTCCATATAACTTTTGGTCCTGACTTGTGATTTCATCAGTATTAAGAACCTTCTCCAGCTGATGAAGATCACTAGTTTCTTTGTAACCTAAGAGTCCTAGAGAGTTGGCTGAGATACTGTGAGATATCTCCTCATCTGTGGTCACACAGCTATTATGTGTCAGAGGTAGGGTATGAACCTGGGTCTCTCACTCCATGACCAGCCATTATACCTTTCACTGTCTACATATCTGTATCCACATAAATATGTATATCATTATGTAATTGCATATAGATAGACATTTGGCCTACTCTGTTCTGATGTCTGGCTAACATGACATGGAGGTGACCCTGAGTTCTTCATGCCAAAATATAAGCTCTCATAGGCTCCATAATACTGGGTACCCTCTAGCTAACTTTAGTGAAAAGATGACTTAGGGTCATGAATTTTTCAGTTGTAGCAACTCTTGTAAACTCTCTTTAAGTTATAGAGAATTTCAGTATTCTCTTGGTGAAGAGAGTACCCATATTAACCAAGTCACACAAGTATGTGATTAAACATGTATGTATAGCCATTCTGCTGTATAAATAATTTCAGTCTTTGGGAGGCAGCTTAGTGAAGAAGATAGAAAGCCAGACTTGGAGTTAGGAAAACTTGCCTCTGACGCTTAAAAGCTATGTGACCATGGGTAAATAACCTTTCTGAGCTTCAGTTTGCTTATATGGAAAAGGAGAACAGTCATAAGCACCTTTTCTTCAGGTGGTGTGAGGCTATAATCTCTTGTGAAGAGATGGCCCTTCTCCTCAACAAGACCAGCCCTTCTACGTGTCCTTATTCCCGTCCCATTTCATCTGCTCCAACAGATTGTCCTCTTTATCATCCCTCCTCTCTCCAGTCTTCAGTCTCTCCCTAACAACTATGTTCCTTTCCTATTGCCTACAAATGCACCTGTGTCTTCCCTCATAATTTACAAAAAAAAAAAAGACATCCTCATTTGATCCCACCATTCCTGCTAGCTGTTGTCCTTTATCTCTTCCTCTTCTTGACTAACCTCTTCAAGAAAGACGTCTACAATTGATGCCTCTACTTCCTCTCCTCTCACTTCTAAACCTTCTACAGTCTGGCTTCCAGCCTCATCATCTCACCAAAACTGCTCTCTCCAAAGTTACCAGAGATCCCTTACTTGTCAAATATAATGTCCTTTTGTTACTCCTAATCCTTCTCTCTGTAGCCTTTGGTACTTTATCTCTCTCTTCTCCTGGACACTCTTCTCTCCAGACACTGTACTAATCACTGGGATACAAGTATGAGCAAAAAAAAATTTTGTTTTTAATGACAACCCCTTCCTTTCAAGAATATTGCATTCTAACTAGAGAGGAAAATGCATAAACAAGAAGCAAAATGCCAAAGGGATTGGGGAGGGAGAAGGTAAGTGCATGCTGGCAAAGGCCAGACAGAAACACAGCTGATGGAGGAATCCATTCCCAAAGTGAAAGCCCCCTAGAAGACCTGGGCCTACCCTACTTCAGAGATTCTTTAATCTGAAGTCTGGTAACTTTTTTTAAAAAAGGCTTTTCGTAGCTTTTTTTTTTCTCTGCGGAATCACCAAGATGTCCGGGACCTTGTACACATAACCTCAAAAACTGGTAGGCCTTTAAGGTCCTCATTGCTGCACAGTACAGTGGGGCCTAGATTTGCGTGCTGTCTGCACCTCCCCACTTCCACTTTGGTCAGACCAATCACACCCTCAAATTCCTCCAGAAATTTCCTGTTTTTAAGGTTCCAGCATTTGAGGGTGATGATAGGTTCTGTGTGTTTGAAAGCAACGCCATTGCACCCTGTGTGAGCAACGATGACCTTCAAGGCTCAACCCCAGAGGCTGCTGCCCAGGTGATCCAGGGGGTGAACTTTGCTGACAGTGACATCGTTTCTCCAGCCAGTTCCTGAGTGTTCCCCACTCTCGGCATCATGCACCACAACAAACAAGCTACAGGAAACAAGAAAGAGGAGATAAGGCGGGTTCTGGGGCTGCTCAGTGCCTGCCTGAAGACTCAGACGTTCCTGGTGGGGGAGCACGTGACACTGGCTGACATTACAGTTGTATGCATCCTCTTGTGGCTCTATTAGCAGGTTCTAGAGCCATCATTGCAGCAGGCGTTCCCCAACACCACCCACTGGTTCCTCACCTGCATCCACCCAGTTCCGGGAAGTGTTGGGAGAAGTGAAGCTCTGTGAGAAGATGGCGCAGTTTGATGCTAAAAAGTTTGCTGAGAGTCAGCCCAAGAAGGAGATCCCAAGAAAAGAGAAGGGATGATGAGAAGAGAAACCAAAGGCCCAGGCAGAGTGGAAGGAAGAGAAGAAGGTAGCCGCAGCCCCCGGCCCTGAGGAGGAGATGGATGAGTGTGACCAGGCCCTGGCTGTGGAGCCCAAGGCCAAGGATCCCTTTGCCCGCCTGCCCAAGAGCACATTTGTGTTGGATGAGTTTAAGCGAAAGTACTTCAATGAAGGCATGCTGACAGTGGCCCTGCCATAATTCTGGGAGCACTTCGACCGTGATGGCTGGTCCCTGTGGTATGCCAAGTACTGCTTCCCCCAGGAGCTCAGCCAGACCTTCATGAGCTGCAACCTCATCACTGAAATGTTCCAGAGCATGGACAAGCCAAGGAAGAATGCCTTTGCAGTGTCATCCTTTTTGGCACCAACAATAGCAGTGCCATTTCTGGAGTCTGGGTTTTCCGGGGCCAGGAACTCGCCTTCCTGCTAAGTCCAGACAGGCAGCTAGACTCCAAGTCCTACACATGGTGTAAGCTGGATCCTGGCAGTGAGGAGGCCCAGACCATGGTCTGAGAGTACTTCTCCTGGGAGGGGGCCTTACAGCACGTGGGCAAACCCTTCAATTGGGGCAAGATCTTTAAGTGAGCATCCTCCTCTGCTGCCACCTAGCTGCCTGCTTCCTCCTCTGCAGGGAGATGCCAGTCATTAAACACAACTGAACACAGAAGCCCCCTGCCCCCCCCAAAAAAAGCTTTTCATAACTTTCTTTCAGTATGATTGATTTCCTTTGTAAAAATCCTGTGTATTTTATGCATTCAAAAACATTGTTATGGAAGGGGTTTCAGTAAACTGCCAGTGGTGTCCATCTCTCACACAAGCCTGCTCGGGCACACACACGTTGAGAAGCCCTTCTTTATGTTATATTGATTTGTTATCTTATCAGCTCCCCTGAGTTCTGATATCATCTCTATACAGGTGATTGCCAACCTTTCTCTTCTGAGCTCTAGTCTCTCATCGACAATGGCCTCTTTGACTTCTCAGACTGGATACCCTATAGGCATTTCATACTAAATAGGTCCAAAACAGAATTTATTATCTTTTCCCAAAAAAACCTTTCCCTCTTCCAGACTTTCCTTTTAGTGTAGAGGGTACCGCCATCTCTCCAGTCACCCAGGCTTGTAATTTCAGCTTCTTTTTGGGATTTACTCCACATAGCCAATCTGTTGCCCATTCTTGTCATTTCTATCTTCACAACAACCGTGTCCCCTTCTCTTTGCTCCTAGTACAACCTCTTATCACCTCCACTCCTAGAGTATTGCAGTAGACTTCTGGTTAGCCTTGTTAGTCTCCTCACTTCAGGTCCTTTCTCAGTCCAGTCCATCCTCCCCTCAGCTGCCAAAGGGATGTTTCTAAAGAATAGTTCTGACCACAAGACACACACATGCACACACGCGCGCACACACGCACCCTTCCACTCCTTCCGGCCTCCTGCTAACATCCACATTTCATGAGCCCCATGGCTCTCCATTACTTCAAGAAGCAAGGATAAATTCCTCTGTTTGGCATTTTAAAACTCTGTATAACCTGACCCCTTCCTACCTTTCCAATCTTATCATATTTTGTTTCCTCCTCTTCACACACACTATGATCCAACAACTTGATGTTCCTCCCACACGCATGTTCCATCTCCAAGCCTGCAATACTGTCCCTCTTCAGCTCTGTCCATTAGTTTTCTTGACTTCCTCCCTGGTGGCCTTTCCCAGCAGTTCCCCTCCCTGCCACCCCCCAGCTTGTCAGGACACCACTCTCCTGGTTTTCCTCCTACCTGTCTCGGTGCCCCTTCTCTTTCTCCTTTACTGGATCCTCCTCCAGACAGTGGCCTTTAACTAGTTGTCCGTGTCTCCCAGGGTTCCATCCTGGGTCCTTTTCTCCCTCGGCACTACTTCAGCTAATCTCATCAGCCCCTGTGGATTTCATTATTCTCTCTATGCGGATGATTCTCAAATCTACCCATTCTGCCCTAAGTTTTCTGTCGACCTCCAATCTCACATCTCTGCCTTTCAGACATCTCAAATTGGATGTCTAGTAGACAGACATCTTAAACTCGGTACGTCCAAAATGGTACTTATTGTTTTTCCATCTAATCCTCCTTCCCCTCCTACCTTCCCTTATGCATGTCAGTTATTTTAATTTCCCTCAGCATGAAGCTTAAAATTCCAAAACTATCCATTCTAATAAATAGATCTTTTAAAAAAAAATGAAGAGAGCTGTAGAGGACACCACCATCCTTCTAGTCCCTCAGTAGGAATCATATGAATTCTTCTCCCTCTCCCTCCATATATCCAATCTGTTGCCAAGGCCTGTCATTTTCAGTTTTGCAACATCTTTCCAATATGCCCCCTCCCTGCCCCGCTCTGACCCTGCCACTGCTGTGGTGCAGCACGTCTGGATTACTGCAGTAGCCTGCTGGTGGGTCTGCCTGCCTCTAGTCTCTCCCCACTGCAGTCCATCCTCCATTCAGCCAGTAAAGTGATTTTCCTAAAGCCTAAGGTCCTACCAGGTCATTCCTGGATCAAATACAAAATGCTCTCTTAGACATTGGAAGCCCTTCGTCACCCAGCCCTCTCCTCTCTTTCCAGTCTTCTTACACTGCTCTCTACCACAAACTCTTTGATCCGGTGACACTGGCCTGGCTTTCTCATATACACTCCATCTTTTAGTTCTAGGCATTTTCCCTGGCTGTCCCCCATGCCTGGAATTCCCTCCTTCTACAGCTTCACCTGCTGACTTCCCTGGCTCTATTTTAACTGCTGACTAAAATTTCATCTTTTACAGGAAACTTTCCCAACCCTTCTTAATTCTAGTAGTACCTTCCCTCTCTTAATTGTTTTGTATTTTTCCTGTATATAGCTTTTCGTTCGTGTGTGTATGTCTACACACACACACGTACATATATATTTAATTATTATTTATTTGTTTTCATGTCTTTTCCTTTCAGTCGTGAGCTCCTTCAGGGCAAGGTCTGTCTTTTGCTTCTTTTTGTATCCTCAGGGTTTAGCACAATGCTTGGCACAAAACGGGCACTTAATAAATGTTTGCTGACTGAAGAGTGAATATGGATGAAGAGTATATAAAGGGGCTTATGCATGAATGCAGAGGGCTGGCCAAATCTAAACTAAACAATATTTGGGTGTTCAAAACCAGATGAAAAACCAAATATTATTTCAGATTTGCCATCATATGCTGTAAATTAAACACAGGCTTTAAACACTAGTCATTTTTCTAGTATCTATTCAGCCTTTCCTCATGTTTATTTCAGTTAGCCTCAGGCCCACATAGATACCTTCTTATACCTTATGTGTGTGCTTTTAAAAAAAAATTGAATTCTTATGTTCAGATAACAAGCAGCAACTTCTGTTGACTAGTGAGAGTTCATACATTGTGGTTAAAGTGCTGCACTTTAGTGCCAAGAAGACGTGTTCAAACCCAGCCTGTGATGCCTGCTTCTCAGAGTTACTGTTTCCTTTTCTGTAAGTAAAGGGACTGGCTTCTGAAATTCCTTTCAACTCAAAACCCAAGAGCTTAGTGAATGTGTTTTAATTTAAAACTTTTTACTTTTGCATATGAACTGCTGATAGAACTAATTTAGTAAGATTTTGCTAAGTGCTATCACCTAGTTTTACCTTTGTCTGCACTTTATCAATCTCTTCTGCTTTTCTTTCTCATCTCCTACTTGACTGTTCCTTTCATTATCTGTACTTCATTTTATGTTGATTGTTAATGGCTCTGACAGTCTCACATTGAAATGCCTTCTTATCCCTCTCTCACCCCCATAATATGCAAACAAGGCCTCCTAAGTGACTTTGTACTTGTCATCTGTACATTACAGTGTTGGCAGCAAGAATTTTATTCAGTAACCTTTATTTTCTGTATCTTTGAAGCATAATATGTTGCTGGTATGAATGTTGGCATTCTTATACTGTTAAGTTATTCTAGATATTACTGAAACATGTTTGTTATTCACTGAATAATGCAATCATTGGTAAAATTAGACCAAGTCAATATGTGTGTTTAGATTTCCATCAGTAAAAAAGTTACTATTTACTTTTACAGGAGGATTCTGTGATTTAAAAATTATTTCAACACAATGCTTTAAATGACAAGTTCCCAACCCTTAAAAAAATTACATTTAAAATATAAATTCTGTTTACTAAAATTAATTGCACGCACAATTACTCATTTTCACTTATGTTGCATAAAGAAGGCACATTTGTATCAATCACCCTAGGGTTATGGAAGGAATACCCAAGGATTCAAATGTGCTTTATTATCAGTCTTAGGGGGGTTATAATAAAATGATGTCCTAATTGCTGTTTCCTTAGCCATGTCTGATAGCTTGATTGCTTTCTCTCCATGTTTAGGGCATACAACAGTAAGCTTTTTACCCTCAGTAAAGTGTTGGAGAATGGGTCAGGTCCAGACCTCTAATTTTTTTCATAATATATGGCACCCCTGGTGAGGAAACTCCCCTTATCAATCAGATCTTCAGTAATTAATGATCTTAAAGTTGACTGGGGCAATGAGAGGTGTAGTGATTTACCAGGTATAACACAACCTTAGGTGACCGAGGTGACACTGAACCCCCTCCAAAACCATCTCTGTGTCCACTCTCCTGAGCTACCTCCATATAGCTATTAGCCATAAAGTTGATGGAATATAAATATTTTACAAAGGAATTGTTTTTTCAAAATGACTACAGAATGGAGGCTTTTTTCTTCACATTTCAGTCAGAGAAATACACTTGTAATATAACAATAAGTGTTATATTACAGTTAAATGTTAGAGTTAGCCCAAACTAATAGATTCTTAGACCATTAAAGTAGCAAATTTCCAACTTTACATTACAGAAAAGCAAGTTTGTAAAATGCCATTTAATATTTTGATGGAGCTGTGATTTCATTTGGTGAGGAATTTCAGATGGATGTCTCTCTGAATGCTTATGAGAAAGTTGCAGTATAATTGAGATTACTCTAGAACCCCTTGTGACCACTGTAATTGATGAGTGTATCTACAAATCTGTTACATAATCTCAACTGGGCCTTCATTGCAAGGCAGACATTCTACTCCTACCTAATTGATTAACCATCTCATTTCTCTATAACAACTTTTTCAAACTCTCTTTTCCTCAAACTTCCCACAGTAACCCATGACCCAAACTTCTCAGCTGAGGAGCTAATTTCTTGTTATTCAGTCGTTTTCAGTTATGTATGACTCTTCATGACTCCATATGGGGTTTTCTTGACAAAGACACTGGAATGATTTGCCGTTTCCTTCTCCAGCTCATTTTACAGATGAGGAAACTGAGGCAAACAGGGTGAAGTGACTTGTCCAGGGTCACACAGCTAGCTAGTAAGTGTCTGAGGTTGGATTTTAATTCAAGATGAATCTTCTTGACTCCAGGCCCAGCTCTCTATCCACTGTGCCACCTCACTGCCCCTATATCTCATTCACTTCTACTTCTCTGCAAAAATTGTGGCCATTCATCAAGAGTTCCCCTTCTCTCATCATTCTTTCACAGCATCCCCCACTATCTTCTCCTTAACTGTGACCTCAGATCAAAAAGTGGTCCTTCCCCTTGTCAAGGCCAACCCCTCTATATTAGCCCTTAAGCCCTTCCCATCTTCTCCAGAAGACTGCCCCCCTTTCTTCTCCCATTAGATTGTAAGCTCTTTAAGGGCAGGGACTGTCTTTTTCTTATTTGTGTCCTCAGGGATACAATGCCTGTTAGAGAATAGGTATTTAATAAGTGTTTATTGGATTAAATTGAAATATCACTCTCCTACTCACTTTCTTATCTTCATTCTTATCGACTGGCTTATCTACTACCTACGGATGTACCCATGACTCTTACATCCATTAAAAAAGAACCCTCATTTTATCATAATATGCCTTTAGAAAACAACCATGATCAGTACCTCCACTTTCTTTCCTCCCACTTGCTTCTAAAGCTTCTTCAGTCTCATCGTTCAACTGAAACTGTCTTCTCCAAAATTATTAATTTTATCATAATTTCCAAATCTAATGGCCTTTTGTCAGTCCTTCTTGACTTTTCTGTAGCCTTTGACACTGTTCTGTCTCTCTTGGTTTTTGTAACACTACTCCTTCCTGGTTCTCCGCCTTCCCATCCGACCATTTCTTCTATCTCCTTTGCTGTCTTCATCCCTTTTCACACCATTAGCTGTGTGTGTCCTTTACTGCTCTTTTTTGGACCCTCTTCTCTTTTCTCTCTTTACTGTGTCACTTAATGCTCCTATCAGCTCTCGCGGGTTCTATTATCACCTCTTTATGGATACTAATTCAAAGGCTTTTATATCCAACCCTAATTTTTCTCCTGAGGAGTAGCCCTATATCACCACTTCCTTTTTTGGTGACTTGAATCTGGATACCTTATAGGCATCTCAAACTCAGCCTCTCCAAAGCAGAAGTCATTATTCTTCCCTCTTCTGAACTTCTCTATTACTGTTGAAGACACCACCATCCTCTCATTTACTAAGGCTTACAACCTCAGTGTCATCCTTAAATGCCCACTCTCATCCCACAAGCTGCCAGATCTGGTCATTTCTACCTTCTCAGTATCTCTCAACCTCTCCTGTCCATTCGAACAGGTTCTTACCTGGACCTGCAGTAGCTTTCTTCATGGTCTCCCTATTTCCCTTAACAAGACAGTCCACTCTTTACCCAGTTCCTAAGGGGATTTTTTTTAAGTATAGATCTGATCATGTCATTCTCCCCCACTCAGTGAAGTCTTGTGTTTGGCATTTGAAGTTCTTCATAACCTGACCCCTTTCTGACAGAAGATACATACCTCTGAATTGTCCTCTTCCCTTCCCCTCACTGCGTCTGTGACCCAGCTACACTGGCCTACTCGTGTTCCTCACACACAGTACTCCATCTCCTCTCTCCCCAAATCTGAAATTTTCTCCCTTCTCAAGTAGGCCTCTTAGCTTCCAAGGTTTCCTTTAAGACTCATTCTGAGGCTCCCCTTCCCCCAACTGTTTGCCTCTTCCTATCTGAGACGCTCTTCAATATACTCTGTCATTGTCTTGTATTGTATTGTATGTGACACATCCTCCACTAAGATGGAAGCACCTTTCAGGGACTAAATTTTTTTTTCTTTTTAATCTCCAATGCCTGGTACTAGTATGCATTTTTAATATATAGTACATGTTTGTTGACTTAGGACAGGCCTCTCTTTTTAAAGTCCTAAGGTGATGCAGTAAATAGAGCCTTGGGCCTAAAATCAGGAAGACCCAAGTTCAAATGTGATCTCAGACACTTAGTACCTTGGGCAAGTCATTTCATCTCTATTTGCCTTGGTTTCCTCAGCTGTAAAATAGGAAAAATGATAGCACCTACCTCCCAAGGTTTCTCTGAGCATCAAATAAAATTGTATCGTAAAAGCCCTTAGCACATTGCCTGGCAGAGAGGAACTGTTGCCAATGTGTGTGCGTCGTGCTTCAGTGTTTGTAAAATGCCTTACACAAACATAAGCGTTACCGCATTTGGTCTTCACAACAACGGTGGTTACTATAGTTACTGCAGGAATGATCTCATTTGTTCAGATGAGGAAACGGCCTCAGTAAGCTCATGTGGCGTGGGCATGCTCAGACAGAGGCAGAGTTTGAACCCAGGTTTTGTCTCACTCCAAGTCTGAGTGCTTTCCTGACTATACTGTGTTGGCTCAAACCTTCTAAGTCTAAAAATAATTACTGGGGAAACAGTTTCCTAACAATCACTAGAAACAAGCCTCTCGCTAGACTTTAACCAGACCCTGTCAGCCATTTTTCCGTTCTTCGTCTTTCGCAGTAACCCTTGAACTGTTTCGTGTGTACAGTGTTGCTTCTGTGTTTACGGGGCGTCTAAAGCAGGAAAAGCTTAGTCTTCTGCTTTACAGCTCATCCCAATTTTCTGCCCTGGTGATAATTTGTATTTGGGGAAGTAGCCTCATGTTTGACTGTCTTTCTGCTGAACTCGATACCATTGGTTACCAAAAAGTCAGTGATGTTTCATGAGTCTTTCTTTCTCTTCTTACAGAAATATTGCTGACCCTAAAGGCTGCTGGTGGCTCCTTCTTTCTTCAGCTCCCTGGGCTCTTACTAGTTTGAAGAGCTGGCTGCCTTTGTTTTGACCCAGCTGACCTGCAGTTTTGCTGGAGCGAGTTCAGCTTCATCATAACTACAGATAGGACTCAGCTGATTCCCAAAGTGGAGTCAAAGTGGCTGTTGCAGGAGGCGCAGCCTCTTCTTTGACAGTCTGAAGCTCGCGTACAGACATTGCTCAGTCTGTTCACTGCATTCACCTTAGTGCAACTTAGATCTCTCCTGCGAAGTCAATGTTGACAGGCAATTTTCATAACCATGTCAGATTGAATGTATTTAAATGTATGTATTTAAGGAAAACAACCATGCTCTTGTTCTGTTCCTGTTTGGTTCTAGACACTGGTTTCTCACTTGATTTTCCCTGGCTAATCAGTCTGGTGCAAAGAATTGTGGTTTTATTTGGAAAACCGCGTTTTAAGCTAAAGTCTGCAAATTTGGGAAAGAAGCAGGGCAGTCACTGGGGATGGCACTGTATGCACAGAGATGCCTGTTAAGTTGATCAATTTACAAAAGGTCTTAGAAGATAGCTGGACCTGCTTTAAGATAGCTGGACCTTTTTGAAAGCGCTAAGGCTCCTTCCGGAATGGGTTTCCATTCACCCAACAGGCAGCAAAAGAGTCTATGGTCAGGCTCTTCATATTTAGAAGTACTTTCCTTTTTTTCTATAATAGAAAACCAGCCATCTCACAGAAATCATGAAGCCAGAAGAAATGTCTGTTTTTCCCTTCTACTCCCCAACTGACCCCACCCAATTAAGTTATCTGTAGACTTGGTTTAGATATATTTTAAACCCACTTGAATTAATATGCATTATTCTGGCTTTGAGATCTTCTTTACCCCTAGAAGGCCCCACCCCCAACCCCACTGTAGGGAAGAAACCAGGTCAGCCCTTAAATGTCATTAGGTGTTTGAATAGGTGCCAGCAGCCTATGCTGTGACCACCCACTGCTGAATCCTGAATTTCAGAAAACCAGGACAGGCACCTCTGTGAAGTATATTCATTCCTATTCTCAAACTCCCCTGGCCTACAGTATTGGGGGAGGTGTAGGGTGGGAAGTGGGGTGGGGGTGGGGGTGGGGGTGGAGGGGACAGGGAGGGTAAAAAACAGTATGTTCAGAATTTATGGCAGAGATCACTACAAATTTAGCCTTTGTCATCATGTGTTTTTATTTTGTTTCTTAGCCTCGCTGATTAAGCTGAAGTTTTGTAAGGTACATGAAATCCAGTTTATATGTAAACAAGCAATAATTTAAGTTGAGAACTTAAGCGTTTTAATTGTATGATTTTTTTTGTGAGGTATACATGTTGTGGAATTGATTCAAAATGAGGTACTTCAGTATTAAATTAGAGATCTTCATAGCAATGTGTCTCCTAAAGGTGTTTTGTAAAGGATCCCAATGCCTTGAATAGACCTAATTTGTAGGCTTAAGACTTTTTATTTTCTAAACCTTGTGATTCTGCTCATAAATCATTTATCTAATCTATATGATATGCAGCCACTGTAGGAACCAATTCTTGATTTTTATATGTTTATAATTCTTTCTTAATAAATCTTAGAGAAACTATGTTACTAAAGCCAACCACTTTTATGGTGGTTTTTCTTGCCCACTGTGGTGCATGAGTAACCTTTTACTAACTGGCTTCAGTTTCTGAGGACTGAATACCAAGAAACTGGAGGTTTTGGGGAGCTATTTCTTCCCCAGTCCCTGACACAAATACTTTCTTATTTCACCTTCAGAATAATGTCTTTTTTTGATGTCTAAAATGCAGTGCATTTTATATCCTATTAGCCAGGCCTTTTAGGAACAAAGGAGTTTTTCCTTGCAATTTGATTGTTTATCTGGCCAGGTGAAAATTACCCCTATTATATTTATATCTCTCTATATAATGTGAAATTAGGGAAAGTATATAGTGAGATATAAGCCCAAAGAGATGATTAAGACAGTCCCAAAGTGTTGGTCCACACTGAAGAAATTTTCTGGAATTCTGCATTTCAATACATTTGTTTCTGATTGAGGGAGATGTTAAAGATACAGGGAGGTGGCTAGGGATCAGTACCTTGGAGAGGTCACCGCTTCATATGTCCCACTGGAAAGACTGAGCTTAGTCAAGCCATTGGATTGTCTAGCTGAGGTAGGAAGGTAAGCAGCAGTTGGCCCTGAACTCCATGACCTCGTTGATAATAATGAAATTTGTAGTACATCTTCATTAATGTGACCAGTTGAAAACTTTATTTGAAAAGAATTTTTGTTTCACATGATCCAAGAGGAAATGGGGTTTTGATCTTTTTTCTTTGGGGGGTGGGGCATACAGTTCCTTTTTCAGTTGATGCCGTCCATGAGAGGTTCTCTTTTTGCTAATTAATGGATTGCCAATTTCACTGTTATATTGGTTCCAATCCTGATAAACTTGCAGGCCTGTTTTGTTTGCAGATTAGGCTGTTTCATAACCATTGCTCTTTTGAAGGTAACGAGATTGTATGTAATCGTGTGGCTCAGATCAAGTAATGGAGCTTTGCTTTCCATGGAATTAAGGAGGAAAAAAATTGAGTGAAGGAATCATCTGATCATATTGATCATACTCAAACAGGAAAATTAAAGCCAAATCAATTCCCTTCATTATCAGTATTTCCCATTCTATACACAGTAAATTTGTTTGACAGCGTACTTGGTTTTTGTTTAATAGAACAAATAATCAGTGTTCTACTATATTACTAAATGTGAAGAACACATAATGTGAAAAGTATACACATATAAACTTGGTTGTTTGACCCATTTAAGTGTTCATGTAACGTGGTGAGTTTAAAAAGTGAAGTGAGATGTTTTATTACAATGAATTAATTTGTTTGCACTCAAGAGTTGAAAATATTGCCCCCACCCCCTCTTCTGCTATCTTTTTTGGCCTGTATTAAATGAAAGCAATGTTTTTGCAGTTTATATAATGCAATTTTTAATCTGTGTTTAAAAATGGAGTTCGTCTGGGCTTAACACATGAAATGGGTGGCACAGTTAGTTCCACTTGCAGAACCCAAAGATACACAATCAGTTTTGAAATGCAACTTAAGCCATTAATTAATTGTTGGTGTGAACTTAAAGTTTTCTAGTATTTGTATGGTAGTGTGCTGCCTAAGAGCAAAAGCATTCTGTGCACAGAAGAAAATTACTGTAGTGGCTTTGATTTGAATTAGAATTTTCTCCCTGGTGTTTCTTTATAGACTAAAACAAAACCTTTTAAGTTTCATACTACAGGTAAAAGCTATGTGCAAGAACCTCAAAATGCTAAAATCTAGCATAATGCCTTAGATCTGTTTTTAAGTCTTGTATATTCCTACATAGCTGTCTGATGTATTATATTTGTATAGTGAATTGTGTACAATTTTGGAATAAGTGCATCATCACTTTCCTTTATGTTGTGAAACAGTGATGATGACACATTTCTTCAAACATTTAACTGTCCTTTTTTTTCTTTGTCATTTGTGGGTTTTATTTGTACAGTTCCTCATGAAGTTGCATCTGAAATGTGTGTATATGAAAAGATTATACAAGGGTAAAATTAAGCAATATATTAACTATGGTTCTTCAGGAGAAAGCTTACAATGTTTGGGTTGTGATTTACTTTCAAAACGGAGTTGACTCTGAACATCACCTTGTTCACCTGCATCGATGTTTGTATTTCTAGTGTGAGCAGTTTATGCAAAGGTAGATATATTCAGAGAAATTTTAAATACATTTATGCAAGTTAATATTGCTTTGCTGATGCTATTTGCTTATTTGATGTTAAATAATGCTATTGTAAATAAAGACTGTTGTTATTGCATCATTTAATAAATTTTAATGCCTTCGGGTTTTACATGGCTTTAGAGATTGCAGTGTGTTTATATTCATTTATTTCAGCATACTTGAAGTTAAATCAATAAATAAAAATGCTGTTCAGAGTGTTGTGATGGAAAGAGCTGTGGGCTTGGAGTCAGAAGAAAACTAATTTGCAGTCCTGGCTCTTTACACATCTTCACAAGTTCCAGGCACATCACTGAACCTTTCTGAGTTCTGGTTTCTCCTTCTGTACAGTGGAGATGATAGTACCCATAGTACTTTATCTCACAGGGATATTATGAGGATGAAATGAGATAATGTATGTTAAACAACTTGCAAATCCATCGGTGTAAGTTAATATTATCTTCCATTAGTCTTGTGCCTTTTACTTTTCAAAGCATGTTCACATCCATTGCTTCATCTATGTGGTATAACCAGTCTATAACGCCCTTGACAGAAAGTTGAGACCCATAAGAGTTAAATGCTGACAATGGCAGAGCCTGGAACTAGAACCAAGGGCACTGATTTCTTGCCCTTTCTACTAAAGTATGCTGCTGTCCACCACAGAGAATTACTTAGAATCTTTAAGAATTTGTAGTCATATGTGGCATTTTAAGTGATTGATTAATGGATCCTAAAGAATTAGTTGTTAACATTGACAAGAAAATCCAGTTCCTTTGTACCCCAAGTTCTGTATTTGAAAGTGATTCTGGTTATATAGCAACCAAAAAAAATTCCGTTGGCCTTTAAGAAAGAAGAGTCAGGGAGGGGGTGGCTAGGTGGCACAGTGAATAGAGCACCGGCCCTGAAGTCAGTAGGACCTGAGTTCAAATCCAGCCTCAGACACTTAACAAAAAAAACTAGCCATGTGACCTTGGACAAATCATTTAACCCCAATCTCCCCCTCCAAAAAGCAAAAAAAAAGTTCAGATAAGATGCATATACATAAAGAAATGATTACATGAAAGAATAGGGATTAAAAGTCCAGCCCAGTTTCTTGTCCCATCTACTTCATCACTAACTAGCCCTGTAACCATCATCTCTTAATTTCTCCTCTATCTTGAACAGTCATATCATATGATTTATTATAATACAAACTTTCAACTCTGCTGTGCTCGCCACATTATGAGGATGTATCATAACCGTCCTGAGAACCAACTAAGAAAATATGAAAAATCCTTAATGTGTGTGTGACCTTAGACAAGTCATTTCACTGCCATCTCTCCAATTTGAGATTGGATTATATAGTGAGCTGAGGTCATCTACTTAAGATAAGTGGGATAGTTAATATTTTTTTAAAAAATGAACCCAAGAATAAAATTCAAGCACTACCTTTTTAAAAAATCTTAATTTATGTCTTTCTTTTTATATTATCTTTATTTCCAAATCAAGACTTTTTTAAAAAAAGAAAAACATCTTTATAGCAAAACCAGTCAAACACATCAGCTGTGTCTGGCAGTATATGCAAAATTCCATACCCATGGTTCCCCACCTCTTCAAAGAAGAAAGAACAAGTAGAATCATTTCAAATTTAATTTAGATTTAATTTTCTTCTGGATAACAAAGACACAACTGTATTCTCTCAAATATGAAATAGGCAGGAGAGCCTTCAAGAAATTCTTTAAGCCCTTTTCCCCAGTGTGTGAAATTTAGGAAGTAGCTATAAACTCTTCCTGACATTGAAGAATTGGAAAAACTTTTTAAGACACACTTTTCCTGAGTATTTGCTAGAAATGTTTTGTGAACTTGTATTAATGAATAGTCAGGAGAGTTGTATACAAGTTTTACTAATCCTACATTTGAGCTGCATGTCAAAATTAAGTTTGAAAAATCGTCTCTACACCTTTAATCTTTCTGAAATGGTCTTGACAGTTTTGTAAATTTATTTTGCACTAAGATCATTTATGTTTGGCATAAGCCTAAAGTTTTGCTACAAGACCACTAATAGCTAGCATCCTTATGGCATTTTACATATAATGCTCTCACAACCACCCTGTGAGACAGGTGCTATTGTCATCTCACTCATGATGAAACTAAGACTTAAAGGGCAAATGACTTGCCCAGGGTCACACAACTGGTGTCAGACAGCCATCTTACCCATTTCCAACTGATGCCAACTCTACCCACCCTTACCACTATACTACACTAAAAAGGACTAAGCACAATTCAGTTATTTTTTTTAGATGATTGTTTTTAAGCTCTCTTGTTGAGTCCAACTATTCATGACCCCATTTGGGGTTTTCTTGGCAAAGACACTGGAGTGTTTTGTAATTTCCTTCTCCAGCTCATTTTACAGATAAGGAAACTGAGGCAGATCGGGTTAAGTGACTTGCCCAGGGTCACACAGCTAGTGTTTGATACCAGATTTTAACTTAGGAAGAGGAGTCTTCTGATGTCCAGCCTAGGCTCTATCCACTTTATCACCTACCTACCTTAAGCCTCTTTCTCTATACAGAGAGATTTGGTGAGTTACGATAAGATTAAGATCAAACCTCCCTGAAGTTCAGAAGATTCAGCAAAATTATTGTCTTTACTAGAAATATTTGTGTTTAGACAACGAGTCAGTGTAATATTTCAGTCAGATTTAATGGAACATTTGTGAAAGGACAGGGAAGTGCTAACTTACCAAGAAAGCCGATCTTACATACACAAAGATGGTGGTTGTTAAGTTGCCATTACAAACAATGCACCACCTTACCTTCTTTACAAGTGACAGAGGTGAAGCACAGGACTTGGGGTGAATCTCCCCCTTCAGATTATACCTTGGCTTTTGCCATTGGCAAACTCCATTTTGCTTTAACTCCACACAAAGGTGAGATTGAACAAGTAATTCATTTAAGCCTTCATTCATTGGTTAGTTACCACATCCCCTACTAATTTCTCACAGAAAAGCTTGTTGACTTCACTCATTTCATTTCAACAGTTAACTCTTAATTGTCTGCTCTGGGCAAGGCCCCTTATTAGGGGCCTCCAGTTCCTCATCATGGCATGGGAAGTGACTTGTTTCTCAGAGGTTGTGCCAGCAAAGTCCCACCTTTAGGAGGTCCTAACAAGCTTGGGAAAAGCTTTGAGGAGTCCAATGTCAGCTGTCTGAGGACTTGGGCCTAGAATCTGTTATCCAAGAACTAGCCAGGCTAAGTTTTCAGAGATGTTGGCTAAGGGGTGATAAGTTTTTTAGCCATAAGAAATAATACGTATAAGAATTCAGACAAACTTGGGAAAAATCACCCCATCATATTCAGCTCAGTCCCAACTTTTGGGACTTTCAAACTACTCAAGCTATGATGATGATCCTAAGATTACTGAAAATCTTTTTACGTATAAAAAGTAAAAATAGTTCGACCCTATTATAAGTGATCTTTAACGTTTTCCTTACATTTCTCCTAGATCTTGTATATCAAATTTCCATTGAGTTCTGGTCTTTTTGTCACAAATCCCTGAGAGTTCACTAAATGTCTTTTTTTTAAATTCAGGATTATACTTAATAGAGTAATCTAAGCAAAATAATTCACACATTTATCACTAATGAAAATGAAAGCAAGACCCGCAGATTTAAGATAAATTGGAGATTATCTCAAGGAAAGGCACTAGCATTAAGGGGGACTAGGATAGATGCCTGGGAATCTAGGAAGGAACCAGATTATGAAAGGTTTTAAAAACCAAACAGGATTTTAATTTGCTTCTGGAAGTAAGGAGAAACCATTTGAATTTACCGAATGAGTGTTGGGAGGGTGACATTGTCAGCCCCGTGCTTGAGGTAGATCACTTCAGTAGCTGAGTGGAGAATACACAGAGGTGGGAAGACCAACCAAAAGACTATTGCAGTTGCCCATGAGAGGACACATCAGGGTGGTTGGTAGTGTCAGAGAAAGGGGGTTACAAAGGATATGAGAGATACTGCCAAAGGTAGAATCAAAATGGAGAATCAAAACTGAGGTTAAGACTAGATAAAATAGATCTGAGAATTATTGACATAAAGGTGATCACTGAATCTATGGAAGCTGATGAGATTTCCCAGGGAGGGGCCCCCCCAAGAGGGCCCAGGAAAGAGCCTTTAGGGACCCCAATGATTAGTGTATATCACCTGGAAGAAAATCCATCAAAGGAGACTGAAAAGGAGCAATAAGACTGGTAGAAGGGAAACCAGGAGAGAGCTGTGTCATCAGAATTTAGAGAGAAGAGAGTATCAAGAAAAAGAGGGAGATCACCAGTATCAAAGGCTGCAGAGTCATGAATAATGAAGACTGAGAAAAAGGCCTGGTTGTGAAGGGCTTTAAAATACTCTACTTTGTCCTTGCAGCTATAAGAAGTCATTAGAGTTGTAGTGAGAAGATAGTGACAAGGTCAGATCTTCACTTAAGAAAAATACTTTGAACAACCATCTGGAGAATGGATTGGAAAGGAGACTTGAGGTGGGCCAAGTTCTATTGATGCAGTAATACAGGTGAGAGGTCATGAATGCCTGATCAAAGGGTCTTGGCTCTCTCACCCACCAGTGAGAAAGGGACAGTTGTGAGCAATGTTCTAGAGAAAGGAACTAGAGGTAAATTTGGTGCTTATTGGGAATGTGAGATGAGAGTAGGAGTCATAATTACAGTTTAGAGAGGGTTGCTTGAGGACATTGCTCTCAGCTAGCCCAGGGTGACATTGCCCACTCATGCTCTAGACTGTACTACATAGTAGTGCATAGTGCAAATGAGTAACAGGGCCTGTACTCAAGCCTGTCCTGGCAACACTACATAAACTTACTGTGTTAAAGCATGTCCAGGGCACTGTTTATTAGACACTGAGGATATAAAAGTGAAAGAAAAGTCATAATGCCTGTCTACAAAAAGATTATAGTCTACTAGGATACAAAACAACCTCATTGTGGCTACCATCTGTTTAATAATTCATAACTTCACAGTGACCACCATCACATTAGGTGTTTGTTTTTAAAACAAACACACACTGACTTCCCTTTTCCAGGATAGAAAAAAAAAATAGTGTCTCCTTTGCTCCTCTAATGACCCCTTTCTGTCTCAGAACCCGTGCAAATAAAATTCCTCAGAGTGACTAAATAACAAGTGATCCCACTGCTAAACTGATCCACATTAGGTGCTAGACTAGCACCTTCACTAGACATGGTATTGCAGCTGAATGAGTCAATCTTTGGAGCTGCCTCTCTGATGTTCCACTTCTAATCCAGGGATTGACATTTTTGTAATTGAAGGAAATGCTTAATTTCAGTTGCCTGTTAGTGAAAATAAAATGTAGTATTTTTGACAAGTTGAAAGACCCTCAACCCCAGCTATTCTCCACTTAGCTGTTTACTCTTTGATGGCAACTGTAGTATTCATCACTCCCAGTTTCCATCTTAGTTGATACCTTCAGCTAAATAATATGCTCTTTTAGGGAAAAGCAGTGAAATGTATAATAATATTGCAAAAGCCCTTGCAGCTCTGCTCCTTCTGCAAGATTCTTCTCTTCCACCTCTCAGCACCAGGTGACAATGCCTAGAAAGATCTTTTGTCTTCTTTCCTCAGCAACAGCAGATGGCAGTACAGAGCAAAGTTTATCCTCTCCACTCCTCAGCAGCCGGTGACTACAGAAAGAACTTCAGCCTTTCTCTGGCCAACAAATCTGCCTGGTAACAAATGACAGTGCAGTGAGAGAGTCTGGTCTCTCCTTGACAAAGCTCTGAAATCTCTCCTTCTGGCATTCTACCCTAATCAACTGGGTCCTTTCTCTCTGAAAGAGTCCTCACTTTATCTTATGGCTAGTAACCAAATTCTCACCTCTCAACAAGCAATAATCAGCTAAATCAGCATTAGTTCCATAATTACAAAACAGTTCTGGTGTTCATATTTTCCATGTATTAACCTCAAAGTTCTTCAATGTTCACATGCAAATGAATCTTTGAAAGTGAGTTTGTCTGAAATGAGCAATTGCTCTCTGATAATAGGAGGCCAGCTTAACTCTCCAAACATCAAAAGCAAAGTTATGCCCCAGACAAGTTTTTTTGTCAAGTCACCCCAACCCTCACACACTAGCATAATATTTCATATGTTTACACCTGGGGCTTCCCTGCACTGATATAAAAAATGTATGTGTTTATTCAATGTTTATTTTAGTCAAAGGTACATTTACCACTGACATCTCTCATCCAACTACATAAAAGAAATAAAAGCTGTTTCCAAGAGCCCAGACACAGTGCATAACATATATCACATTTTCAATAAATGTTTGATTATCTCTCTAATAGAATGTAAGCTCTATGAGTGATAGTAGGGATTGGTTTGTTTAGTTGCTTTTTTTTAAATTCTTAGCACCTAGTACAGTGCTTAGCACATAATAGATAACTTAATAAAGGTTTGTTGATTGAGATAGGAAAGCTATATTTCTTAGCTAATTGCCTGTTTCTCAGACGGCTCAATGCTTTGTCTCTGACACAGGCAGAGGTTATATTTTTGTTCAAATTTCACAGATGATATAACTGAAGATCCCTCAAAAAGGTTGAGCAATATATTCAGGTCACTCAGCAAGTTAAGGATAAAAACAGTCCTTACTGTCACTCAGAACTACCTTTAGTGCTCTTAGATACTGTGCTAGGCTTCTTTCCAGCAAGAGTAAAACAGGATTTGACAGAGAATAAAGAATGTGGGGACCTGCAAACTAGAATAAATGGAATTAATCCCATGTCCTTTTTCTTCCTCCAATAAAGCCAAGATCTACAATTTCGCATCTTCTTTCCATGCCAAATAATAGGTCCTCATGTGTGGAGGAGACTTGAAAAAAAGTCTCAATGTATAAATTGCTTAAGTAAGTACAGGTTGACAGTATCTACTCTTCCCCTCCCTCAAAAATTACAGCATTACAGCTACCATTCTAATGTTCTTGTCTAGGTAAAGGTGGCGCGGTGAATAGAGAGCATCAGCCCTGGTCAGGAGGACCTGAGTCACACTTACTAGCTGTGTGACCTTGGGCAAGTCACTTAACCCCAGTTGCCTTGCCTTCTCCCCTCAAAAAAAAAAAAAAAAAGGTATTTCATTTGCAGTCTGTTCCTGGCAGGAAAGGTTTAAGACTTCTAAATGCACCCTGGCAGATACAGATTTGCATCCATTTACCAAGGCAAAACTACTGATGAGTTCTTAGGGTCTTCTCCATTTTTTTTTTAATCTATCCCCAAACCATGGGAATGAATTTATATCATAGGATTTGGAACTGGAGACTTTGAGAATCATTAATTCAACCCCATCATTTTGATAGATGCAGATCATCGTTTTTATTGTACTATATTATGAAAATGCTTATTTTATTCCATAAATTAAAAATAAAATAATTTTTTAAGGTCACACAGGTAAAATGTAAAAAGTTGAAATTAAAACCCTGGTCCTCTGTCTCCAAATCCAGTGTACGTTCTACTCAGGCTGCCTCTCCCAGAAATGGATTAGACAAATAAGGAAATAAAGTCATTCCTAAGGTATTTTTCTGATACTCAAAATTACTTTTTCATTACCAAAGTATGAAAATTTCCTCACCACTTACTTAACATCTGACAGAATTTGCTCAGTCTCAATAAGCTTTGGAGAAACGTGCTTATGGTTTTTCCCACTGGGGGGCCCCAAAGCCCAAGCTAAGTTGGAGTTAAGTCACCAGACCCTTACATACAGGGAAGAGCCATTCTTCAAGAGCTTCAGACTCACGAGGGTCCAATGCACCCACATCTACTATGAAGACTCAGTGGAATTTTCCTGGGTTGGCAATTTCTCCCAGGAAGCAGGTGCCAGCTTTTCTCCCCACCCCCACACAGAAATCGAATCAATCCAATAGGCACTAAATAAATATCAGTTCAATAGACCCCGGCTAGTAGGGGTGGCTAGGTGGTGAAGTGAATAGAGCACTGGCCCTGGAGTCAGGAGGGCCTGAGTTCAAATCCAGCTTCAGACATTTGACACTAGTTATGTGACCTTGGGCAAGTAACTTAACCTCAATTCCCCTGCTTTCCTCCCTCCAAAAAATAGAATAAAATAAACACCAGGTAGGCTTTAATGGACTAAGAGAGTCTTATTGGTGTTACAGCTTTGCTACTGTTGGTTTTCCTCATTTTGGCAGCATATGGAGCAAAGGATTAGTTGTCAGCATCTTTTTGATACTATACTTTGGTGTAGGCGTGTGTGTGTGTGTGTGTGTGTGTGTGTGTGTGTGTGTGTGTGTGTGTGTGTGTGTGTGTGTGTGTGTGTGTGTGTAGAATTCCCAGTGGAATCCAATGTATCCTCCACTCACTCCCTCTTCACATTGTCTACTTTTTACAGTTCCTAGGTTCCTTCAAAGCTCAGCTTGGGAGCCTTCCTTGATCTCCCAGTTCATTCTCTAAACCATCACCGTCTATTCCTTTTATATACATAATTTGTTTATATGTTGCCTCCTCCTTACAGGGAGGTAGAATATGGACATTTTTCTCACACAAAAGAGGGATGCAAGGAAGAACTTTTATGGGGGGAGAGGGAGAAAGCTTGAACCTAATTCTCAGCGGAATTGGTTGGAAGAAGGAAGAATATACTTAGGTGGGTGTAGCAATCTATCTTACCCAACAGGGAAATAGGAGGGGAAGAGAACAAGAGATAAGAGGGAGGGGGCAAGATAAAAGAGATGGAAAAAAAGTAGCCAGAAACAAAACAGACTTTTGAAGAAGGACAAGATAAAAGGAGAGAGAGAACAATAAACAGAAGAAAATACGACGGAGGGAAATACCCAATAATCATAACTGTGAATGTGAATGGGATGAGCTCATTCATAAACCAGAATCCAGAATCCAGCAATATGTTGTGTATAAGAGACTCACTTGAAACACACACAGAGAGAGTTAAAATAAAGGGCTGGAACAGAATCTAACACGCTTCAGGCAAAAGGAAAACGGCAGGAATAGCAATCTTGATCTCAGACAAAGCAAAAGCAAAAAAAAAAGACCTAATTAAAAGAGATAATCAGGGAAACTACGTTTTTCTGAAAGGTACCATGGACAATGAAGTAACATCAAAATGTTTTACAGCAAATTTCTCTGAAAAAAAATCTTTTCTCAAATACACTCTTTAGAGCATAAGTTCCTTGAGGGCAAGGACTATTTCAGTTTTGCCCAGAGTTGTCCAGAGCTAGTAACTGGGGACAAGTATCAGTTAGATCACTGATACTCAGATCACTGACTCAGATCAACAACTGGTCTGTAACTTATTAGTCTCACAGATTTGCCCTGGGACACTAAGAGATTACGGGACCACACAACTAGGCTGTGTCCCAGGCGTGTCTTGAACCCAGGTCCTCCTTAACGAGAAGCCAGCCCTCCAGCCATAACTGTGGGGATTTAAACCAGTTTGTTTTCCCTTTCCTGGGTGCTTACTTGCCTTTTCCCCAGAGACATCCTTAGGACAGAATAATGTCTTCTTGCCTTTAGTCACCCTTCACTGAATGAGAAGGACAAATTCTCTGGACCAAAGGATGATGGGATCAAGTTTCTAATCTTAAGTACTCCAGGGGTAATTATAATGCTAGGCTGGGAAATAGTTTCAGCTCTCCCTCCTTTCCCCTACTTTAGACTCCCCAAGGGAGACTCTGAATTACGATCCATAACAATGGCTTCCATTCCCACCTCCATCTCCCCCCCTTCTCATTTTTCACACTTCAGGGCAGCTAAATCAAGCAAACCCAGAAGGGGGCATAATTAGCCCACTGTCTCTAGTCAACAGGACCCGGCTTTGTAGCCTATGCTAAATCTAGCCAGTCTAGAGGTACTGAAGCCTCCCCCCTTTAGTCCATTAAGCTGGAGTGGCAGCCTTCAAGAAGATGACAGGCCCTGCCCAGCCACCCTGCCTTAGTGACTGAATGACAGTGAATCAATATGGGAATGATTTTTAAAAAAATACTTATTAAGCACTTAGTATGGGCCAATTATGCCCTCAAGAAGCTTAGATTGTATAGGGGAAGACAACACATTTAAGGAAGTGCAGGCAAGAGAGGAATCTTTTGATTTGGAAAGTTGTAAGTTGTAAAAGGAGGCACTGAGGACTAAACTGATGGACTCTTAGCAGAAGCAAGACAGGGCTGATCTGATTATGGATCCAGAATTGGCCACAGTAGTTGGTGAGAAGTAGAGGGAGTAGGGGAGAGGGGGGACAGCAAAGGACTAGATGACCTGGGCAAGTGAGACTAGCACCAGTGGGGTTGGGGGTTAGGGAGGAGCATTCCAGACCTGAATAGGTCAACTTTTGCAATCAGGAAAACTTTGAAATTAGCATGGTGGATTTTATGTGTGTGTATATATATATAAACATCCAACATTTTACATATATATATATATATATATATATATATATATAATGCTATGTTATATAATATATCATTATATGTTATAGTATAGTGTATTATGTAGTATATTACGTATTGTATTGCATTACATTACACTTTATTACATTATGATGTTTGTTTTGTTATGTTACGTTATGTTACCACACCTAATACAGATTCTCAGTTTCACATATTCCTCTTTTTCTGTTCTACTTTGTACATGGAAATATTTCTCTCTCTTTAACTCTAATTCTGTGGCTTAATTCTACATTGTCCACAAGGAAATTTTGACTTTATATTAATGTCAGAATTTATTTTCTCTCTAAAGCTGTTCAAATCCCATCCAAAAGCCATGTTTCTTCACATACATACATTAGTAGTTTTTTATTTAAACAAAATTCTTTTTCTGCTTCTATTAGGTATCAAAATGTTTCGTGTATCTTCAAGTATGTGATAATTTGTACAAATCTCTTCCTTCACACAAAAATGTTCTTTCTGTCCTTTTCATCACAAAGCTATTCAGTATAAAAAGATTCTTAAAGGGACAATATATTTTGCACATAGAGGAAACTTATCTTTCCATCTCAATCAAGAAAGAGGACTTCTCTGTCTTTCGCAGCTTTGTATGTCTAGGTGACCAAAGGGGGGGTAGATTTGGACTTGGGGAGGCCCTTTTTCTCTGGGCAGGCTTCCTTACCCTAATTGGGCTGGCAGATCAGAAGGAGGCCTTTTCCAGAAGAGGCACTGATGATGGACTCCCTCTCATTCTCTGTCCTAAGTTTGGAAGCTGCATCTCTCCTCCTCTTCTCAGTCTTCTGGTTTCTGCTCTCATTTTCTGACATCAAGAACCTCAGAAAGGACTCATTACAAGTAGTGACCCATCTCAAAGGCATGTTGAAAAACCTAAATCCACAGTTGTCTCGGATACAGAACAGACAATACATACATTTCCTCATAGTCCACAAATTGTCCTTTGATTGACCATTTCTCAGCTTTAGCCCTCAAAACTCTGGAAGTAGCTGTATGTAAATGAGCCAATGGACCACAATGCACTGCATCCACATTTACTTCAGTCTTTCATCTTGCCTTTGCTGCTTTCAAATACTCTTAAGTACATTTATCTGAGGCACAATTCTCTCTCAACTTCCCAGAACTCTCCTACAGTTGCTTTTCCTCACATGAATGTTCTTTTTTCTACCACTTTCAGCAAATAACATACATGTACAAAAGGGATAGTACCTTATATAGTTGAAGAAACTGAGACCCATAGGGGCTAAAGTGACTTGCCCAAGGTCACACAGCTAGTACAAGGCAAAGCCAGTGCTTGAAGCCAGATATTGACTCCAAATCCAGCACTTTCCAATGAAGCAATTTAACATCTTTTCATGAAATGTCAAAGGCCAAGCAGTCCAACCTATACCCAGGCTAAGAAACCCCTCAATAATTTCCCTAAAAACAGGAAAGAGCACTGGAATGCAAAGTCCTGAGTTCGAATGTTGCTTTTGATGCTTACTACCTACATGACCATGAGCAAGTCATTCAACTTCTCTCTCCTCTATTTTCTCATCTGTAAAATGGAGAGATGGAACAAGATAGTGTCTGAGGTCTCTTTCAGCTCTAGGACTACCTGTGATCAGATCCTGTGATGAGGAGCTCACTATTTCCTGAGGCAGCTCATTCCACTTTGGGATAGCTCTAATTGTTAGGATATTTTCTGTTAAATAAGGATCTTCCCCTTCCCATCTTCTAACCATTTGCCCTCTAGGGATAAAATAGAACAAGCCAAAACCCCTGTTTGTGAAATAACCCTTTAAATATTTGGAAAGAACAATCATGTCATCCTCCAACTTATCTTTTCTCCAGATTAAATAAATGGAGTTCTTTCAAGTAGCAATTCCTGTGATGAGATTTCAAATCTCCCACCAACTCTTCCATTTGATTCTTCCATCTAGGAATGTGCTCTTTCCTGAAAGTGGCCTCTAGGACTGAACATAGTACCCCAGACATGGCATGACTATGGCAAATCTGGGTGGCCCTGGCTTTTCAAAGGCTAGGAAAATTTTGTGTAGGGAGATGGCGGATAATGAGCTTATATAGTGTCTGAGGACCTCAACTGGCCTAACTCAGTTTGCAGACGCTTATTGCCAGAAGATTGGCAACCAGATGGTATGGTTTTTCAACCACAGCACTTAATGAAAGACCATCTACTAAGATAAGGAAGGACTGTGATTTATGTTGGAGCAGCCAGGTGGTACAGTGCTGGGCCTGGAGTCAGGAAGTCTCATCTTCCCTGAATTCAAATCTGCCCTCAGATACTTACTAGCTGTGTGACCCTGAATAAGTCACTTAACCCTGTTTGCCTTTGTTCCTGAGCAGTAAAATGAAGGAAGTGGCAACCCACTGTTGTATCTATGCCAAGGAAGCCCCAAATGGGGTCACAGAATTGGACATTACTGAAACACACACACACATACACACACACACACACACACACACACACACACACACACACACAATTTATTTGGGAATCAAACACTGACGAAATCATATCCTGAAGAAAATGTGAGTTTCCATTAGCATTGCTTTAGAAGGAGGGAACAAATCTTTTTCTGACTTAAAGAGAAATATGAACATGGATTTATTGTGTGTCAGTTACTTTTCTCATTTGTGTATTTCCCATCGCCAGTAAAAAAAAAGTATTGATTACTTGGAGGAATCTATGTTTTGCTCTGCCTTGGGGTTCAAGGCATTTACAATAAACTGTGACTGAGAAATGGTAGGTTGATGTTTTCTACCCTGAAACATATATTTCTTTTTTTATTTTCATAACTCCTCATTTTAATCAGGTTAGCCAATGTTTATCAATTTTCTTAGCTTTCTTCATGGCAATGTTTGCCATGAACTAGTTTTTAGTTTTTGTTTTTTGGATGTTTTTTAAGTCAACTTTTCTAATTTGCCTATTATTTCTCTTAATTTTAAATTTTTTCTTTTTTGTACTTCTATTCCATTTGTTGGTTGGTTTTCTAAATTTAAAAAATTTCACATTCATTTGATTTATTTACTCTTTTTCTATTTTGTTAATGTATGTTCTCAAAGATATGATTTTATTTTTCCTTGTTTCATACACTTCTTAATATCCATTGCACTCTTGAAACTTTGACAATCAGGTTTTCATCTTAAACATCATCATTATAGCAGCTGACATTTATATAGAGCCTATTGTGTGCTAGAAACTGTGCTAAGCACTTTATCTCATTTGATCCTCACAGCAAACTCAGGAGGCAGGTGCAATTATTATCCCCATTTCATAGAAGAGGAAACTGAGGCAAAGAGAGGTTAAGTGACTTGCCCAGGGTCACACAGCTAGTAAGTGTCTGAGTCTGGATTTGAATTCAGGTCTTCCTGATCTAGGCCTAGCACTCTATCCACTCTAATGGTCTACTTGCCAAGATGGCTGCCTGAACAGGAGGTAGGCCACACCTATGCCAACAAAACCATGAAGTTCTCAGAAGACCATATAATGATCCAAGTAATTGGATGAGATTCCATAATAAATTATTTCTTTCACCCCAGAATGGCACAAAGTCAGCCAAGCTGCCCCAGCCCCAATCCCATCCACCAGGAAAATCAGCACCAGTGCAGGGTAGAATCACAGCTCAACTAGAGAAAGCCAGCCACAACCTACAAGGCTCTGTGTTCCAGGTCAGTAAGAGCCCCATGGTGGAGGGCTCTTGGAAGCCATCAGAATGACAGCAAACTGCAAATCACCAAGTGCCACAGCGCTGGATCTACACAGTCCAGGCCCAGGACATCTCTATTCTGCAATGGCAGAGAAGGACTTAAACATCAAGGGCTCTAAATTTCAAAGATCCAGGGGAGCTGAACCAGGAGATAAAAGTCAAGCTATGAGCTAAGAGGACCAAATAGGGCTAACTACCCTACTTAAAAACAACAAGTGACAAAACCTGGCCCTGGCACAAAGCCCCAGTTGGGAAACAAAAGCTAGAAAGATGAGTAAATCAAAGAAAACACCATCTAATATAAAAAATTAATGCAGCTCTAACTCTACAAAATCTGCAAAGACCAAAGGAAAAATGGATTCTCCATATATACATACATACATACATATATATATATGTATGTATGTATGTATATATATGTCTAAAAGTAAAAAAGCAAGAGATCTAAAATGAAATAAAAAGACTTTTAAAACCAGGATAAAAAAATCTCGACACTAATTTCAGGACGTCATAAATGAAAACCACTGAATTTCCTAGAACCAGAGGGTAAAGAGGAGATAGGAAGAATTCATAAGTTACCTCCTCAAGATTTGAAAATAAAACTGAATTTTGAAAATCACCTCCTGAAAAAAACCCAAAAATGCAAAACCCCAGGAATGTTATGGCCAAAATCCAGATCTGCCACATCAAAGAAAAGAATCCTTGAGGTATTCTAAATGAAGCACCTCAAGTACCAAGGAACCACAGGATCTTAAAAGACCTGGCATCTTCTATTAAAAACCAGAGGAGATACCATAATATGATATTCCAAAAGGCAAAATATATAGTTTTACAAACAAGAATAATTCACTCTTTAGTGTTGAGTATAATCCAATAGAAGAAAAAAAATGAATCTTTAATGGAATAGAGAACTTTCAAGCTTTTCTGATCAAAAGATCACAGCTGAGCAAGATCTTTGAAATATAAACACAATGCCAGTCAAGTGAACACAACAGGGAAATCAGTCCACAAGAATAACAACAACATTGAAAAATCAAACAGCTATGAAAAAACTAAGAACTCTGCAATAAAATACAAACTTGAGAGTCCAGAGAATCATAAAGGGGGGGAGGGGTGCCTAGGGGGAAGAAGGAGTCCAGAGAAACTTAGAAAGGCAAATTAATTTGAGCATTCGAAAGGGGCAATATGCTGATGCAATGCCAGCATTGTAATGGGAGAAGAAACAAGTATTCTTTCAGAACCTTCCAAAGGTTTTGAGGGTGTAATAAAAACAAGAGGTCTATGGAGGTGGATTTGTGTTGTTCTGAGGGTTTGAAGAGGGAAAAAAGAGAAGGGAAGGTAAAAGGAGGAATATACTAATGTAGAAAGGATATAGGGATTGTAATTATTATTTCCCATAATTGGAGTGAATAAAAGAATATGCAAACATGGAGGAAGAGATTGGGGGTGTAGACATGGGATAAATCTCACTTATGGGAACGAAGGGGAGTTGAAGACCTCTCCCTTCCAAATATACATACCTACCTATATATCAAACGCAACAGGGTAACTGGAAGGGCTGGGGAGTGGCAATAAAGAGTGAAGATAATCCTGGGGAGGGAATTGTCGTGACCAAACTTCCATTTTTGAAGTAGGAATTAAAAGAGAAGAAGAAAAGAATGAGAATCTGAAAGAGTATCTTTGATTGCCTGCTGTAGTTCATCCTTAGTTTTCAAAGAGGACCAATGACATCACGGGGTTATTGACTTGAACATGAATTGGATTTAAGTGAAGCAGAGCTCCACAAAGTCATTTGCCTCACTCTCACTTCCAGAGTCATCACAAAGTCCTGTGGCAAGACAAAAATCAAGATGATTGTTGATAGCCTGGGATACAGTGGATGACCTTGGTGCCTTGTATGCCTAACCAAGCTCTAAACTCTCCACAGTGCCTGCTTCAGTTGTCTTCATGGTGTTTGGAACAAATTGTTCTCATCTGCCCATTCCACTAGAGAAAGTCTTTACATGCTTGGGATAGACATCCCCCTCACTCATTGTCAGGTTTCAGGCTTGTCAGTTATCTTCAACCTGGCTTATCGCATCTGCCAAGATGTGGCCCCTGTACCTGCTACAGCTTCTTGGAGCCACAGGTGAGAGTTGGGTGAGAAGTAAATACCAAAGGTGAATGAGCAGCCCTAAAAAGGGCTGCCCTCATACAAGAGGTGCTAGTCTTCACTGAACACTTCATGATTGCCTCTTAGACATTTGTGGAGTCACTGAACAAATTGTGGTATATGAACATGGTGAAATATTATTGTATCATAAGAAATGATGAAAGGGATGATCTCAGAATCCTGAAAAGTATGAACTGATGCAGAATGAAGTGAGCAGAACCAGGAGAACGATTTATAAAACGACTGCAAAATTGTAAAGAAAAACAACTTGGAAACACTTAAAAATTCTGATCAAAGAAATGACCATCCATGTTTTCAGAGGATCTATGATAAAACATGTTACCCCATCTCCTGAGAGAAGATAGATAAAAATACAGAGACATATTTTTTTGGACATGGCCACTGTGCAACTTCGTTTTGCTTCATTATATTAATTTTTATAAACGTTTTCCCCCCTTCTTTCCCTCAGGTAATGGGAGAGGGGGAAGAGAGTTTAGTGATATCAACACCTCTCCCCTCAAAAAAGATGGACCATTGTAACATTTTTAAAATGTATAGAAAAGGACAAAAACAAATTCAGAAGCACAGACATGCAGAACAATTTTGAAACTGATATGTAAAATATATACAATTCAAAAACCAGTTTCATAAATTGAGAGATGAGAGAGGAATTAATGAGAGGAGATGGAGAGAGACAGAATGGGGTAGATTAGCTCATATAGAAGACACAAGGGAAAACTGTTACAATGGAGGGGAAGAAGGAAGGCAAAAGGGAATGGGTCAACCTTACTCTCATTGAATTTGGCTTAGGGAGGGAATGACATACACACTAAATAGGATATCTTGCCCTACAGGAGAGTAGGGGGGAAGGGAATGAGAGGTGGGATGATGGAGGGGCGGACAGGTTGGGGGGGGAGGGTAGTTAGAAGCACACACTTTTGAAAAGGGACAGGGTCAAAGCAGAAAATTGAACAAGTGGGGGACAGGATAGGATGGAGGGAAATGTAGTCAGTCTTTCACAATATATCTACTATGGAAATGTTTTGCATAGCTACACACATACAACCTATATTGAATTGCTTATCTTCCCAGTAAGGGTGAGTGATGAGGGAGGAAGGGAAAGAATTTGGAATTCAAAGTTTTAAAATCAAATGTTTAAAAAAATATATTATTTTTTAAAATGCAACTGGGAAATAAGATATACAGACACTAGGGTAAGGAGATCCATCTTGCCTTACCAGAAAGGTGGAGGAGGAATGGGGGAGGATACAGGAGAGAGCAGACTGGAGGAGGAGGTATACAGTGGGATTGCTCTTTTGGGGTGGTGGGTAGAGGAAAGACGGAGAGAAAGTTTATAACTCAAAATCTTGTGGAAATGAATGATGTAAACTAAAAATATAATCAGCCCCAAATTAAAAAAAAAGTTTCATATAGAATTCTATTTTTGTGATCTGCTTTGTATATGGAAATGCTTTTTGGTGTTTAAGTTCAAAATTTAAAAACACGAATATGGGAAAGGCTACAGAAAAACATACTAATGACTGCCACTGGACCTGTTGTTTAGTCTCATTCTTGTGAAAACAATTGGTAATTATCCTAGAAAAGTCACTAACCTATTCAAACTCTTTTACCCAGCAACACCAATACCAGTAATTCGACCCACGAAGGTCAGATAAAAAGAGAAAGGTCCCATATGTGCAAAATAATTATAGCTAAATGTTTTAAAAGAGAAAGAACTAGAAAAATATGGATATCTATCAGTTGGCTAATGGCTGAGTGGGCAGCTAGGTGATTCTTTGGATAGAGTGCAGGACCTAGAGTCATCTTCCTGAGTTCAAATCAGGCCTCAGACCTTTACTAGCTGTGTGACCCTGGCCAAGTCACTAAAGCCTGTTTTGCCTCAGATTCCTCATCTGTAAAATGAGCTGGAGAAGGAAATGGCAAAAATACCCCAAATGGGGTCACAAAGAGCAGGTACAACTGGAAATGACTGAACAACAACCATAACACATGTAATGGAATAACAATGAGATATAACAAAAAACTAATAATAATCTAGCGTTGATGTCAGAGTGGTGGGGTAGTGTTAGTGAGGAGAGAGGGCTATTCACTCCTAACTTCCCATCGCCATCTTGGTTGGGTTGCTCATCTCTAGCCACTCTCCTTAGGCCCTTTCCCACTGATCACTACCCCAGCTCTTCTCCAGAAATACTAACGTTTTTTACTTTGAAAGGGAGGAACGATGGAAATAAAATGATTGAGGCCTTACTTCTCCTACTAATAAAACTCAAAGCCCAGAAAGATCCAGGTCCACATTCCTTACCACCCCCTAACTGCTGCCAATAAATTATAAAATGTGAATCAATAATTCTCTTTTATTCAGCTTATGCCCCAAGCCAGAATTTTCATATCATTGTAGTAAAATTTCTCTTTCTCTCTCTTCTTTCTGCCTCTCTGTCTTTCTCCCCCAGGAATTTCCCTACTTCCTGTTTTCTGTTACATTTCAGTAATGAAACAAAGATTAGAGATGTAATTTTTGTTGTTCAGTCATTTCAGTTATATCTTACATTTTGCTACCTCATTTGGGGTTTTCTTGGCAAAGATACTGGAGTGGTTTGCCATTTCCTTCTCCAGCTCATTTTTCAGATGAGGAAACTGAGGCAAACAGGATTAAGTGATTTGTCCAGGGTCAGATGTCTAGTAAGTGTCTGAGACTTTACTTTAGAGGGAAAAAAAACCCAACAGCTTTTAAAGCAGAAGGAAAACAGAAAGCAAAAACAACTCCATAAAGCCAAATCTCAATAGAAAGACATTGAAAGAATAGACATATAAGCTCTCCCAAGTCAGAAGGAGAAATGCAGAAGTGTGAGAAATCACTAGCCTTGATATGAACCACGCCCAGCGTCTATTCTGGGCCTGTGGCACATGGCTCTGTCTCCCATTTTACTGCTCGTTGGGGCTATTTCCCCAGGACACCACCTGCTCTGTCACCTCTCTGGCTTTTTACACTGTCTCTGTTGCCACTACCAGTGGAAGAGGCAACATCTTCTCTTCTGCCTTGCCCAGGGATGTCTGATCTCACTTGTGTCCAGCTGCCAGTCACCTAGAGTCCCTAAACTGCTGATGCTTCTTATCTTCTTGGACCTGGTACAGGAGTATCCCACTCTGGAACTGAAGTAGCAAATAGGACCTTGGTCAAGTTACCACGTCCAAGACTGAAGCAGTGGTTGGACCCTGACCTGGGCACAAAGTGCCAGTCCAAGAACTGAGATGTTGGTGTATGGGAGGAGTGAAAACTTCTCAATTTGGGGTGGTTCACTTTTCAAATTGCTTCTGTCAATCACTTTTATGTTCCTTTGTCTGTTTTCCCCGCCTTGGTGGGACCCTCCTCTTATCTTTCCTTGCTGTCCCAGTTGGGGAAGTATTTGGTGAAGTATGCCTCTCCACCAATGAGAGGGGAAACAGTCGGGGAGGGGTCTTGACTAAGTTAGGTTATAAATTCCAGTACTATCTTTTGTAACTTGTCTCTTCTCCATGATGAGTCATGGGGAAGACCACTCTCTTCTCCCAGGGAAGAGAATAAAGTCCTGTTCTTATCCTAAGAGATCTCTGTGTTTATTTCTTTTCACTAAATTAAGGATGAAGGATATTTTTCATCCCAAACATTGGAAATAAAGAAATGGAGCTATAGATGCTTGAGATTTTACAGAAGTAGAATCAACAAGACTTGTTCATTGGGTGGGAAAAGTGAAAAATAGTCCAAAGATTCAAAGTGTAGGAGGCAGCATGAATGGTGGAGACAGATTAAAAAAAGAAAGAAAGACTCTGTTGGTTTAGGGGCAAAGTAATGCCTGACCCCAATGTATTATTTCTGAATTTTAATTTTCTCATTGTAAATAAACTCTTAAAATTTACCTTTGCTCCGGAGAGGATAAAGTCAGAGAGTAGAAGGCAAAGAGGGAACAGATACCAGAATCACATATTTAATTATACTAAAAGAGTCAGTAACTGTAGGTACCCTTTTACCCAGAAACACCACTTCTAGGCATATACCTCAAGGAGATTTTTAAAAAAGAGAGAGGGAAAGTTCATATATGTATATGAATATACACATATACATAAACACATGTATACACATATGTATGCATATACATATGCAAAAAATACAAGAAACAATTTTTTTTGTAGTAGAAAAAAACAACACAAAGTGGGTACCCATCAATTAAAGAATGGCTGAATAAACTGTAGTATATGGGCTATTACTGAGTCATAAAGAATAGATATGAAGAATTCAGAGGAACCTTGGAAGACTTGTATGAAAGGGTAGGGGGAGAAGAAGAGGGAGCCATAGGAAGTATGAGGAGGTCTGTAAAGTCATTATGGTGAGTGGGATAGTAATGGGATTAAGTGTGAAATGATTACCTTGCCAGAGTGAGAACCTATTTGAGATTATATAATAAAAATCTGTAGCAGACCTAGTCTGTGTGGTTTTATGATTTTCTCCAATTTCATTCAGAGGCTCATGAATAGGACTGTGGGAGCAATTAAAGACAGGGCTTTGGCAGTGCAAAATTGATGTTAGAATAAGGTCTCAAAGGATTTGAGAGAAGAGTATGGCATCCAGTTAAACTGGTTCACCATGTGGGGAAGGGAGCAAAGTGTAACCAGTTCATAGGCAGTGGCCTAGGAAAGAACTGATAGGGATTTGAAGGAACATCTTATATTTGTTGAAGTATCCTTTTTTTTTTGGAGGAGGAAAAGGCAAGGCAACTTGACTTGCCCAAGGTCACACAGCTAGTGTGTCAAGTGCCTGAGGTGAGATTTGAACTCAGGTCTTCCTGACCTCAGGGCCAGTGCTCATTCACTGGGTCTCCTAGCTGCCCCTGAAGTCTCCTAATAGGAGGGCAGGAATTGGAAGGAAAGACTGTGAATCCAGCATTAAATTCAATGAGAAGGGACTGAGAGAGTCCTGGAGGTCTATGGGTAATAGCTAGAAAACTGTATCCATGTTTTTATAGATCTGTGTCCATCCTCTGTAGATTTTTGATGTCAGATTTTGATCCCAAATACTCAAATACTGTGATCTCATTGATAGGTGATCTTATTAATTGAAATTATAGTTCTAGTCCAAGACAAGACCCAGTAAAAACTCAATTTCTCTAATGTGTCTATTTAAAATTATATATGATAGTCTTTCACAACATACTAACATGGAAATATGATTGCACATGTATAACCTATTTCAAATTGCTTGCCTTCTCAGTGGGGGAGGTGGAAAGAATTTTGAACTCAAAAATTTTTTACAACAAATGTTAGAAATTGTGTTTACAGGGCGGCTAGGTGGCACAGTGAATAGAGCACAGGCCCTGGGGTCAGGAGGTCCTGAGTTCAAATCCAGCCTCAGACACTTAACACAAAAACTAGCTGTGTGACCTTGGGCAAGTCACTTAATCCCAATTGCCCTACCTTCCTCCCTCCAAAAAAAAGAAGAATAAAATTACTTTAAAAAAAAGGAAATTGTATTTACGTGTCATTGGAGAGAAAATAAAATGTTAAATTATTTTTAAAAGGGAAAAAATTGTATACCATAGCTACCATGGTTAATGCCTAATCTTCTTGTTAGAACTGAAGTGCCTTGCGTTCCTAGAGTAACTAGGTGATGAAGTAACAGATGCTGAGTTTGGAGTTAGGAAGATCTCGATTCAAAATTTAGCTCCAGACACTTATGGTCTGTGTGAGCCCTGGGTAAGTCACTAAACTTCTGTTCGCTTTGGTTTTCTCTTCTGTAAAATGGAGATAATAACAGCATCTGTCTGCCAGGGCTGTTTTGAGGTCTGAATGAGATAATATTGGGAAAGCGCTTTGTAAACTTTAAAGTGCTATACAAATGCCCGCTATTATTATTAAATTCAGCATTCCAAAACTCAGCGCTTAAATCTGTATTTTTATTTTGTAATACATCGTTCTTTTGCTCAAAACCCTTGAATAATTCCCTATATCTCACTTCTTAGTTCAAACCTGGTGTTCAAGGTCCTCTTCCCCTTCTCCCTCCCCCAACCCACTTTTATGCTTAATCAGCACCACTCACTCTATTATTCCTTGTACTCTGTGTGCCAGGCAAATTAGACTGTTTGCCAAAACACCCTCAGCCTACCTAGGAACACACACACACTTTTCCTTTCTATCCCTTGGCCTAAGGCCTAGGGTGGTGTGGGGAACATGGGGCCTCAAGGCTACATGGGTCTGCCCTTTGACTAGATCCAAACGATTTATTCTGTGAAGTTTGGGTTTCCTCAATGGGCTGAACGACAAACATGTGGCCTGGAGGCCACCTGATTAAACCTTAATCACTGAATAGGCTTTGCCTTAGTCTGACTGAGACCCATTAAAGACCTTAGCTTGAAAAGTCCAAGGTCTCCCACTACATTCTGGACCATCTCCAGTTAACCTGATCTATATCTCACCACCCCTACCCAAGTGACTCCAGAAGAGAAAGTGAGGCTGGTGCACTGCCCTCCCTCACTTAACTCCAGTCCACTTGTACATCCTGCCATCACTTTCCTGATACCATGGTCCTCTTCAAGAACAAAGGACAAGCAGCAGCAGAAGCAAGCAACTATACCTGCAATGCCCTCCTTTCAAATCCATAAAAACTCAGCTAAATACCACCTTCACCTCCAAGAATCAATTAACAAATTAATAAGTATTTAATAATACAAACATCCTACCTTCAGCTGCCAAAGTGAGTTTTCTAAAATCTGACCATATAACCTTCCCTAGCTCGAGGAACGCAAATGGTTCCCTATTACCTTCAGAATCAAATGTAGTCTTCTGTTGGCCTCTCCCTACCTTTCCAGTCCTCCTACACTTCACCCCCCTCGGTGCTCTCTATGATCCAGTGACAGATACTGGCTTACTTCCTGCTTGTCCGACAAGACACTCATTGCCTATCCCTTGTGACTGGCATGCTTGGCCTCCTCATAGCTTCCTCAGTTTTCCTTTGGTTTTCTTCAAATCTCAGCTAAATCCTGCCTTCTATAAAAGGCTTTTCCTGGTCCCAGATACTAATGCCTTCCCCTCCGAAATTCCCTTCCAGCTGCTCCCTATGTACTCACCCAGTTATTTACCCCTTGTTTCCCCTATTACAAGGGGAGCTCCTTCACAGCAAGACTGTTTTTTCCTTTCCTTGTACCCCAGTGCCTAGCACAGTGCTTGACATATAGATAATCATTTAAGAAATGTTTGCTGACTGTCTAATAATACTGTGTGAAGAGGACTAGATATATCTAGAGAGAATATAAAAGATTATATTTACACTACATAAGCATATATGAGTATATTATATATACTATATTTATAAGATATATAAAGAGAAATGAAACATATAAATAAAGAGAAATGAAGCACATAAAAGGAGATATAAGTAAAAAGTTAAGTGGTCTGTTTTGCTTTCATCATCATATGCTTGCATAACCTTGTGTTGTACTTGTGAATATTCTCTTACCAAACTGTAAGAACAGAGATCTAGTCTTAAAATCTTAGTAAATATTCACTGAATAGAAAATTTCCTCCTGCAAAATGTGGAACATAAAAGTGATCCATTATCTCCTTAGCCAGTGGTTTCTGGAGATCAATTTGAAGCAGATAAGATAAAGTTGTTTGTGTTATTTTGAGTCCTGAGCAAGGCTGCCACATTTAGGGCTTGAATGGCAAAGGAGTTCTGAGGTCCTAGAGCATCCTCCATGACTAAAAGTAGCAAAATGCATCCACAAATCTCTAACCAATCCGATTTACTCGCTTTGGTTTACAAACCTGTACTGTGTGACTTGAAAGGCAGAAATATTTACACAGAAAAAATTAAAGTCTTCTTTGAGATGAGATGGGCCCCAATAGAGGGGAATAAAGTTAAATAATAAATTAAATGAATAAAATAAATAAATGAATGAAAAACTTACATAAAACTCAAATAAATAATAAATTTTAAACCATTGTTTGGTTGGGGTAAGTGCCTCTGAGGTCCCTTTGGTGTCTTAATTCTATGACTGATCTGTTTAGCAAACTGACCTTGGAGACAGCTAGCCCTGGGTTGCAATCCTACCTCTGGCACTGGCTATCTGTAAAAAATAGGTGAAATAATTAATGCCTTTTCTATCTTCCTCAAAGAGTTGGTGGCAGGCATGTGTATAGCAGACAGCAAATTTTAAAGTAAATGTCAATTTAATATAATAATTTTTTTTTTGCCATGTGCCAGATACCTTGTTAAGCTCAGGGGATTACAAAGAAAAGACAAGAATAAACTCTTCTGGTCCTCAACAAGCTTTGTTTGTAATGTAAGCAGAGATAACTAGTAGATAAATAAGCGAGTAAGTACAAGATATTTACAGAGTACAAAGAAGATAACCTAAGAGACAGTGCCTACAGCATAGAGTAGCTTTAGAGCTGAGTCTCAGAAGGATTCTAAGGGGCAGAGATGCAGAGGGCACATTCTAGGCACCGTGGGAGAGTCAGTACAAAGGTAAGAAGATGAAAGGTGAAATTCTGTGTTAAAGAAATAGCAAAGAGGGGTGGCGGAGTCAAGATGGCGGTGTAGAAACACTAGAACTCCACAAGCTCCTCCCAATACCACCTCAAATACCTATAAAATATGACTCTAAACAAATTTAGAGTTCCAGACTCCACAAAAATGATGGGGTAACAAAGCTCCAGCTGAAGGCAGCCCAGCAGGTGGTCATTGCAGCATGCTGGAAGCAGAGCCCAGCTCCATGCGGTTTCAGCCCCAGGGCATCCAGGAGAAGCTGCAGCTGTAGAGTTCAGGAGAGCGGATCATCAGCAGCTGTGGTGATTTCCAGAATCACAAATCCATAAGAGCCAAAGACAAAGGGAAAAGGTCAGTGGAATTTGGATAAATTTGGGGAAGAGGGTCTGGCCAAACTGCCACCTCCACATGGCTGCTTCAGAAGCTCCCAGCCTGCAGATTGCAGGGGGGCCAAGCGATCATTCAGAGGCTAAGTGCTCTTGCCTTGAGCTGCCTGGATCAGATCTCGGTCTTGGGTGGTGGTCCTGAGGTGCGTTTTCAGTGAGCCTAAGCTGGTGGAAGCTGCAAAAAATGGTGGCCTCCTGATAGCTCTGATAACTGCAAAAACCGCAGCGATTTGGGACAGAGCTCTCCCCTCTGAAAGCAGAGTTTTACTACTGAGCCCAAAAACCAAGTAATTGACTGGCAACGTCAGCAGGCAAAAGAAGCAAAGCAAGCCCAGCAAACAAACTTTAGATTCCTATTTTGGGAACAAAAAGGACCAAGCATGGAACGGGAAGAAGACAACACAGTCAGAACTCCCATACCAAAAGCTTCCAAGAAAACTATGAACTGGATAGAGAGGCCATAGAGGAGCTTAAAAAGGAATTTGAAAACCAAATCAGAGAAGTGGAGGAAAAATTGAGGAGAGAAATGAGAATGATACAAGAAAATCATGATAAGAGAGTCAACAGCTTGACTGAAGAAAATAACACTTTAAAAAATAGACTAACTCAAATGGCAAAGAATGCCCAAAAAGCCAATGAGGAGAAGAATGCCTTAAAAAGTCAAATTTGCCAGATGGAAAAAGAATCTCAAAAGCTCACTGAAGAGAATAATTCCTTCATAATTAGAGTGGAACAAATGGAAGCAAATGACTTTATGAGAAATCAAGATACTATTAAACAGATCCAAACAAATGAAAAAATAGAAGGCAATGTGAAATATCTCATTGGAAAAACTACTGACCTGGAAAATAGACCCAGGAGAGATAATGTAAAAATCATTGGACTACCTGAAAGCCATGATCAAAAAAAGAACCTAGAAATCATCCTTCAAGAAATTCTCAAGGAAAATTGCCCAGATATTTTAGAACCAGAGGGCAAAATAGAATTTGAAAGAATTCACCAATCACCTCTTGAAAAAGATCCCAAAAAGAAAACTCCTAGGAATGTTATAGCCAGGTTCAGGAGTTCCCAGATC
>CM053580.1:370180392-370248226 GCA_028627135.1 Pseudochirops cupreus
ATATGTATGTATGTATGTATGTATGTATACATATGTCTATATAGGAGGGTACGTATATGCATGTGAATACATATGTGAGTGTGGGTATTTATGTATATGTAGACAGAGGGCACAGGATCAATTGAATACAAAGGGATGATATTTTAAAAGGTGTAATTAAGAGGTGGAAGAGGAATAGAATGAGAGGAGACAGGGAAAGACAGAATGGGGTGAATCATCTCATATAGAAGAGGCAAGGGATAACTGTTACAATGGAGGGAAAGAACAGGAAGGCAAAAAGGGAGAGGGTCAACCTTACTCTCATTGAATTTGGTTTAGGGAGGGAAAGATATACACTCTAAATTGGGTATCTTGCCTCACAGGAGAGTAGTGGGGATGGGGATGAGAGGTTGGATGATGGAGGGGAGGGCAGAGTCAGGGGGAGGGTTGTTAGAAGCACACACTTCTGTAAAGGGACGGGGACAAAGTAGAGAATAGAACAAATGGAGGGAGGGATAGAAAGGAAGGAAACAGAGTCAGTGTTACACAATATGTTCATTGTGGAGATGTGCTGCATAACTACACATGTACAGCCCGTATTGAATTATCTGTCTTTCCAGTGGGGGTGGGTGACAAAGGAGAAATGGAAAGAATCTAGAATTTAAAGTTCTAAAATCAAATGATAAAAATATACATATTATTATTATTATTTACATGCAACTGGGAAATAAGATATACAAGCATTGGGATAGGGAGATCCATCTTACCCTGCCAGAAAGTCAGAGGGGTGATGGAGGAGGATATAGGAGAGAGCAGATTGGGGGAGGGGTCATACAGTGGGATGGCTGTTTTGGGGTGCTGGGTAGGGGAAAGACGGAGAGAAAATTTGTAATTCAAAATCTTGTGGAAATCAATGATGTAAACCAAAAAATAAACAAAAGTTAATTTAAAAAAAAAGAAGTAGCAAAGAGGCTGGATCACAGAGTTTATGGAGGGGAATAACAACAACAACAATAATAATAAATAAGCATTTATATATCACCTTAAAGTTTGCACTGTGCTTTACCTTTGTTATCTCATTTGAGCCTCCAAACAGTCCTGTGAAGTGAGTACTATTATCATCCCCATCTTACAACTGAGGAAACTGAGACTGACAAAGGTAAGTGATTTGTCCTGGATCACATAGCTTATTAGTGCCTAAGGCAGGATTTGAACTCAGGTCATAGGCTCACGTCTAGTACTCTATGCACCATACTACCTAATGTAAAAGAACTGGGAATGTAGTAAGAGGCCAAGTTAGGAAGACCTTTAAACGCCAAATAAAAGAGTTTGTATTAGACCTTAGAGGTAATAGGCATCTAGTAGAGTTTATTGAGACAAGGAAGTGACATGGTCACGTCTGCTCTGCTGAAAGCCACTTTGGTGGCTGAGTAGGAGATGGATAAGAGTGGGGAAAGACTTGAAACAGAAAGATCAATTAGGATGAATAGATAGAAAAGATTCTCTTCTGCTCTTATTTTCTTTTTTTAATCTGTTTTTTTCCAAAGAAACAATTCATTCTCAGATGCCACTTGAACATACATACCAAGAAGATACTATTGGTCATGGAGTGCCTTTTTCCAGCCTCTCTCTCTCTCTCTCTCTCTTTCTCTCTCTCTCTCTGGTCAAAAACACTCTCCTATTTCTTGAATGGGGGAGACATATTACTCCTGAGAAACCATCCAGTGGAGATTAAGTCCAAGTGCTTTTAGGTAATTTTATTCAAGCAGCTGCTTCAAGGCCACTGGTTGGAAAAGGGCTTTGGGATGAAACTCCCAGCCAAAGAACCGGATAACTAAGAAACTGGTTGTTACCAAGATGAAAACTAGGTAGGGACCTTGAGAGGTCAGCGCCAGAAGCCCATAGGAGGCCAGAGGGCTTCTGCCCTCAGGCTTCTGCCTTAAATCCAAAAAAGGGTGGGGCTGGCTCTCTTCCTGGAAAGACCCGTAAGAAGTTGGTCCAGACCTGAAAGCACCAAATCAAGGTTACTTTTTACCTATCCAGTCTCTCCAACAGAAAGAGGTTCTTGGAATTCTGAGAAGGTACCTGGGGAACATAAAAGATTCTTGCAGAAAAACATAAAAAATCTAATTTCAGAAGCTAAACTACAGATTTAAAGCTTAGAGACCAATAAGTCTAATGCTCATCTCTCTCAATCCATTTTACTGACAAGGAAATAGGAATACAGAGAGGTCGAGTGACTTTCTCAGATTCACACATCTAGTGTCTTACTCCACTGCTTCTTACTTCTAGTCTAACACCCTATCCACCATACCATACTGCCAGTAGTTCAAGGCCTTTTGAGAACAACCTTAACCTAGAAGTTGTATAGGATATGAGAGGAGACCCTGACATGTCAACCTGAAAACAGCTTGAAAAATACTATTTTATTTCATACAGTTTAAGTAGGTTTTAGGTGCTTTCTCTTATACATAATAATTCCATAATTGCATATATTGTAAACACAATTAAATGAGAAACAAATGCATTTCAGGAAATGTCCCTGTCCTATAATAAAGCCTTCTAGCCATGGACTTTTTATGTCATCTGGGATTCTGAAATGAAAATTGGAGGAAAAAATTCTATTATATTACAATTTCATTTATTTTGATCAGTTATAGATACAAATAGGTAAACCAAGTGTGATTGAAAGCATAGTGGATTAAAAAGAAACATATTTTGAGATGAGTAAAGTCTTCTTTTTGCCAACCAACACAAAAATCTATTTAAAAAAAAAATCCTATTCAACCTACAAAAAAATTCAGTGTCTCCTAGTTGCAGAAACAAGTCTGGAAATAGGCAAGATCCCAGAAGAACACAGATCTGGTCCCTTTGGGATTTTAGGAGGGACTGGGGGAATGAGAGATGATTGCCAACTTTATTCGTAGCATTTTTGTTTCTGTGGCTAGACAACACTTTTCATCTTAACCTCCCATCTTTTTTGTTTCTGCAGCTCCTTTGAGCTTAGCCTAACAGTCTGCAGTTAGAAGGTACTGGTTTGCAAGTGCTATTTAAAAGAGCACAGTCCCTGAGGGTGTGTGTGTGTGTGTGTGTGTGTGTGTGTGTGTGTGTGTGTGTGAGATGTGTGTGTGTGTGTGTGTGTGTGTGTGTGTGTGTGTGTGTGTGTGAACCATTCCCACCCCCTCCCTTTAAGTTTCCAGCAGAGACAAGTTAATAGTTCCCTTCCCTTCCCTTATGCATCCTTCTCTCTGTTGACCTCCTGGGAAGTAGCTAGGATGGGGGAGGGGTATCTGGGGAAAGTGCTAAGAGAGATGAGTAGAAAGGGGTCCCAGTTTTCCCTTACCTGATCTTAGGAGTGTAATTTTCAACTTTGAAACCTGGAACAAAGGCCTCTCCAGAGATCCTTGGGATCTATCATTTTGTTTAATGTCAATATTGACAAAAGGATGGTTGGAGCTGAATGGAGGATTGCTGTTGTGTTGGGGGTTTTTTGGTTTGGGTTTTTTTTGGGGGGGGGAGGGGGAGAAGAGGGTCAGGGGATAGTTTCCCGGTCATATTGAACAAGTTGGGATAAGGAGAGCAGAACTAAGGAAAAGAGGGTGGCAAGAGACCCTTTTGGAGAGGGAGTTGCCCCAATTCCCTTTGGGATCCAGACTGACCTTCTGCAATAAACTCAAGAACGCTGGTTTGTGAGGAAGCTAGCACCTCTTCCTTCTCCTTTGAGTTATATGTAAAAGGATTATCAGACCAGTTTCCTTTCCTCAGCTTTGTAGATACATCTAAAAGTGGTTTAAAAAAAAAAACCACTCTAAGACAGGAGCATGCATTACCTTCTTCAGAGACCTAGTGTTATGAAAGTCTCTGAAAATCCTACTGAGGATTTGATATGTATCAAAGAGATAGGATCTCAGAGCCCCTGGATGGAGCTCTCTTCTCCACCTCCTTTACCTAGCCCTAGGAGCCAGGACCGTCCATGGTTGAATTATTCCCTAACCCTGAGCCCTTCGAGGTATTTAAGTGGGTGCTGAATGATAATACAGCTCTTGATTGTCACATCCTCTGTCTCCGAGGAAACCCTCTGCCCGGCTCAGACCACATCTAGAGTTTGGTGTTCAGTTCTGCATGTCACACTTTCTTTCCTTTTTAAAAAATCTTCCAGTAGTTTTATTTGTATCATTTTAATAGTATTAGTATTTTATTTCTTCCAATTACATGCAAAGATAGTTTTTAGTTTTCATTTCAATAAAATTTTGAGTTCCAAATTTTTCTTCCTCTCCAAGATAGTAAGCAATCTAATATAGGTTATACATGTACAATCATGTTAAACATATTTCCATATTAGTCATGTTGTGAAAGAATCAGAACAAAAGGGAAAAACGATGAGAAAGAGAAAACAAAAAAAAAAAACATATGTCACACTTTCAAAAGGACATTGATAAGCCAGAGTAAATTCAGAAAAGGAAGAGCAGGATGAGGAGAGTATTTGAAACCATAGCTTAAGTGCAGCAGTTGAAAGAACCAGAGATCTTTAACCTTGAGAAGAAACAATTTTGGGGAAAGACATAATTGTTCTTTTCAAACATTTGAAGGACAATTATGGGAACATGAAACTTGTTTGGGTTGTCCCCAGAGGAGCAGTGGGTGAAAACTGCAAGGAAGGTGATTTCGATTCATTAGAAGGAAAGACTTCTTCATTAAAGTTGCACAAAAAAGAAATGAACAACCTCAGGAAGTAATGAACAACCACCTATTTGTCAGAAAAGGTATAGACTTGCAGGCATTCTTAACTCTGGGATATTTTGATAACTATATTTCGGTATAATGGGTTTCCTTTGCAATCTTGTGTATTTTTTTTTTTTGCACTTACATTGCATAAAATTCTCTTATACTGGGAGGTGGATCACAGGCTTCCCCAGACTGCCTAAGGGCTTGATGACACTGAAAAGGTTAAGAACTTCTGCTCCGGAGGGTTTTCCTGCTTTGGGTATGGGTTGGACTAGATAGCATTGCAAGGTCCCTTCCAACTATGATGCTAAGATTAGATTCCATGATATGATAAACCCCAGGCTGGGGATGTTTTGGACCGCCGTGAAGCCCTGTGGGTAACCTGCTGGAGACAGGGCATCCCTCCCAGATGAGTGTCCAACCTCCTGGCCACAGCTATGCGAGGCCGGGGTAATGAGTGGTGCCCTAAGAAGCCGCAGAAGGGCTGCCCTGGGCACTCTCTATAAAATATGCAACCAGGTGGCGGGTGGGTTCAAGGAGTCTCGAGCTGGACAGCAGCTGGACAGCGCCGGCCTGGAAGTCCGGAAGAACCTGATTCAAATCACTCCTCAGACACTAGCTGGGCCACTCTGGGTAAGTCACTTAACTGCTCAGAGGCTTAGTTTTCTAGTTAGTGAAATAAGTATAATAGTATCCTCTCCTCCCGGGCTTGGAGGCTTAAATAGGTTAATTGCTACATAAATGTGAGCTATTCTTATTCTTATTCTTTCTTCTTGTCTAAGGAATCTTCTTCCGCGACCACGGCCCCCATTACTATTCCCGCTGCTTTTTCTGAATTAAAGCACTGTGAATCGGCCATCGATCACCGCTAATCGGTTATAGAATGAAAATAAATGAAAAGAAGTCCGACTTTGGCTGCTTTATAACCTGCCCCTCCCCCTCTTACTCCCTTTTCTCTTCTCAATTCCCTTTCTTTTCCTGACTTCTCTTCCTTTATCACTTCTTTTTCCTTCTCTTATCACTTCCTCTAATTCCTTCCTTTCTCCTTTCCCCCCTTCTCTTTTCTCTCATCCTTTCCCTTCTCCTTTCTCCTCTTCTTTCTCACCTCTTTTCTCCGCTTCTCTTCCTTGCTTCCTTTCCCTTTTTTTCCTCCCTTTCCTCTTCCCCTTCCCTTCTTCACTGGACCTGCCGCCTCCGACCATCCGACCCCTGCCTCCTGCCTTTACATTCAGCGTGGTCACTTCTACCTCTGGCTCCCAGCCGGCGGCTGGGGAATCCACACTTGCTTTTCAGGGGATAGAATTGATCCTAGGCTTCAGAAAGGGACACTACTGGTGAATTAGACACCACAGATTGCTGCAGACGTCCAGTTTCGTTGGATGCTGTGGGTTCTGTTCTGTTTTTTAAACTTTTTTCTTGGGCAAACGACCCCGGAGGCGGACTTCTCCGCTGGTCTGTCCCAGATCGAGGAAAAGAAAAGTAACTAGCAGGTCCTAAACGAAAACCACCTGGATTGTGGGGAAGCGGTCGAAACAGAAAAAAAGCCCTTTACTCATTAAAAGATAACACCTTTTTAGTGAAAAAAAAAATTGTCTCTATTTCTTCTAATGGCTGAAGGATCCCCGGGATCACAGGTTCTGACCACCTTGGGCTGCATGATTTGGTTTTCCAGCATCAACCAAGAGCTTTTGGGGTTGGTGAGCTCAAAGGGGCGGAGTGAATTTATTTTCTCTATAAATTTTTAGTAAGGGGAGAGAAAGAGGCCAGAAAAGGAGAGAGGAGGAGGAAGTAGAGGAGAGAGAATGAGAATGAATCATATTTTCCCCAAAATCCTCAATTTGATTAGCCCGATTTCTATTGAAGGTATTCTTAGAGTATGATGTGTGCTATAAGCATAGTCTGGTCTTTCCTTGCTGCAACTAAATGTCCGCTTTTATCTTTTTATTATCAATCTACTTAGAGGTATCTTATGAGACAAATAGAAAGTGCATATACCAGTGTGCGGTCTGGTAAAACAGGCTCTCAGGCCATATCCTCCTCGCCCTGTGTCTGCAGGTAGTTGGCAGCAATATAGCAATAATATGTTAAGTGAGCTGTTCCCTAGTGGCTCAGAGGATGAGTAAGCTATCTGGCCAATAGCTAGTGTTGGGGGTGGGAGTAGAGAGGTCTCTGGACTTGCGTGGATAACAATCCAATTCCCCACCCCCACCCCTTCATCCCTTCCCTCTCCCCCTTTCATCACCCCACTCCCAACTCTGCCTGTCTTTTTCACACCATCTGCTTTGGTTTGTCCTCCAAACCGGACTTGCCAAAGTCAGGCAAATAACGGGTGTCTGGCAATAGCAAAAGTAGCTTCGAAAAAACGGTTTCTCCAGACGGATATAATCCTCTACAAACGGCCCCCTGGCCCGCTAGAGAACATCTAGAAAACATCAAGAATTGATGCTTCAGATTGAAACCCGCAAGTTTTTTAGTGAGTAGCAGAAGAGCTTTAGCACAGGGCAGAGCTCAAGCTCAGGACAGGCCTTGGACCAGAGTGACCCCTTCCCGCCGAAGGGCTGGGACCCAGGAAGGATGAGGCAGTATTTATCTGTACTAAAGATGCTATTTTGTGGATGTGTGGCTTATGTGTGTGTTCCTGTTTGAAGGCTAGGTTGAACCTGGGTGAATTGTGGTCCACGAAAGTCAGGAAGAAAACCTACCTCCCCATAGACAGGTGATTGAAACAAGTTTTGGGGGAGTGGGAGAGGACATCAGCAATTTGTCTTGCTTGACTAAACATATTTGGTAACAGCATTTTTTTTTGTTTTGTTTTCCTTGCTTTCCCAAAGAGGGGGGAGGGAGAGAAGAGGAATCTTCGTTGGGGGGTGGGGAGTGGTTTGTGCAATTTTATGTGTTATGTGTGTGTACACTACACAGTTTATTAAATGCTAGTGCCTCCCATGTATACGTCAGGTGCTTGCAACAAATGTTGAGTTGCCGTACTTGCTTGGTTTTGTATAAGATTTTCAGTGCTTCCTTACTGGGCACGGTTGTTTTTTGCTGCAAGTGTAATCTTTGAATTTGAGGTAGCAAATTTTAGGCTCAGGGGTTGTGCTCGGTGGTAGATGGAAAAAGACTAATCTCTGAGCCTTTGGTGAAGAAGTTGGAAACAGATCAGGAGGAAACAGATGCGCTCATTGCAGCCGACCTCTTCCCCTGACCTCATGTTCTTAAACTCCAGAGTCACGACCCTGCTTAGTTTCCTTTACTGGGTCCATTGATCCTGCCCGTTAGATCAGATCTACTGCATTGAAAGGGTTTTCATGCCTCAGCTTTTCTTAACTTTGTTTGGTGTTCATTAAAAAAGTATCCTTTTAGAAGTAAGTTGACTGGAGATTGTGCGGAGTTGAGGGCGAGGAAGGAGTAGGCAAATTAGTGCCGAGAAAAAGGGAGTAGCTGCTTCCTCAGCCCCTTTGGCCCTGTTGGTTCATCCTTCCCCCCCCTCCACTTCCTCGCCCCTTTCAACTGCCATTGCCTAACAGGGGTCCCCATACTGTTGCGACCCTACGCACACTTTGTCCCAATGTGAGGGAGTTTCCTGGACACTTCTGGAATGGGGCTGCACCTGAAGATAAAGGAGGGGGAGGGAATGAGCATTTTATTAACCACTATGTGCCAGAGATTGTCCTAAGCGCTTTCCAAATTATCTCATTTGATGCTAGGAAAGGTCAGAGCTCTTCGAATACAATCTCTCAGAGGTGCAAGGGAAATAATAGGGTTAGAGAGAACTCCAAATCTTTTTTTTTTTTAAACTGTTAAGTCAATTTCTCCTCCACTCTACCTCGCTCCCATTTCCTCCTGGGAGTCAGTGGGGCCTGGAATCCCGCTGTGGGCACGTTAACAGGTGTCAGTGGAATTGAGAATTAGGAATTACACCCCCAGACCTGCTAGGATCAAGCGGGACACTTTGCAGTCTGAGCATTTTCGCCTCCCTAGTCGCAGACCCGCCTCATGACCCTCCATTTCTTTTCGCCCCGGATCCTTAGCCGTTTCCTTTGTTCTGGAGTCTTCCGGCTAGAGTCTGATGCTAACCTCAGGGCCTCAGGTGCCTCGGGTCCCGTTAGCCCTATCCCGTAAGCTCAGGAGTTCAAAGACTCTCCTCCCCCAGCTCTCAGGTTCTGCCCCAGTACTGACCTTTGCACGGATTTCGGAGTGCGTGGGGGGAGAGAGGCGCGGAGAAGGGGGAGGGAATCTGATGTTGACCTGTTGGGGAGATCTGTGTTTGAGGTGGGAGGTCCAAAAGAAAGCCCCAATCAGGAAGGACCCTGAATTCGGCTGCTTTGTTTTTTTAAGTTGGTGTAAACGAGATCCGAAGTTCTCTTGGCTGGCTCAGGTGGGAAAAGAGATATTAAGAACCTAGGTGTGTCTCCTGTCCTACTCTACCCTCTAGAGATTTACTTCCCTAGATTGGGAAGGGGGATGCTCCCTACAGCACCTCCCATTGACTGGCTTTCTTCTCTTTAATCTCTCGCAGATTTCCTAGGAATCTCCAGTCCCCGAGGACTGCAGACTCATCCCTTCCTACCCTTTAACCTCGCACCTTTGCCCTGGGCATGGCCGTGTCTTTGACTGGTGAGCTGGGACCCCAAGAAAAGCTATACGCAGAGCAGAGCCTCCGGAGCAACTCTGCCCACGTGGCTGGCTACTACACTCCTCTTCTGCCCCACAGCCTGTATGGGGATAGCTTGGTTAGTTCGCCCCCGGGCAGCTCTCCCTTGAACAGTTCCCCGGAGTTTTTCCATCAACTCAAGACTTTGGGAAGACCAGTGATAAACTCCACGGCGCTGTCCCACTTCGGCTTCAACGGGATGCCCACTTTTCTGAACCACGGTGCGGCCCTGCCGAGAGAGCCTTTCTACAACTTGCCTCCAGGATCCTTGCCCTTCTTTGGCAGTGTGTCCCCAGAGGAAGGCCATCCGCCTTTCCCCAAGGAGGGGCTGCTCCCCGTGGACGGCAGCGGCGTTGGCGGTAGCAGTAGCAGTAACAGTAACAAAGATTGTCCAAACAGCAGCCTCAGCCTCATCCTTCCGCTGGCGGAGACCTCGGTCACCTGGCCAACCAAGCTCTTGTCACCCAAGATCTCTCCCCAGTGGCTTACTGGCCCCGCGCCCAACCGGTTCTTTCCTTACTCCCCCGGAAAGAGGCGCTATCTAGATGCCGGCTCTACCTCCCAGAACGCAGAGCCCGAGGCCCCACCGCAGTACCACTTTACCGAGGAGGAGTTGCGCCTCGTCTTGTACGGGACTATCCGATCCCAGCAGCAGCCCACTAGATTGCGCTGCGCTATCTCGGGGCTCCGAGTGCCGCAGGACAGCTCAGGTAAGGGCGGAGAGGACTGAGCGAATGTGAGGGTTGGTCTGAACTGTCTGGGAAGGATCAGCGGAAGCTGGAGTCACAGAAGGGATGGAGGCATCTGGGGAAATTTTACCTCTTGAACTTGAGACAGAGAGGGAAGTGGAAGGGGTCGGCGAGGAGGTCATAATTGCAAGGATCAATCTAGGTAATCTAGGCCTGGAGGTGTTGGTGTTGGTCTGTCTCTTACTCAGCTAACATTTATTAAGCACTAACTCTTCAGTAAGCCGCTTTGTGCATCAAGGCAAAACTTCAGTCCCCAGCCTCAAGGAGTTCATTCTAATTGAGGAAACAACCTGCTTATTTTTATGTCCATACTAAATAAAAACTGTTTAAATTGAACGTAATCTCTGAGGGAACGCGCTAGCTGTGGTGTCTGTGTGTAGGTAGGGGAAAAAGGGGAACACTGGGGGGGACTTTCTGCAGAAAGGGATTTGAGACTGGGAAAGCAGGAGAGAGAGAGCATTCTTAGGCGTGAAGGGACAGACGATGAAAAGGCATGAAGTTTTGGGATATGGAAGTGCCCTGTTCAAAGAACTGCTAAAGAAGGCCAGTATCACCGAATGAGAGAATTATGCGGAGGCTAAACAAATGTAACATGCTGGAAAGGTAGGAAGGGGCAAAGTTGTTTAAATGCCAAACAGAGGAGTTTGAATTTTATCCTAGAGGTAATACAGAGTAACCCAAGTTTTATTGAGGGGGGGCGGAGTGGGTATTACGGCTAAGACCTGCCTGTGCTTATGAGAAAATGCATCTCCTTGCTTTGAGTGGAAAGGTGGGTAACGCATCGACTTCGAAACATGATTGATTTTGTATTATCTCCAGGATCAAATATAAAATTTTATCTGGCGTCCAGAGACACCCCTAAGCTGATGCCTTCCCAATCTTAAACCGTTCACGACCTGGCCCCTCCCCCTCTCCCTCCGCCTCCACGAAAATATTCCAAGATCGGTGACACTGGTATCCTTGCAATTCTTTGAAGACACTCATTTCCCGACTTTTCATTGACTGCCCCTCGTGCCTAAAATGGTCCCCTTCATCTCTCTCTGCTTCTTGGCTTATCTGGCTCTCTTCAAGCCCTAACTAAAAAACCTGTTTTCTACAGGAAGTCGATGCCCCTTAATTCTTGTGCTTTTAAAAAAAAATTATTTCCAATTTATCCTACATATACTGTGTTCATAGTTGTTTACATCTTTTCTCCGACATTGGACTAAGTTCCTTGAGAGCAGAGTCTTTTGCTTTCCTTTGTTATCCCCAGAGTTTACTTAGCGTAGTGCTTGGCACATAGTAGGTCCCCAGTCAATAAGCATTGAATTTTCTTAAATCTCTGCTGGCTAACTGAATCATTATTATACAGCATCCTTTTTTTGTTTTTGCTTTTCCATTCTTACTAGTTACATTAAATAACAATTTAAAATTTAAAAATATAAAAGGAGAAGGGATGGGCACATAGCCACACCACAGAATAAGAATTTCTTATTTAGGGGCTGATTTAACTCCATCTAGGACCCCCAGTGTAAGTGTAGGCTTAGGAGCCTTTGAAGGTTTTGGTGATGTATATGTGAGTATATATGGGTGATGGTTGTACAGGCTAAGTGGATTTATTACTACAGAAGATTATTCTGCGGGAATGGTTTCTTCTATTGCTATTAGTGCACTGTCCCCAGATTGAGATCCCCCCATCTTCTGAAGCACTTTAAGGGGTAGTACTCTCATGGGCACTTGGTAGCTGCCAGGAATAGAAAACTTTCCTGCTTAAGCCCTTCCAAGACAGAAAAGGAAAAAGAGAAGCATTTCTGTGTCTTGGAGGAATGTTTGGGTGAAAGATAATTGGCTTACTTTGTAATCCAATGTATGTTATGCATTTAAAAACATTATTCTGAGGCTTCCCCAGACTGCCAGAGGGGCTATAAGAAAATAGAAGCCCTGACCTGTGGTGTTGGCCTCAGAGCCTTGTCTCCTTCCTCTTAACCTAACTCTCCTCAGATCTTTTATGAAAGCATGCATGTTTTGCAGGGTCAGAATCAGTGATTCAATCTCTGGATAAAGACTCCCTGAAGTTACCTGAAGGTAAGTAGAACTCCAGGGCTATGACAAACTTTCCCTGAAACCAGGGGCACTTCCACCTCAACCCCTCCTTCTCCAAAGCCTTTGGTCATCAAAGCTACATTTTCTTCCTATCAATTTTTCTTCCCCACCTTGGGTTTCTCCTTCAGGTCTGTGTGTACTGAAGACCATGTGTGGTGATGTCCCTCAATTTGGTGTATTCTGCAGCAACCTTCTTCCCAAGGGGGTTAGATTCGGGCCCTTTCTAGGTAAAGTGGTTAACGCAAGCGAAATCAAGACCTACGGTGACAATTCCCTGATGTGGGAGGTAAATCATCTTTGACTGGCCACCTAAGGGGAGGGGGGAGGTTGTTTGGGGGAGGGAAGGCCTTGGGCTAGGGAACAGTAAGGAGAAAATTCAGGGGGCAGATCTTCTAGAGACCCAGTAGGAGAAACTTCTGGGGAGATTTACATATGCATATACATAATAATCTGTCTGGACTGTCCCTTTTATGAAACTCTTCTGGGAATTGACCCATACCCAGTCCCATGAGTACATATGGAAAACACTCTTAGCAGATAATAATGAAACTCATTTATATAGTTTTGAAAGTATGCAAAGGAGGAAAAAATCAACAATGTATAGATCCCTTAGTACAAAAATTAATAATGGTAATAAATAGTATTTGAAACCATGCTTTAAGATTTATAAAGCACTTTACAAACAGTATCTCATTTTATCCTCACAGACAAACCTGGAGGTAGGTTGCTATTATTCACATTTTTCAGATGACAAAACTGAGGCAGATAGAAGTTAAGTGACTTGTTGCCTGGAGGTCACACAGCCTGTAAATGTCTGAGCAGTGCTAGAACTCGGGTCTTTCTGACTCAAGGTCCAACACTGTGCCACCTAGCTGTATAGTTCCTGTTTATAGATAGAGAAGTAGATCTGGAAAATTTAAGTGATTGGTTCAGTCTCATCACTAAAATGTTGAACAACAAGTGACAGATTTTGGTGGGCAAGGGCTATATCTACCCAGAAGTATATAATATACATGTGTAGTTGATATATGTTATGTTATATACTGTATTACATATCATATTTACTTTATCATATGTGGGAATTTATATTTCTATATATCCCCATTTTTATGAACTATCTTGAAAATTGATTAAGGAATACATTATGTATAAAGGCATAATATTTATGTATTAGATAAATACATTATTAACTGTGCATTATGGATCTAAGTAGACACATATCTTAATCATCTCTTTGTACCCTCCTCTTCTCCCCTTTTTTTCCCTAGGCCTGTATCTCCCTATCTTGCCCAGGCTGAAAATTCAGTGTTTATTCATAGGTCTGATTCCACTGCTGATTAGCATGGAAACTTTGAGCTACTAACTCTGTTTTCCACCTGGATCCATTTGCTCCTCCATAGGCATCCTGTTGGCCCACCAATGACCCCTAAGGTGCTTACCTTACTGGTGCAGAACTCAATGCAGATACCCAATTGGCTTTAGCCTTCTTGTAGTTTATAACTCTGGAGCTCAAGGTATCTCCTACCAGCCTCAGTTTCCCCCAGTAGCAGTGATTACAGGCTTACACTGCCTCTTTAACCCTTTATACCCCTTTTGACATAAGGTACCTACATCCAGACAGTCCAACTTAGTGAAGGAAAGCTGCAGTCAGGAAGACTTGAGTTCAAGTCTTGACATACTTAGTCATCCTGGACAAGTCACTTAACCCTACAATTCCTTAAGACTACAAGATGTTGCAGAGTATGTGCTGACCTGCATTGGTAGAGGGAATTTCCTTACTGACAGTAATGCCAATCAACTCTTTGGGGAAAAAAAACAACTCCTTAACTTGTCAATCTTCTACTAAAGTCCTGCTGCAATGACAGAAAGTGGCCCTGGGTTTTCAAAGGCCATGTGAGTGGAGCTTGAGGGCAAACTCCTTCGGGTTCTATCAAGCTTTTGAGCGTGATAGTCAACATTTAAGCATCTCCTGTGTGACAGGCACTTTGCTAAGCACGTGGGATGAAAAAAAATCTGCCCTCAATGAGCTCACAATTTAATGGATCAGAAATTTTAGAACTGGAAGAGACCTCAGAAGCCACTTAGCTAAAACCTTTCATTTTACAGATGAAGAAACCAAGCCTCAGACATGCAGAGTAAGTAGTTTTTCCCAAAGTAATGGTAGGAGGACATACATTTTTTTTAAATTAAAGAAGCTTTTATTAAAGAGATAAAGTGATATCTACTCAGATCCTTTATGCATATGTGTGTGTGTTTGTATGTTCAAAATGGGGGAGGCACAACAGAAGGAATATTGAATTTGGGGGTCTCTGGACCTGAGGTTTCATCTAGTCTGTCACTTACTAATTTTCTGAGGCTCAGTTTCTTCATCAGTAAAATGAAGATCCTTGCAGTACTTCCATGAGTAGAAGAATTGTATTTCTAGAAATAACTGCAGGTTCTAGTGCATGTTTGGGGACATCACTATGCTTAGGTTCTTAGGATATTAAGCTCTTGGAGGACATGGACTGTTTTTCCTTTCCACATGTCCCCAGCACTTAGTAGAGTATCTTAATAAATGCTTGTTGACTGACTCTATAATCTCCCATCACAGTGCCTTATCTACATACACTAAGTGCTTAATAAAAGTTTACTTTGAATGGAAAAGTCTGTGTTTGAATGTCATTGTACTAATGGGTCTGGGAAAGAGAAGAATCATAGAATCCTAGTTCTAAACTTGAAGATCTTACAAGTCATTTAATCCAAACCCCTTATTTGGAAAAATACATAACAAATTGAGGATATTCCTTTTCCCCACAGAATTCTCATTTGTTTCTTCTCCCTTGTTCTCCACTGCCCACCTTGTCTGGTTTAGATCTTTGAAGGTGGCCATTTGAGTCACTTCATAGATGGAAAAGGAGCCAGTGGGAATTGGATGTCTTTTGTCAACTGTGCCCGTTTTCCAGAGGAACAGAACATGTCAGCAGTCCAGTGTCAAGGTCAAATATTTTACGAGACCTGCAAAGAAATCCTCCCTAACCAGGAACTGCTGGTGTGGTACGGAGACTGCTACCAACAGTTCTTGGGTATCCCTATGAATCTGAAAGTTGTGGATAAAGGGAAGCAGCAACTTGAGCCTCTAGAAGGTAAGTTCCCTACCCTGCCTCCATTCAGCCTATGCAGCTTGCATTTTCCTTATAAAGCAGTAGGAGCACTAGATGTGGAAACACAATGGACCTCAGTCTAGCCTCTGAGTTCTTAACCTTCTTTTGTGTCATAAACCACTTTGGTAGTCTGGTGCCACTGGATGGCAGAAAGTGAGGGGTAGGGAAGAGTTTTTCTAATCTTCATTTAAATAAGCATAGGCATCCTGTGGTGAGGAAGGTGTATTGCCTAGTTTATGTCTTTCCTCCATCTAAAGCTTTCCTCTCCAGCTTCCCTCAGCAGGCTAGGTATTCAGGGGGTAAAGACATTGAGGCCTGAGACCCGGTGTCTGGTTTTGTTAAGGGAATGAAGGTGAGATGCAGTTAATGTAATTGAAATAGGGCTGGGTTGAGTGAGTGGAGTCACTGCAAATAGGGTATTTGGGGAGGAAGCGACACCTAGAGAGGAAAGAAAAAGAGATGGCAGGATAGGGTAAGAGGCTATAATGTAAAACTCAAGAGAAATGAGCAAAGAGATTCAGTAGTAGGTCCATTACTTTTTTTATCTTCAATCGATCAATCAGCTAGCATTTATGAAGCACATACTATGTCAGGCACTGTGCTTATAAAGGCAAAGTATGAAATAATCCCTACCAGCAGGGGGCTTACATTCTACCAAGAGAGGCAACAAGAATTTATATGGCATTTTTTTAACATCAGAAATTTAAAAAAAATTTTAAGCACTTATTATTTATTTTAAGCATTCTTTTCTTTTAAAATTTTGAGTTCCAAATTCTTCCCCACTTTCCCAACTTATCCCCCTTACGCGATGAGAAGGCAAGCAATATGACATCAATTATGTATGTGAAATCATGCAAAACATATTTCCAAATTAGCCTGTATGGTAATTTCTCAATGAGCTCCAAATTTCATTTCTGTTACTGAATATTATGTCAATCGTATTTTTCTTTGTCCATTTTCTCTCCCGCCAGCCAATAAGGGTTCTTTTTCCCATTCTTTGTTGACCTTAAATTTTATTGTATTTTGGCCCTTTGGTCTGAAAAGCTTGCTGACCCCTCCCTGCTAAGCTGCCCTTCCCATTGCCCCAGGGAGCAGGAAGGCTTTTTCTTCATCTGAGCAAATTCCAGGTCTGAGAAAATGCTCCCAGCAGGGACCCAGGGAAGAGTACCACCTCATTGAAAGTGATAGACTCTCCACTCTGATGAAAAAAAAGCTAAGCATGAATTTTGTGATTCTCTTCTCTTGTCATTTATCAAGTCGCGCATTTATGCCCTTAGCCACCTGTTAAATATGCCAGAGCTCTGTTGTCAATTCATAAGCACCTTCCCTACAGCTCTGGAGAAGGCTTTCAATTGAGATTCCTGAACATCCTAGATTCATTCATGGGTTTTTCTTCCCCGCCCCCATCCTCTTTCCCTTCCTTTCTTCACTTAGTTATTTATTTTATTCTGAACTTAAGAAATAAAATGAGCATTTCTATAACATAGTAGAATAGAGGAAAAAAAGATTGCATATGAAACTGCAAATCTATTATTTACAATTTGCTATTCTTTTTAAATATATAATAAAGTTATCATGTCATTTTCAAGAACATGGAACATACTCTCTTACTTTCTGTGAGCTAGCTGGAAGATCCCGGGGACTGATTTGTTAAAGGCTAAGATGTTATTCTTTAGGAGAGAGAAGGGTATAACTGATCACCACTTTTAGATGATGCCCTTTTAGGTGTGTCCTCATTACTGATCTATTGCTCTGCCACTTGCTCTGAGACCTTGGATTGCTTGGCCTCATAATTCCTCTATGAAAAATGAGGCCTCTGGTTGTGACCCACTACATTCCATGTAGTTGAGTTGATAGCCTGTAGTGACAACCTCTGATCTCCTTGGTGGGTTATTTTTTTTTTTTGGACAGAGTCTGGAGAAAGTCACAAATGTGAAAGGTGTGGTAAAGTGTTTGCCTACAAATATTACAGAGACAAGCACCTCAAGTATACTCGATGTGTGGACCAAGGGGACCGTAAATTCCCCTGTAACCTGTGCAGTCGGTCCTTTGAGAAGCGGGACCGACTCCGGATCCACATTCTACATGTCCATGAGAAGCACAGACCTCACAAGGTAGGAGAGGTGGCCTACTTTTGGCAGGGGGTGGTTTAAGCCCTCTAACCTGATGATGACGTTCCAATGAACTGTGTCCCTCTTTTCTACTAATCGTTCCCTCTCCCCCAGTCACTTTTCTTCCTTTGGTATTCCATTTCTTTCTTTACATTCCCTCCCTTATTCATCCTTTCCTTGCTCCTTACCGTCATTGTGTACTCCTTAAACCCTAGCTTTCCTCTGTCCTCCTTTCAGACTCAGCTTACTGCTCTGGCATGGAAACCTTAAAAGACGAAGATCCTCATTTTCACAGATGTGGAAAATAGTGAATGACTTGGTCAGGGATTTAAAAGGCAAATGAGTGACTTAAGCTGGAATCAAGAACCCTGCCCTTCCCCTCCTTTCCTAATTTGATACTTTTCTTCACCAGGAAAGGAAGGTGTAATTCAGGGCAGAGGGAGCAGGGGGAGCCGCCTCAGGTTGCTAAAGGAAGAACATTGGAAGGAGAAAGGAATCAGTCAATCCACAAACATTTGTTAAAAGCCCTGGCAAAGTGTTGGACTCCACCCTAAGTGCTGGGGATACACGGAAAGGCAAAAAGTATCCCAGCCCCCAAGGACATTAGAGCCCTCCTCTAGTGCCCCTAGGACCTCTCTTTCAGTGAGCCTTCATTTGGGTGTTTGAGGTTCTCAGGGAAGACTCACATCTCTGGTGTGAGGGCTTGCCAAGCCCTTTTCAGGGCTGCTCCCCCACCTTTGGTGTCCACTTGTCATCCAACTTTAGCAACTGGTCTAAACCAGATTGAGGGCAGCCCAGGGGCCTCAAACCCATTCATGAGTAAGGGGGATGTCCCCCTCAAGCATGTGAAGACTTTGGCTGGTGGAATGGGTAGATAAGAACCATTTGTTCCAATAGCCATGAGTGCTGCTGAAGCAGGTTCTGTGGAGTGCTTAGAACTCCGTCAGATAGAGAAGAAGACAAAATCATCCACTGAATTCTGGGCCTTCAGTGGCTTTCTTGACTTTTGTCTTGACACTAGACTCTGGAAGAGAAAGTGAGGCTGATGATTTTGTGCAACACTGCCTCACTTAAATCCAGTTCACATGCAAGTCAAGATATCATTGGTCCTCTTTGAAAATGAAAGATGAACAATACTGGAGCTTAAACCTCTGATGAGATTAATCCTTGAAAAGTCCTCCGACCTAGAGAAAGCATTAAACTGCTGAGGTGAGAGGATCAGACCTTATTCTCAAATCATTTTAAAACTCTAGAATTTAGGAGATTTTTAGAACACCTCTATTTGGATCCCCTAATTTTACAGATAGGGAAACTGAGATTCAGAGAGTTTAACCTAACTTACTACCTCCTTCATGAAACCTTTCCTACTGCCTCCAGTTGAAAGTGAGCTGTCCTCCAATTTCTCCTGACACTTGGGCCCCTCTTTGCCTTGTTCACATTCCATCTTATATTACAATTATTTGTGCACATGCCTGAAATCTGCCCACCCTCATTTGGGTGTGTGCTCCATGAGGGCAGAAATCGGGGCATCCTTAGGTAGCTTCTAGCAGGGTACCTTAGACACACGTGCTCAAAGTTACATGGCAGGATAGAGGCATTGCTAATGTTAGAACACAGGTTTCTAGTGCTCTTTACTGTTAAAATATATACTTACTGCAAGATGTAACCGGGGGCTGGAGGGAGGAGAAAGAAGGAAGAGGAAGGGAGGAGAAGGAAAAGAAGGGGGAGGGTAAGAAGGAAAAGGAAGGAAAGGAAGGGAGAAGGTAGGGGAAGTAAGAAAAGGAAGAGCTCAGACAGTAGGTAATTTACCTAAAGTATACAGTCTTGTGTTAAAATATATTTAAGATAGCTGACTCTTAGATAAGAGTCAGATCAACTAATGATAATTTCTCCACTTTCAGTGGAATCTGAAGGTAGTGGTTGTTTAATTTTTTCTTTCTATCAACATTGCCTGTCACAGTGTAGGTATTTAATAAATGCATGCTGATTGATGGATTGAAGGGTCCTACAAGATAGGCAGGCAAAGAAAACTCGTGATCAGTGAAGGACGTACCAACGCCAATCGTGAGATTACAGATCTAAGTAATAAGTCAGCCTAATATAGCATTTATTATTTTCCCTTGAAAAACCTTGTGAATCACAAGTAATGACAGCAGGTGTAATTCAGAACTCATTAATCTGCTCTCAATTAGAAGGTCATTCTTAAACTACAATGAATTTATGCTGTGGCCATAAATCCAACTTTTATATTGATCCTAACATTGGGCACAGGGTCTGGAGAAGGTTAAGAATGTGAAAGGTTTGTAGCATGGCCTACAAATATCCTGGAAACCAGAACTGAAATGAAGCTCATAATTCTCAGGCCTTATTTTATCTTTCTTTTTTTTTTTTTACAAACAGCTTTCCTTACCCATGGACCTTTATTTTGAAATGCACTGCTTTAGGACTGGCAATGTGTTAATGGCATGTGTATATCGTTAGCTAATTGTGACCCTTTTGTCCCCCAGTGCTCCATGTGTGGAAAGAGCTTCTCACAGTCCTCTAGCCTCAATAAGCACATGAGGGTCCACTCTGGAGAGAGGCCATACAAGTGTGTCTACTGTAACAAGGTAAATAGAAGCTGCCTCCAAGAGAGCACAGCTACTCTGTAGCTAAAATGAGATTGATGTCCTTGTGGCACTTACAATTCATAGGTCTGTAGCTTTAGAGTTGGAAGAGGTCCTAGAGGCTATCTCCTAAAAACCTCATTTTACAAATGAGTAAACCAAGGCAGAGGGGTTAGGTGACTTAGCCAAAGTCACACAACAGTAAGGGTCTAAGGCAGTGGTTCTCAACCTTCCTAATGCCTCTACCCTTTAATACTCGTATGTGGACGGACCTGCCTGGAGATGGGTAGAGGAGCGGTGTCTCGGTTCCTAAGACCATCAGAAACATGTGTTTTCCTATGGTCTTAGGTGACCCCTGTGAAAGGGTCACGACCCACAGGTTGAGAACTGCTGGTCTAAGGGGGGAGGGAGAGAGATTTGAATCTAAGTCTTCCTGACTCAAGTGCAATGCCCTATTCACCTTTCCAGGCTATCTCTCTTAGAGACATTGTTCAGTTGTTTCAGTTATATTTGACTGTTCTTTTTGTCACCCCATTTGGTGTTTTCTTGAAAAAGTTACTAGAGTGGTTTGCCATTTCCTTCTCATTTTACAGATGAGGAAACTGAGGCAAACACTTGCCCACATAGTTAGTAAGAATCCAAGGCTAGATTTGACCCCAGGTCTTCCTGACTCTTGGCGGGCACTCTATCTGCTCCAGCACCTAAGCTGCCCAGCTCATAGAGGTGGCTGTTATCCAAACATCCAAATAAATAAGGTTTAGGGGGTTAAGAAGCTGAGGGAGTATCCCCTAAAGACCAATTGGAAAGTTACATTAATAAAGTAATTAATTCTCTTCCTCATCCTACCAATTTAAAGTTTTGTTCATTCACATATTTAGAAAATGACAGAAACAGTATTGGTTCAGCAGAAACACTGATATGGCAAGTTGTTACACTTAAATTAGTTTTTAGAAGTGAAGTGTTCACCTAGGCCATTGGTTCTTAACCTGTGGGTTATGTTCAGTTTGTAACAATGAAAATACATCCTGCGTATCAGATAGATTCATAACACTAGCAAAATTACAGTTAGGAAGGAGCAACGAAAATAATTTTACAGTTGGGGGTCACCGCAACATAAGGAACTGTATTAAAGGGTCACGGCATTAGGAAGGTTGAGAACCACTGACCTAGGGCATTTAAGACGTGGCCCTAGAAAGTAATTCATCAGGACCTATAAGAATAAAAGGAATGGGAATAAGCATTTGGGGTTTTTTTTGTTGTTTTCAACATTCACTTCCATAAATTTAAAATTCCGCCCCATTCCCCAAGACGGCTTGCAATCTGATATGGGCTCTACACATACTATTAAACACATTTTCACATTAGTCATGTTGCATAGAAGAATTATAACGAATGGGAAAAACTAAAATAAAACAAAACAAAAAAGAAAATAGTCTGCTTCGCTCTACATTCCAACTCCATAGTTCTTTCTCTGGATGTGGCTGGCATTTTCCTTCACATGTCTTTTGGAATCGTTTAAGAGTTAAGAACTGATTTACAAATAAGAGTGTTGCCACAATGACCTTCTCAGGGGACTTAGAGTGTTTTAATGGAGTGAGCCCTGAACTTGGAGTCAGAAAGACATAGATTCAGGTCTAGCCTTTGGTTCCCATAGCTGCAGGACCATAGACAAGTAAGTTTACCTTATTGAACCTCTTTAAATGGGGATAATTATATCAAGCAGTCTAGAAACCCAAAAGTATTCCATAAATGTCAGTTAAAGAAAGTGTTATCAATCTCCTGCAAAGTCAAGCTAGACCAGTGTAAGTGACCTGTCTGTAGTCACACAGTAAGTTGAGTCAGAGTTGGGACATGAACCCAAGTCCTCTGAAGCCAGGACCAATGGTTTTTTTCTACTATACTATGTTGCTTGTGTGTGTGTGTGTAATTTATCATTTTCAGTCTTCAACATTCACTTACACAAGATTTTGAATTCTAAATTTTTCAATTTATCTCTTCCCTCCCTGCACCCCAGGACAGCATGCACCGCAACCTCCCCTTCCCCCAATCGTCCCTCCCTTCTATTCCCCCTACTTTCCTCATCCCCTCCCCTCTATTTTCCTGTAGGGTAGGATAGATTTCTATACCCCATTGCCTGTACATCTTATTTCCCAGTTGACTGTGCTGCTTTTACAGCAAACAGGGATGGGAACTAGGCCTCAATGATATAAGGCACTCTCTTTATCAGCGCTGGTCAATTCCTTCTCAATTTTTAGTCCTTCTAAAAATATTTGTTCATTAACTTATTTGTTAGTATTTTTACTTTTAGGCATTCATTTTTAAATTTTGAATTCCAAGTTCTCTTCTCTCCCTCTTGTCCTTCCCCAACCCATTGAAAAGACAAGCAATATGATACCCATTATACATTTGAAGCCAAGCAAAACATAAAACATATTTCCACATTAGCCATGTTGGTCCTCCAAAAGAGAAAGTGAAAAAAAAATGCTTCAATCTGAGTTCCTCAGTTCTCTGGAGGTGGATAGCTTTTTTCATCACAATCCTTTGGAATTGTCCTGGATCTCGTTGTATTGTTCACAGCAGCAAAGTCTTTCACATTTGATCATAGTTACAGTATTGCTGTTACTGCATACAGTGTTCTCCTGGTTCTATTCACTTTGCATGAGTTTAGCATCAACATAAAATCTCTTTTTTAAAAAAAATTAATATTTTATTTTTTCCCCAATTACATGTAAAAACAAGATTTTTGTCTCAAAACATAAGATTTGAGTTTTGTTTTATTTATTCTTAGGGACAAAAACAACAATATTATAAAGTTTTTTGGAACTATAGAAATGTTAACTCTTGTTATTATGAGGGAGGCAATATGGCATAGCAGGTAGAGTGTTGGGCTTTGGGGTCAGGGAGACCTGGTTTCAAATCTTGCTCTAGCTGTTTGGTTTCTGTGTGACCTTGGGCGAGTCACTTTTTCTCAACTCTACTTTATTCATCTGTAAAAGAGAGGAGGGGAGATAATAATAGCACCTGCCTCACAGTGTTGTTGTTTGGGACCATGTGCATAAAGCCCTTTACAAACCTTAAAAATGCTATCTAAATGTGAGCTATTATTAACAAAAGAGAAGGAGAAGGAAGTAAACATTTAAACACCTACTATGTGCCAGACAATCTTCCCAATGACCTTGGGAAGTAGGTGCTATTATTTCCCCTAAGGCAGACAGATCATATAGATAATAAGTACTTGCCTAGGGTGACATTAAAAAAAAATTTTTTTTTTGCTTTTTGGAAGGCCTCAAATGCAAGGCAGTTGGGATTAAGTGACTTGCCCAAGGTCACACGGCTAGTAAGTGTTTAGTTTCTGAGGTCACATTTTAACTGGGGTCCTCCTGACTCCAGGGCCTGTGCTCTATTCACTGTGCCACCTAGTCACCCCTATGAGGTGACATTTAAACTTGGATCTTTCTGAGATTTCAGCACAGCAATTCTAAACACCGTGCCAGTATTCATTAATAAAGGTAATAAAGGTGATAGGCTTATTCTGAAATTCATAGGATGCCTCTCAGCTATCCAACAATAATTAATAACAGTGCCTCACTTTTATGTCATGCTTTAGGTTTGCTAAGTGTTAATGTTTTCCATGTGTTGTCCCCCTTGATCCATCCAGCCCTGTGAGGGAGCTAGTCTTGTATTTGTGGCCACACAGTTGGGAAGCGTTCAAGTCTTCCTAGCGAACAAGACCACAACCACAATGTGACTTCTGCCTCTCTCATCAGGAATTTAATTAGTCTAAGTCTCCTCTCTTCCCTAGGCCTTCACCGCCTCCAGCATTCTCCGAACTCATATCCGGCAGCATTCTGGGGAGAAACCCTTCAAGTGCAAGTACTGTGGCAAAGCTTTTGCCTCCCATGCTGCCCACGACAGCCACGTCCGGCGTTCTCACAGCAAGGAAGGAGGGGGCTGCTCCTGCGGAATCTGTGGAAAAACCTTCGTGGAGCAGGAGAAATTCCACTGCCATATGAAATTTCATGGTGCCCTTTAGCCCCTGGAGAAGGGCGTTAATCTCTTCTAGCCTATGAACTCTTCTGTATCTGTTCCCACATTTTCTTCCATGATTGTGTATGGGGCAATGCGTCTGGAAAGGCAGTAATATGGGTGGTACCAGTGGGTGGAGGGCTGGACTAGGGAGCTGTTTGTTTTTAGCATGGACCTACAAGGCTCCCTTGCTTAGCAGAGGCTCTGAGAACTATTTATATTGTAATTAACAAAGATACTATAGATGTTGAAGCATCTTTTGAAGATGGTGTTTATGTTGCAATTAGCAAAGTAAGGAGGCCTTTTCTAAAATATTTGTCTTTGAACCCAGAACTGAAATTGCCCCAGCTGTTATATTTTCCTGTTCACCTTAGAAGGAAGTTTACACTTCTCAGGATTTGCAAATCCACTTACAATAGATATAAAATAGGGAATTAACACCTAATACAACTAGTTTTATAATCCATACCTGTCATTCCAAAGCAAGCTTCAGGCCTCATCATTTAAATTCATTTAGTTGTGCTGGGGTATTATTCATAAGTATAAGAAGGTAATTTCTAACTTATTTGGATTAAGAGACCCAAATCAAATGACTTTGGGAGAAAAATTAATACGTCTAGCATTGGTCCATCAATGATTTGAGGGAAAAAAATGTTGACAGAACAAAGAAAAGCTAAAAAATTATGCTCAAGCTTCTCACTCAATTCTGCTTTTAAAATGAATTCATTCTTGATGAATAGGTAAGTGAATGTCTCCTGTACTGCATAGCTTCTGGTTCATACCAGTGTACAGAATTATTGGGAAAATGAGTTTATAGCTGAAAAAAAAGCACTTTGAAACAAAAAGAATGGAAAGACAGCTTGGAGTAGTGCTGGCCCTGGACAAGTCACTTAGCCTTGGGGGACCCAAAGCAAACTCTCTTTACCATGTTAAACTGAAGAAAAACTGGCAGATCTGTCTTGGCAGAGGGATGCTTTTTACTGGTTATTCCTCACACCGGTAACTTCACAGGTCTCTGCATCCCTCTAAAAGTAAAGCAGGCTGGATGACTGCACAGTATCTTAAAACACAGATGAGTGCTTTAAGTCTTGTCCTTTATAGTTTTATCTGACTTGGGTGAAGGGTATAGATGACATATATTTAAAACTTGTAGCTGACACAAGGTTGAGGTGGTAATTATTTTGGCTTAGGGATTTTAAATCTTAAGAAGTGGAAATGTAATAGGGCTACTGTGTCTATAAAGACATGCACTGGGTTAAAATATGACTGAATTGCACAAGTACGTATTTAATCCATGTTTCCATAGGGCTTTAAAGATTGCAAAACTTCATAAACACCAAAATGAAGGTCAGCTTATTTACTTTGAGGATCTATGACTGGAATGGTTCCTCCTTCTATCAGCATAGATGCTAATCCTTTTCCTGAACTCAGTAAATAGTTTTCTAGTGTTTCTGTGGCTCAAAACAATTCATTATTTGGAGGCCAGCATTTTGACTCTTGAGTCTCTCCATTTTGAGCTAAGCTAGACCTTTCATGATAATTTTTCAGGTATCATCAATCTTCTACCCAAACATTTTTAGAGCTTTGGAGAAGCCAGGAACACAAAATTTCTCCTCCTATTTAACTTGGTCAGATTACATACGTAGAATTGTGTAAGTTCCTCAAGTCATCTTTTAGGAAAGAGAAGATTCAGATCAAGAAGAAAGCATTATGAGGATTGGGGCAGGGAGGTGGGTATGATTTGAAATCATGCTATAAAAAAATTGGTTAAAAAAAAACCTTTGGTGATACCCTAAAGAAAAGATCACTTTGAGGTTGATAAGACTGGTTTATTCAAATATATGAAGAAAGGCTATTTTGTTTGAGCTCCAAGAGAGCAAGCAATACACGGAAGTGGCAAGGAAAGAGATTTCAAATCAGTATGAAGAAAATCTTCCTAATAATGAGAACTTTCTAAAAAGGGGAATGGACTGTTTTAGCAAGTAGTGAGTTCCCTGTCATTGGCATATGACTATTTTCAGGGATGTGACAGGTGAAGATTCTTGTCTTGGACAAGGTGGTCCTTGAGGTACCTTCGAATTTGAAAATCCTATAGCTAAAAATATCCTTAATTCTCAGAGAAGCACGGATAGCAGGTTACTGACAATAGGCATCACATGAATGCACTTCAGTTCTATTTTCCCAACTGGTATCTCATGTCCTTTAGTTAGGAGGGCACTATTTACCAAGTGCAAACATTAAGGCAAATGAAGGTACCACCTACATTAGAAGGGACCTACTTATGCTTTGGGCAAAACAGATTTTTGTGATTTCATTCATATGTGCATTCGATTTGTGCCCCTCACAGCTCGTCCAAGCCTTCGGTGTCTGGTCCATTTGGCCACCACTCATTCTGTATGTCTCTACATTTGGGGTGTATTTGCTCCTTGATTAAGGCAGCAGATTGTTGTTGACTTTGCTTTTCTTTTTTAATCCATTTTACCTCTTGTTTTATTGGATTGTTGAATCCATTCACATTTAAAGTTATGACTCTTAGGCTTGTGTTTTCCCTCATTTATTTTTGTATCGATTGTTATTCCCCCATCCTCTTTTGTCACTACTTTGTCTCTGTGATTAGTTGCCTTCTGTATAATTAGTTGCCTTCTGTGTGATTTTCATCCATGTTCTCCCACAGATGACTGCCCTTATTCCACTCTTGAACCTTTTTGTCCAAATGGAAAATTTGCTATGGCAATCAAAGAGGCTGAGAGAAAGAGGAGCAATGGAAAAACAGAATTAAACAATTCTAAATTCTTTTTGTCCTCAAATATAATAACCTGGTCATTCCTCCCACAGATTTTGCTATTGATGACACCTCTGAGAACATTCCCTTCCACCTTTCTCTGAGAATTGAGTCATTTTTCTCCTGGGCCTTCAGGACAATTCCTGCTGTGTTGTACAGATGCTAATTCCTGAGGAAAATCCCTTATTGCAACCAAATCCTTCAAGAAATATTTGTAATGCAGGTGGAAACGCATTGTTTTACCTTAATTTTTTTTCTTGCCCCCCCCCATTCCTTTCCTCCTCCCTTAGTCAGCCACTATAATTTATCCTAATGAGGATGGGCCCTGTGGCTTTAGGACTGCTTTTGATTTATGTTCATTTCTCATGGTGTTCAGCTGTTTTTCAGTCATGTTCTATGCTTTTGTGGAACATTTGGGGTTTTCTTGGCAGAGATACTGGAGTGGTCAGCCATTTCCTTCTCCAGCTCATTTTACAGATGAGGAAACTAAGGTAAACAAGGTCAAATGTCTTGCCCAGGGTTATACATCTAGGAAGTGTCTGAGGCTGCATTTGGGAAGATGAGTCTTTCTGACTCCAGGCCTGGGACTCTGTCCACTATGCCACTTAACTGACCAGCTGCATTCATTAAGGCATGTGGATTATACTATTTTAGTATTTTGACAGGATTTATTAACATTGCTTACATTCATATTTGAAAACTATACACAGTACATTTTTATTGTGGATTTCTAGTTTTAATAACTGTTTTCAGATCTAACATAGGCCAGATATTAGGGTGATGGGGCAGTGATGCCTCTCTAGCTCTCTTCACTGGCTGAATGCTTAATGTAGAAGACCAGTCTTGTGCCCAGAAGATGGCAGAGTTTTGAAGACTTAAAACCCCAAATGCTATTAATCCAACATGTATGCTGAATTTTATGTGGTGTTCCAAATAACATGTTTGGTGACTATTCCAATGTATGTGAGCTGTGCCTAATAGTAGGTGACTTTGAAATCTGGAAGACCTGAGTTCAAGCCTTGGGCAAGTCAGGTAACTTTTTGATGTTCCAGGCGATTCTGTATGCCTATAAATTACAGAAGTTACATCACTGGATGGGGTATTTCTGTATCAAATTCCTAATGAAGTTGTATGTTAGGATGAAAAAATACACATGTATATTTACATATATATATTTTAGTACTTCAAGTACTATCTTCTATAAATATAGAGTGTAACCTTCCTTAGTATTCTAAAGCACGTTTATGTTTAATTTTTCAGTCATTGTTGCAGTAAAGCAGAGTGAGAAATTAAATGTTTGGCAAAAATTGTGAAGTCAGGCATTATCAGGAGATTTGGAATTCAAAGGCAGACATCTTTACTCCTAAACAGATCAGGGCTCTTTACTTCTTTTGGTTTTTGCTTTTTGGAGGGGGGAAAGTAGGGCAATTGGGATTGAGTGATTTGTCCAAGGTCACACTGCTAGTTTTATGTTCAGTGTCTGAGGCCACATTTGAACTCAGGTCCTCCCGCCTCCAAGACCTGTGTGGTACTCACTGGGCCACCTAGTCACCCCAAAGGTCTTTACTTTCTAAGCAAGGATGTGTTATCTTAGGGTCTACAGATAGATAATGAGGTAGATCCAGAATTGAGCAAGGAGAAGGATGAATTTGGGATGCCTGACTTTGTTCAATGATTTCAAACTAATTTGATGCAAAAAGCCATTCCTAAAGTCAGTATTCTCCTGATAGGTTATAGTGTAGCTTTGAATTTTGGATTATCTAGACCTCAGGAAAAAGAAATAATCCTGAAAAGGAGTGGAAAAATGCATGACAGGCCATGGCAGGCAGGTTGTTCCAACAGGTTACTGGAGTGTGAAAAAGTGATGTTATAAATGTTTGGTATATCTATGTAGATATATCTATATCTAGCTATAGATATGTATAGAAAGAGCAAAGATAGGTAGAGAGTGGATCTGTGATTTCATTGGGGAAGGGAAAACATGCCATTGTAGGTCAACACCTCTGCAACTTTTAAATGACTTACTCAGGGTCACACAGGCTGTCTGTGTTATAGGACAGACTTGAATCCAGGTTTTCCTGGTTGTGAAGCCACTATACTCTCAGATCAAAAGAGGCAGACAAGTCATTAAAATGAATCTAAGGAAGCTGACAACTCCAGTCCTATACTGATATCCCAAAGATACTAGTCATACTGCTACTTTCTCTATACCCCAAAGAGACCAAAGAAAGAGGAAAATGACCCATATGTACAAAAGTATAGCAACTCTTTTCATGATGACAAAGAATCAGAACTTGAGAAAATGACCCATCAATTGGGGAATAGCTGAACAAATGGTATATGAATATATTGAAATAGTGTTGTGGTATAAGAAATGATGAAGGGGATGATTTCAGGGGAACCTGAGAAGACTTGTATGAACCAATGCAAAGTGAAGTAAGTCAGAACTAGAAGAACAATTTGTACAGTAATAGCAATATTGCAAAGATAATGAAGTTTAAAAAATTTAGGAACTCTGATCAAAGCAATGGCGCAGGCCCACTCAGCATTTTAGTCAGAAGAATGCCAGAAGATCGAAACATCTTTTAGCTAGTATTGTTTGTGTTTCATTAAACCATATTTCATAAAAAATTTGAAGCTATTAAAATACTCAGACTTACTTTATTTTTACTACATTTCTAGTACTTATGGCAAAAACATTTCAGAAAATAAAACTTAATAATTCATAAAAAAACAGTAGAATGGAAGACAAATGAATTATACTATTGTGAAGTAAGGAGCTTACTTAGGACATAGTAGTGATCTTATGAATAATTGATTCAATTATAGTGTTTGTTCATTTTTTTGCATGTGACCCAAGAACCAAACATACTCATAATTATCACAAAGCATATTTCAAGCACTACATTTAGATGGGATTCTTGTTCACATTTGATGAAGTGTGACTATTGAGCACTAACTTCAAAATGACAAAACTTAAATGTCTTTAATATTAAGGCTATTTTTCACAGAAATAATGCCTATCAGCAGACATATTAAAGAGTAATTATTCCTGGGTTTGGTTGCTATCACCACCTTTTATTATGAACAGTTCCCTATTGGGAAAATAAAGATGAAAGTTCCACCCTGACACACTTGTACAGAACACCCCTTGGAGTGTGGCCTGTGGTGTACTATTAGGAAAAGGACTAATTCTTCCTAGTAGGTGGGATCAGGTCTTTAAATCAAATGTGAGCTTATTCCCTTTTTTTTTTTTTAAACCCTATAATTCATGCATAGCTTTTTTTGTAGCTAGGCTAGCTGTTTCATTCAGTCAAAATGAAGATTTTTGTAAAAGCAAGATTAAAAAAAGCAACACAATCCGGATCCTGAGGGTAAAAAGCTGAGGTGTTTAGGAACTATTCCTGTCCATTCACCAACTCTTAGGAACTCGGGCTTCTTTTAAAATGACAATAAAGTCAGACTCCTTTTAGAAAATAAGTGCCCAGGGCCCTTAGGCGCTAGGTTAACTGTCCCAAGGGGCTCTGGCCTTAGAGCTGGCTGAAACTGGACAGAAAAGGGGGTGGTGGCAAAGCAGGACCAAAGCATTGTTGGAAGAGCTCAGGGGGAACCCATGAAGTCCAAACCAAGACTGACTGAAATGACAGAAACAATGGACAGGCTGCAATAAAAGCCTTTTCTGGGACCATCTGTTGCCTAGGCTGGCTGTGGGGTTCTAGACTGGTTGTATTGCTTGGGGGTGGGGAGAAGTTAGGGGTAGAATTCCAATTACTTACAATAAGCCTGCTTGAGCCTCTCATTTCTAAGACCCACCTTGGAGCTGTGACTCCCCATCCTAGGCGTGCTACCCTTCCCCTTTTCTTGAGACCTCTAGTCTCTTCAGCAGTTGTCTGCCCAGCGGGAGACTTTAAGAAGGGAAGCAGATAGCACATGAAGGAAACAAAAGGGCTTGGAATCGATGGTTTCTTACCATTCTTTCAGCTAGAAGAGGATCCCTGAGGCCCTAAGTCCCTATCTGCATTTCCATGGAGTCTCTTTAGCCTAAGGTCTGCTTCCTAGGAGGACAGACCTGTGAAGTGAATGCCTTTCTCTATCACCTCCCCTCCCCCACTCTCTCCTCCCATCCCCAACACTAGCCAGCAGAGGTTTTACAAAAATCTGGCTCAGGGAAAGGAGCCAAGTTTAGGGGCAGTGTGATGCACTGGTGTTCCACTAAGTATACTTCTAATAAGTATTGAGTTCTTGCCACTATAAAATGGTTCAATATCAGAAACTGACATAAATTTGTCAGTGGAAACGGCATTCAAGAAGAGACCTTACCATCTGTTTTGCCACTTCTCCCTAAGGACCATGGGGCCTTTCCATATGACTTGAAGCTGAAATCTTCCATATGAGTTGTCTCTCCTCGGTTAGAATGGGAGCACCTTGAGAGCAAAGTCTGTCTTCCTTTTCAATTTGTATTCTCCCTGCTTAGCTCAAGGCTTTATCATAGTAAATGCTTTAAAAATGCTTTCTTCATTCATTCCTTCACTACTTTATCACTTTGGATACTATTAGATCTGTGATTTCACCTATGAGATCAGATTCATCTGAATATTTGAGTTAAAAATCTGACATTAATGAGAAAGAGTTTATGGCCAAACAAGATGAGATAGAGAGGTTTATAGGTGACAAAATGGATCGTTTTGATTACATAAAATTAAAAACTTTTGCAGAAACAAAACAAATGCAACTGTAATCAGGAGAAAAGCAGGAAACTGGGGGAAAATCTTTGCAGTAAATATCTGATAAAAGGGCACATTTCTAAAATATATAGGGAACTGAGTCAAATGTACACAAAAAAGAATCAACTGGTAAATTGTCAAAGAAAACAAAGAGGTAGTTTTCAGAGGAAGAAATCCAAACTATCAATTGCCATTATGAAAAAATGCTCTAAGTCACTAATAGAGAAATGTTCATTAAAACAAATCTGAGATACCACCTTACATCTATCAATTTGTCAAAAATGGTGAAAAAGGAAAAATGGCAAATGCTGGTGGGGCTATGGGAAAACAGATACATTAATGTACTATGATGGAATTGTGAACAGGTTTAGCTAATTCTGGAAAGGAATTTAGAACTGTGCCCCAGAAACTATTAAACCCTTTAACCCAGTGATTCTGTTATTAAATTTATATTCCCAAAGAGACTAAAAGTTGAGGAAAAGGACCCTCATAAACAAAAATTTATCGTAGCTCTTTTTGTGGTGGCAAAAATCAGAAGCTGAAGGTGTTCCCATCAATAGAGAATGGCTAATAAATTATGGTTATACAAATCTAATGGAATACTATTGTGATGATTAAGGGGAAGGTTTCAGAGAAACTTGAGAAGATGTAGATGAATTGATGCAAAGTGAAATGAGCAGAACCAAGAGAACAATTTATTGTTGTTTTTAGAAAATTTTTTATTAACTTTGTTTTCTTTTTAAATTGAGTCCCAAATTCTGTCCCACCCACTGAGAAGGCAAGCAAAATGATATCAATTACACATGTGAAATCATGTAAAACATTTCCATATTAACTATGTTAATAAAAAGCAAAACAATAAGTGAGAAAATTATTCTTTAATTTGCATACAGAGTTCATTAGTTCTCTCTCTGAAAGTGGATAGCATTTTTGCATGATGAATCCTTTGGAACTGTCTTGGATCATTCTATTGATCAGAGTAGCCAAGCCTTTTATAGTTGACTCCAGGTCCAGCATTTTATTTATTTCCTCTTACTATGTATAATAATCTCCCAGTTCTTATTTCACTTTGCATGAGTTCACTTAGGTCTTGCCATATCTTTTTTTTCTGAAACCACCCCCTCATCACTTCTTATACTACAATACTATTCCATCACAATCATATTCCACAACTTGTTCAGCTATTCCCCAATTGATGAACATATCTTCAATTTCCAATTCTTTGCCACCATGAAGAGAGTTGCTATATTTGTGTATATATAGGTCCTTTTCCTTTATCTTTGGTCTCCTTGGCGTACACATCTAGTAGTGGCATTGTTGGTTCAAAAGGTATACATAGTTTTATAGCCCTTTGATAATAGCTCCAAATTCTTCTCCAGAATGGTTGGACCAGTTCACAACTCTACCAACAGTTTATTTTTGTTGTCCAGTCATTTTTCAGTTGTGTCTGATTCTTCCTGACCCCATTTGGAATTTTCTTGGTAAGGATACTGTAATGGTTTGCCATTTCCTTTTCCAGCTTACTTTACAGATGAGAAAACGGAGGCAAAAAGGGTTAAGTGACTTGCCCAGGATCACACAACAGTAAGTGTCTAAGGACACATTTGAACTCAAGATCAGTTCCTGACTCTACTGACACTACAATGGACTCTCTCCACTGAGCCAGCTAGGTGCCCCAGTTTGTTAGGGTAAATAATTTTCCAAATTGCTTTTATGTGAGATAATTTCCCCCATTCTTCCTCTCCCTTCTCTCTTCTCTCAGGGCATCCCTCTTTCTTGTCATTTATTTTTTTTGAGATGATTCCAACATATTGGACTCACATCCATGTCCTTTGTCTATGTGAATTTCTTCTAAATGACCTAAGAAGTTCTGATAAAGTTCTTAGGAGTTACATGTATCATCTTCCCATATAGGACCATAAACAGTTTAATTATACTGAGTCCCTTATGATTATTCTTTTATGCTTGAGTCTTGTGTTTGAATGTCAGATTTTCAATTCAGCTTTACACAATAGTGTGAAGATAAACAACTTTGAAATATTCTATTCAGGAATGCTTAAAAATCCTCTATTTCATTAAATATCCATTTTTCTCTTGAAGAATTATACTTAGTTTTGTTGGGTAGGTTATTCTTGGGTTGCAATCCCAGCTCCTTTGCCTTCTGGAATATCATATTCCAATCCCCCTATTCCTTTTATGTAGAAACTGTTAAATTTTCTGTGATCCTGACTGTGACTCCACAATATTTGAATTGTTTATTTCTGGCTGCTTGCATTATTTTCTCCTTGGTTTAGGAGCTCTAGAATCTGATGGTAATATTCCTAAGAGTTTCATTTAGGGATCTCTTTCAAGAGGTGATCAGTGAATTCTTTCAATTTCTATTTTACTCTCTGGATCTAAGCTTTTGGGGACAGTTTTCCTTGATAATTTCTTGAAATATGATGTAATGGCTTTCAGGTAATACAGTAATTCTTAAATTCTCTCTCCTCAATCTATTTTTCAGATCAGTTGTTTTTCTAATGAGATGTTTCACATTTTCTTCATTCTTTTGACTTTATTTTATTCTTTCTTGGCCTCTCATGGTGTCGTTAGCATTCACTTTCCAAATTCTAATTTTTAATGAATTATCTTTTTCAGTGAGTTTTTGTGCCTCCTTTTCTATTTGACCAATTCTGCTTTTTAATTTCATTTCATTTCATTTCATTTTAATTTAATTCTGCTTTCTTTAGTGAGTTTTTGTGCCTCTTTTGCCACTATGCCAATTTTGTTTAAAGCAGCGGTTCTCAACCTGTAGGTCATGACCCTTTTGGGGGTCAAACAACCCTTTCACAGGGGTCACCAGGGTTGCCTAAGACCATCAGAAAACACATATTTCCGATGGTCTTAGGAACCGAGACATTGCTCCTCTATCTGTCTCCAGGGGGGTCTGCCCACATGCAGATACACCCACATATGAGTATTAAAGGGTCGCAGGATTAGGAAGGTTGAGAACCACTGGTTTAAAGTGTTATTTTCCTCAATATTTTTTATGCTTCTTTTCCCAAGCTGTTAAGTTTCTTTTCATAATGTTGTATCACATTTCTTTTTCCACTTTTCTCTCTACCACTCTTATCTTTTTCTTGTACTCTTCCAGGAATTCTTGTTGGACTTGGGTCCAACTGCTTTTCTTTAAGGTTTTGGTTGTAGCACTTTTCACACTGTTGCCTTCTTCTGAATTTATGTCTTGATTTTCCCTGCCACCACAGTATCTTTTTATGGTCAGGTTCTTTTTTTATTTATTTGGAGTTTTTTGCTCCTTTTCTAGTCTATTTCTTGACTTTGAACTTTATGTTAAAGTTGTGCTCTGCTCACCTGTGGGTGGGGAGGCACTGTTTCAAGTTTCAGGCTTTTTTTGTGCTGCTATTTTAGAACTAGTTATGAGGGTCTGCAAATTTTTGGTGCTTCCAGGGTGGTATGATCTGTAGAGAGATATGGTTACTGCTTTCCTGATCTATGCTCTGCTATTTACATAGGAAGGGCCCCCATTCCCCTGAATCTGCAGTTGTTAGCACTCCTCTTCTCCCTGGAATATGACCAAGCTCCTTGTTCTCCTACAGCCATAAGCACTAGTGCTCCTTTATGCCTTGTAACTGTGACCCAGAACTGCCTATGGGCAATAGAGTTGCCAGTCAGTGTCAGGTGCACCCAGCGCCAGCAAAAGGTTCCCTGTAATCTCTTTCTGTCCAGTTTTCTGACCCCCTTACATTCTGTAGGCTGAGAGTTTCTGAAACTGCTGCTGTTGCTGCTACTTCCAGAGCCAGCCACTTGTGCTGCTGCCAAGTATGCTCTGGGCCACCCTCACCCCAACATCACAGATCTCTCTTGTTGACTTCCTAGGTTGTCTTGGGACAGAAAAATGTCTCACTCTCACTTTTTCTTGGCTTTGCCACTCCAAAATTTGACTTGAAGAATTATCTTAAATTGTTTGAAGGGGAATGTTCAGCTGGGTTGGTGCCTATACTCTGCCATCTTGACTCTGCCTTCCCCAGCAGAAGAATTTATTCTATAACAATAGTGTATAGACAAACAACTTTGAAAGGTTTTAAGAATTCTGATCAACCAACAACCAACTAAGACTCCAGAGGACTCATAAGGAAAAATACTATCCACATCCTTACAGAAATGTGATAGCTCTAGAGTGCAGATTCAGACACAGTCCCATGTAGTCAGCACGGTGGCTCAGAATAGGTCCTATACATTTGTGTTTTTTGATCGCTTGGGAATACTCATTACAAAATCAGGCAATCCACTCCCTTTTCAGAGAGTTATCCTTATTAACAAGTTTTTCTTTATTTTGGGATGAAATCCACCTCATGGTATTTTCCATTGGCTGGTCTTAATTTTCTTCTTTATAGCTAGACAGAAAATACCTCTTCTCTCCAAGCCACATAGTATTTTTCTTATAATTCTATTGTAGGGCAAAGCTTTTCTAAGTTAGAAATTCTTAACTTGTGATCCACAATTTTGTTTTGTTTTTTATTTTCATGAATTTGTTTTAAAAATGTTATTATAGCCCTGGAGTCAGGAGAACCTGAGTTCAAATCTGACCTCAGACAGTTAACATTTAGTAGCCATTTGACCTTGGGCAAGTCAACCTCAACTGACCTGCATTCTCCCCTCCAAAAAGTAAAAAAAAAATATTATTTTTATTTCAATAATTTATTTGCTCTGTAATCCTGTTTATTGTATGCATTAAAAAAAAAAATCAAAAACATCCTACTAAGGTATCCACAGATTTTACCAGACTACCAAAGAGGTCTGTGATACAAAAGGTGTTAAAAATCTCTAATCTAGATAGAATAACTTCAGTTACTCAAAGGTTTATTTTTTCCTCAAATAAAAATCTGATTTATAATCACAAAGACCTGAAAGACTCCAGAAATTTGCAAGCTTGTTTTTTGTTTTTTTCTTTGAGTTTTTTAGAGACAAGACTAGCTAAGGACAAGCTTTCTGGTCTTTGCTTCTGTGCCCAGTGTATAGGATCATTTCCCGTCCCCCCTATTACAAGGAGAAGCTGACGCTTGTGTTTGGGTACTTCCTGCTCTAATTTGAACTAACTTTATTCCTCTTTGAAATAATGAAAAAAATGAATAAGGAAAGAGATAGATAGATAGATAGATTTATGTTTAATGTTATAGGAATATAGGATGAATATAGAGACACTTAAAATTTAGGAAGAAAAAAAATCCATCATATTGATCACAGACATAACCTAGATGTAGAATATAGAAAACTCTCTTTGAGAAACCGGATCTAGTTGCCTGGCTGTCAATCATCAATCAATCTACCTAGCTAGGCTTAATAACAGATTTCAGTTGTAAAGTGAGAGTGGTTTGTGGTCATGGTTATATTTCCTTCAGCCTTGGGAAAGTTGTTTGCTGCATATGTAATCACAGCAAACTAAACACCATAAGAATGAGAATGGTTGTGTTTAGAAAGAAATACAACTCATTCATCATTTCTCTGACCACCTGATGTTTTAACTCAAGTGAAGAATAACAGAATCTGAGTTTAAAGGGATCTCATTAACCATCTAGTCCAGTAACATGGTGCAGGGGGAGAAGCCCCTAGTTTGGGAATAAAGGGATTCTGGTTCAAATCACCCCTCTGACATGTCTATGATCTGGCAAGTCATTTAACCTTTTTGGCTGAGTTTCCTCATTTTACAAATGAGGAGGTTGAACTAGGTGACCTTGAAGGTCTCTTCCCATTTTCATTCTGTGAGCCCTTGACATTAGTGAATTATGGAAAGAGAAAATGACAAATACTGGTGGTGAACCAGACAATAGCAATCACCTAGGTCCCCCCATCTGCTCCTGGTTGTGGTTTCTAGGCATTGGGTCTCAGTGCTTTATCTCTTCCTATCTGATCTCTTTAATAACTGGGCCTAAGATGACAACACTCCCTCCTCTCCCCAGAGAAGTTTCACTTTTCAAAGTGTTTGCCCCACAGACTCTCTCTAAGTGGCTACCTGTCAGTTTCCATTTCAGCCCTACCTATCTATCTACAGGAGTGCTGACCACTGGCTGACATATTACCTGTATTGATTCTCTAATAGCTGTCAAGGTGGAAAGAAAGACTATTCTAAGACAGGCCCTGAGCTCTTAGCTGAGTAGGATCATAAATGCCCCATTAAAGGTTTCATTCAATAACAATCTTTGCCAAAGTAAATGGACATCAGAGTCTCCCACCCCCACGGTCTAATGCAAAGGCTATTATATATAGGCAAAGAGCACTGAGCTGGTGCTGTATCAGTTTCCACATTTTCAAATGATTCCTTTAATGAAAAGCTGCATTCTTTTCAGGTCATAAAATAGCAAGGAAATCTCTATTCATTTGGCTATTATTGTACATATTAACTTATTTATTTATGGCCAATGTTGCCATCAGTGAATATCCCCTGGGCAGATTGTTTAATCATCTAATGATTGGGGAGATCAGTTGCTGAAAAGCATATATATACGTATATTGAAATCTGCTCTGATCTGTATCTTACAGATACAGAGAGATTGGTGTAGAGCTGTGTCGGATGTGAAGAGAATTTGGGTGTAAAGTGAATATATTGGGATTAGTATGAGAGACAGTGAAGTAGAGTAGAAAGAGTAACTGGTTTTGTAGTCAAGAAAATTTGAGGTCAAGCTCTTCCTCCGACACATTTTAGCCTCCTCTGATCATGAGCAAGGCACTTCGCATCTCAACAGTGCTGGACAACTGTATAAGAATATAACAGGGCTACATAAGCATCAGTGAAGGGAGGTTCTCTACCCACCCTTCACCCGAACCCTTGGAGTTGTTCCTGCAAACAAGAAAACTTCAATTAATTTTCTTTTCAGACACATTTCATGTATTTTTTTCAATTAAATTTCCCCCCCCCCAAAGAACTTCATCCATGGTTGTCGTTTTAGTCTAAGAGTGACAAGGTCTTAGCTGCCCATTGCTATCAAAATAAGTGTCCTGTTTGTATTTTCATCTAGAGAAATAAAAGAAGAGAAAAGAGGGTAATCCGTGTTTTTGTTAGTCATCAGTGGATTCAGGAATAGAATTAGAATTCAGACCTTGGTGTTTTGTGCCCTGAAGGATAGGGTTCCAGATACCCTGAACTTGTAGTTTGCCTTCATCTGCTTCTGGGAGTCAGACTAGCATTGAAGAAAGGGTTCTGGATTGGGGTTAGGGAAGATCTAGATTTAAAAACAGAAAATGAAAGTCCACAGGCTTTGCAAACTACATTAACTCCTCTATTAGCTGCTGATGAGCAAGCATGTAAAGACAGTTTGGTACAAATCTGAATGAGGCAGTACTTTCAGACTGTTGGCTCCTCCCCTGGACCTCATTCAGCAAAACAGCACCTTCCTGAATCACATGAATCTCAGCTCCAACATTAGCTGTATGTGTATCATAGGCAGTTCCTTCCATCTCCTGAAGCACTGTTTCTTCCACTATAAAATGGGGGAAATTAATAACTGCAGGACCTACCTTACAGGATAATTACCAATGTAGTAAAACACATGAGAGATTTCATGTTGTTGCCCATTGGTTTTCAAAGAGGATCAATGACATCATGGGGTGATATCTTGACTTGCACTTCAGTTGATTTTAAGTGAGGTAGAGTCACACAGTCATCAACCTCACTCTCTCTTCCAGAGTCATCAAAGTCCAGGGGCAGGACAAAAGTCAAGATGGCCCAGGATGCAGTGGATGACCTTGGCTTCTTCAGTGTCTGAGCAAGCTCTCAGCTTGGTTTTCAACCACCTAATTCTGCCAAGGACAATCTTCGCTGCTTGAGGTAGATATCCCCCTAATGGGTTTGAGGCCTATAACTGACAAGAGGCTTTATAGACCTTAAAGTTCTCTATAAATGTGAACTAGGAATGTCCCTTGTCTACTCACAGCCGTAGCACCAACCCCAGGTTGCCTACTTTTGGCAGCCTTTTCCTGGCTAGGCTATGGAGGTCATGCCTTCCACATCTCTGCAGTGAGGTGGTATATTACAGGGGCAGAATGAGGCTTACTTCTTCCCATACAGCCTGCATCAGGATTTGTTTTGCTTGACTGAACAAATATTGTTCCAGGGTAGTAAAGGGCTAATGGGTAGGGGTAGGGGTTAATGAGAAATGAGATCAGATGAGATAACACATGTAAAGTGCTTTGCAAACCTAATGTGTTAAGTACCATAAAAATATTAGCTATTGTTACTAAGTGATATAAAAGACATGTTAAAAGGAATTGATGGTGATATATAAAAAAAAGAAGCAAGCATCAATAAAGCATTTAAAAAGGAGATTACTGGTACAAAGAGAGGGAGAATTAGAAATGAGTATGTCTCTTTATGCCAATCCTGGGCAGGGAAACCTATATAATACTGATGCTATTGACATAGCTTTGGGTCTGGGCCATAGGTAGGGATGAAAGAGATACCCGCAATCTGCCATAAGCGTAGTGACCCAGAACCTTTCCTAGAAGAGTGTGTGAGTGAGTGTGTGTGTGTGTGCTTGCATGCGTGCGTGTAGAAAAACCAACATTTATAGTGGGAAATTGAAGGAACTGACAGTACTAGGGACTAAAGACTCAGGGATCCATTCCAGGATTCTGAGCTCAGCTTTGTGAGGTCATCAGACACTAGACTGCTTTCTTTGCTCACTGACAGGGTCTGGGTTAGAGCATCCTGCTGCTGCTCTGACCCAGTCAATTAGAGCCCATCTGAACTGGGCTGACCAGCACACAAACTGCGTCCACAGCCTCTTCCTAGAGCAACAGTGAAGACAGAATCACTCCACGTCTATAGAGGAAGAGTCAATTGAGCCCGAAGGATTCCCCCCTGCAGGCAGGCACTCTCTATTGGCTAGTTCCCCAGTGATCTCACCCTCTCTGAAGGCTGGTAGCAGTTACAGTCTGTACCATTCAGTTAATTCCCAAAGGGACATTAATAGCTGGTTGAGAAGCAGTATCAAACTAAGATAAAGTACTAATGTTACTTAATCGTTCTAAACAATTTTCTCATTAAACTTAATACCTTTTAAATTAATGAGCATGGAAGTAAGACCGGTGGGCTAAAGAAGCAGGTTCTTAGCTGGCTATAGGGGAAGACAGGAATACTGGGATTTTTAAAAACTTGTACCACTGAAGTACTTACTGTGTGTGCATAGAGGATTTTCATCTCCGACAGCTCTAAAAACTTCCTGGTGTTCTTTCTTTCTAACAAGTTTCTTCTTTCTGGTGAGGAGGATGTCTGCAGTTATAAAAATCTGTACATACAAATTTTCACTTTAGGGGTGATTTCAGTTAAATCTTATTTGATAGATTCGCCTAAAAGTCCTATCGGCTAGCTAGTTCTTGGCCCAGTTACAATATACAGAGTTTAGACTCACATCTACATGGAAAGGTACAGTGGTATGAGCATTGAATTTGGAGTCAGAGGACCTAAGTTCAAATCCTGCCTGTGTGACCCTAAACAAGTCACTCTGTGGGCCTCAGTTTCCTCATCCATAAAAATAGAGGATTGGTCTTGCCTGAAGTCCCACAGGCAGCTAGTTCATGGCAGAGCTAAAAAATGAATGAATGAATGATTGAAAATAAATAAAATGAAGGCTAGTAAAAGATAATAGTTCAGATTCAAACTTTCATGGAGAAAAGCAGAGCCTTCATTATTTGCTGTTTCCCATTATTTACCATTTCTTATTTCCAGCCTCTCTGGAATCAGTTTCCTCAAATGTAAAGTAAAGGGGTTAGACTAGATGGCCTCTGAGGTCCCTTCCACCTCTAAACCTTTATATGATCTTAGGAAAGATAATTTAAGGCTTCTCTCCATGATCCTCTGATCCCATGTCCAGTGTTCTTTCTTACACACAGGATGTTTCTGGAATCTGAGAACCTTGCTATGCCATGCTACCTATGGTCTCCTTTGGAGGTATTTAACACATAATTACTGAGTCTGGAGGGAGAAGAGGGAGCACTTCATCTCCCTTGACCCATCTGTGGCTTCAGATCTGTGCTCCTATGGCTAGCTTAGTGGCCTCAGAGAATGTGCTGTTACCCTCCAGGACCTGATTGTCAAATCCTGGGTGGCACTCTGGGAGCCCTGTGGGCATTCCTTGTGTTTTATTTAATAGGAATAAAGTTCTTTTAGGACAGCTAGGTGTAGTAGATAGAGCACTGGGCCTGGAGTCAGCAGGATCTGAGTTCAAATTTGACCTCAAGATACTTACTAGCTGCGTGACCCTGGGTAAGTCATTTAACCCTGTTTGCCTCAGTTTCCTCATTTGTAAAATGAGCTAGAATAGGAAATGGCAAACCACTCCAGAGTCACAAAGAGTTAGGACTGAAACAACTATACTTAAAGTTCCTTTCCTCCCTATTTTTGATCTGTAGCTTCACATAGCAACTCTTCTGGTTCTCTAGAAAACAGAGCTGCTCTAACTCACTTGAATCTTGTCCCTATTACCTTGGCCTTCTTCCACTCCCTAGCTCTCTGTAGGCTTCTCCTGTTGCTTTACAAGTGCCTATTGGATTAGTTAAACCTTTCTCAGAACACTTGATTGTCCAAACCTGATGTCTGAAGATTTTTTCCTGGCAGTGATTGATCACAGGAGCCTCCCTCCCCCCCGTCCTCTGGCAGGAGCCCATAGAGAAAACATTTCAAGGAGGCTATAGTGCACGCAAGCCATCAATTACATTGAGGGCCCAGCTGTTCTCCTTCTGGTGGCAGCTTTCTGGTAAACCCTGAGTAGATCCTGCTTCCAGCAGGCCCACAAACAAAGCAGGGATACAAGAAAGCTGCAGGAAGTTGCTGAGGACAGATTTTGTTTGAATGCGTACTCCTCCCCTCCCCCCCTACTCCCTAGTACAAGTGGATTTTATTGAATATAAATTACACTTGAGGTTTTAATCCAACAAGAAAATAATGTAGAGAATCGGAGGGTGTGAGGAATTCCTTTCGGCAGGATCATGTTCCAAATCACTTTTTTTTTTAGGACCATCTCATTCCTCTCTTTAGAATTGCAGGGCTGGGTAAAGAAAAGAAAGGCTTGTGGCTTACAGCTGAGAAGCATCCCATAGGGTCCAAATCAGTCCTCATGCCATCTATGTGCATGTGTGCATAGGCATAGAATGCCAATTCATATGGTTTATCAACTCATTCTTATTTTTAAAAAAACACCCCACATTTGAAAAGCAAACCTCAAATTATGTTTTGGTAGTCTGGTCTTTCTAGAAAATTCTTTGGAGAAAAGAGTTCTCTAACACTGGAGTCAGAGAACCTGGGTTTAAAGGCTGCTGCTGGTGTTTCCTTAGCTTCCCTGGACCTCATTTCCTCACCTATGACATGATGAGGCTGGACTACATGGCGCTTTGAGGTCTCTTTCAGTTCCCTATCTATGAGTATGTGAAAACAGTCCTCCTTTAAAGGCATGTTCTGATGCTTCTTCACAGCGTGGAGGTGACCCTGGATTCTCAAAGGCTATGGCACCAGAATGCAAGATATATTTTTTTCAATAGGGAGCCACTTGAGTTTATGGAGCAGTGTGTAGCATGATCAAATATGTACTTTATATATATATATATATATATATATATATATATATATATATATATATATATATATATATATATATATATATAAATAAATTTTTTTCCAGATCCCAGGTGAAAAGCTTCTGAAATAGAGCTCCTCTCAACAGTACTTACTATGAAAACATTCCCCAAGATCTTATCTAGAAGTTCTAACCACCCAAGAAATTATGTTTCTGATAGCTTATATAATTTTATATTTGGGCCCACTAGGATAACGTTTCCCAACTTCTCTACTCAGGCATGATCCCTAAGCACAAACTAGACAGAAGTCTATTCTTCCTGATTCTAGGTCTCCCTCACTAAACTTCAAAAAGGACCATATTTGAAAGGTCAACATAACTGATGTAAAAGAGAAGTAAAAATTTTTAAAAATGAAAGCACCAAGGAAAAATCAACTGTAAATGACTATTCTCTGATTAAAATATAGAATATCTCATAGTGTATAGCTAACGCAAAATAAAATTAGTCTGAAAATAGTCTGACACTGAAAATATTACTGAGTAAGATATTTCAAAGTCTCTCTCAGTGTGAAAAGAAAGGGGATTTTATCATTTGCAACTTAAAGTAAGATAGTGGTTCTAACACCTTCCCAAGAAGGCATAAAGGAAAAATCTGGCAGCCCCAGTAAGACAAAGCAATCATTTCACAGGAAAAGCTATTTTAGCATGCTTTAGCAAGCATTTGGCTATAGTCACGATCTAGACCTGAGATTTCTTAAGTGTAGGGAACTCCTGGTGGGAAACTCCTTCTACTAGTGGAAATTTGCAATTATTCTGCAACCTAGAGTTTAAAGAGTTACTTGGAGCCATTGAAGGGTTAAGTGATTTGCCAAGGGCCACAGACAGAAAGTCAGCAGTCCAAAGACAATTCTCTATCCACTGTTCCAGGCTGACACCTGCCTCAGCCGTGTTGCTGAGAAAAACATTCGTTTTACTAAATAAGTAATAGTTGCTATTACTAAGTTACTAATATTACCAAATAGTAATAGTTAATTAGTATTTTCTCTGTTGGACAGACTAGTTTGTATAAATAAGTGAACCTCTATTCTAAACTTGCCCAATTCCCATTTCAGATACAAAATATATTGAATCTCAAGAGAAAATGAGTTACCTGTTATTTTTAGAATAATTTCATTCAGCAGGAAATTTTACTTACTTGCTCACTTGTTTGTTGGCTACAATATTCTGTTCATCCTAAGAGATGGTCTCTAATTATTCATATTAATTCCTTTTCATTAGTTTCCCTTTCCTTATTTTGCATTTCCTTTAGCCTTCCCCCTGCCTTGTCATATTAATGAATTTGGAATTTCATAAAACTATAGGTTCATGAAAACCACATTCTCCCACTGTTGAGCTTTTAGGCAATAGAATACTTGTTACACTGGGCTGTAGATCTAGTAGGATATTTCCTATGGTCCTTATAAAAAGAAAAAAGAAAAGAAAAAACCCTGATGTTACAGTGAACTTATGAAAAGGTCTAATCAGTAAAATTTTCTGCAATGCCTAATTTGTAGGATTAACAAATATTGTAGTGTAATGAACTGTTTCTGGAGGCAGTAATAACAAGAGCTAGCATTTTTATGGTACTTCAACATTTGCAAAGTATTTTACATATATTCTTCAATTTTAGTGGGATATTCTTATTAGAAGTCTTCAAATAGAGGCTGGATCACTGAGTGTGTTATAGAGGAGATATTTCTCTAGGTATACTTTAGACTAAATCACCTCTCATGTCCCTTCCAACTCTTGAGATTCCATAATTCAGTACTAGTACTAAGAAGAGTAAAAGCACTTATATTGCTTTTCATGAGCAATCAGAAATTTGAGGATGCATGGAAAAATATTTTTTAAAAATTTTTGTACAGGATTTATGATTTATTGGTATTGGGAATTCCCAGATGTACTGATGCATGTCATGTTACTGATGCACATGAACAGTGTTGTTGTTGGTTTTTTTTTTTTTTTGCTTGCTCGTCTGTTTTTTAATCAGCTAGTCTTAGTAGATCCAGGTACTTAGAGGTTAATTAATTCACCCAGGGTTACCAAACCAGTATGTATCAGAAGCAGGACTTAAACACAGGTCTTCCTGACTTCCAGGAATACCTGCTGTTTTTTTACATTTAAATGTTTTTCTTGGCTGCTTTTAGTATTTTAAAAGGTTAGGTCATGTCATACTTCTTACATAAAGTTCAAACGAGGTTCATGTGTGAGGGTTTTGGGGTTTTGTTTTTGTTTTTGGACCCTTATTTGTTGTAGTAACTTGGAGGGCTCCAAACAGCTGAACATTTGTAGAATTTTCCTGGCTTTAATAATTTGGTGTTTCAAGGCTGGCTGACATTATCAGATGCAATATCGAGATAAAACCAAGGCTAGCATCCAGATCAAAGAACTCTCAAACTTGAAGATATTTGAGAATACTGTTAAAACACAGAGGAAAGGAAATCTCTTTTATTCAGCTCATTTAAAAATGTTAGCTCAGGTTTACCTAGTTCTTTTCAAAGTTTGTAGACTTATAATATTTCATTTGGTCTTCATGAGATAGGTGTTATTATAATGCTTATTTACAGAAAAGAGAATGGTCAGAGATCCTCAGTGTCAGTATTGCCAGACATTTCCATAGGAATGACCTACCTAAAATTTTTTAAATAAGTTGACCAAGGGGAAAGGTAACATGGTGTACTGGATAAAAGATTGTTTTTCAAGTCAAGATGACCTGGGTTCATTCTACTCTTTCATCTGACCTATGCTGGCAGTATGATGCTGGGCAAATCACTTAAGCTCTCAGTAATCAAATCTAATCAAATCTCCAAGACCCTTAGTTGCTTATTACTTGTAGATCTATACCAAGAGAAGAATTTTCACACCAGAACATTCTTTGTGCCATGAAATTATTATTCTTCCCTTCTGTTCCCTCCCCCCCCCATCCCACAATTTATTCCTGGACTTTGTGACCTTGGTCAGGTAACCAGATATCTAGGCCTCAGTCTCCTCATCTGTAGAATGAGAGGATATCTCATTCTACAGACTGGAAGGGATGCTTCTAAGGTTCAGTTCATACTCTTATGCATGCTTTTAATGTCTGGCTCATGCAGGAGAATGTCAGTCTCTGGAATCCCGGCCTTTCCTATTCAAAGTACAAAACCTATCTTTCTTAATCACTACCACAGCAAATTAAAATAGACTAAGATATCATCTCGGCATCCCAGCCCCCCTGCACCTGGTTCCTCTTTCAGGAGGGGCAAAATATATTCTAAAATGACCCAGAGCAAAGTAGTCCCCAATGAAACAATTGAGTAAACTCTCGAAGGTCCCATTCAGAAGTGGATAGCAGATGCTCCAGCAACAGGGCAGCTGGCAGATTACTGCACCCTCTTGGACTGTCTGCAGTTCCTGAGGTCCGAGGAGAAGGCTGCCTGATATTACCTATCCTGCTGTGGCTGACCCGCTCAAGAATATCCACGCGGGGACCCTAGCTTGCTGCAAGAACAGTCTAGGCGGACTCCTCGCTCTGAATCCGCGCTGTCCATTTCCTGAAAGAGGGAGAACTTCGAAGTCCCCTGCCCACAAGGGGCGGCAGCTCAGGCTCTCCCCAAACGGCCTCCAGCAGCCCAGCCCAGCTCAAGGCCTCAGCTCAGCTTCACGGCATAATCGCCCATCGTTTACCACCTCTCAGGGACCATTGTGGGATTTCTGGAGGAAGGGAAAGTCAAAGGTCACTGCGTGATAGAGACTATCCAGGAGGGCTGAGGGGCCAGTTGAAAGCGATTCAAGCCCAATCAGCTCAAAATCCGCGGGCATTAATTGACCCTGTAATTTCAGATCGATCACGAATTTAACACTTTCCTAAAAGTCAAACCCCTTCAGCTGCTTCATCCCAGTCGCCCAGATCTGCTGAGACACCCTCACTCACCTTAAAGGGGGAAAGATAGAAAGGAGGTATGAGTTATTCTCTTCCCTGAGTTCAAATTATTCTCCCTTAGAGGAAGGAAAGAAGGTGAAAGGGAGAAAACTTGTTTCCTCCTCTTGGTGCACTGGACACATTTTCAGGTCCCGTTCAGTGCTAACACCCTAACACCCTTCGGTTTTGCCCCCTCCCAAACCCGAAGCAGGTGTTCCTCTCGGGAATTGTCCCTCTGTTTGTCCCTCCTTTCTTTCCACCATCGCCTACTCTTCTGGTAGCTGAGATGGGTCTTAGGTTCAGAGCTAACCCCCCACCCCCACCGCCGATCATTGACCCGTAGAGGCAGCTCCTTGGGGAATCTGGCTAGATCCTGGTCTGAGTTCTGGAGTCCTACCATGTCTTCTCTCTGATGTCCTCCACTCCACCACTTCACCCCTCACCCTCAACAGATCGCAAGAAAAAGGTTAGTCCGGTCCAGTTGAAGATGAAAAGGTGGGAACAGGACTTTCCCATAAACTGTCTCTACCATCTTCACCAATTCTAGACAGCCTAGAATGACGATAATAATGGAAATGATAATTATAATTCATGTTTATACACTTTGGCTTTAAGGTAAAAAGAGCAGTTTTCTCACAACTATCCTCTGGGGTTAGATTGTGCAAGTTTTATTGTTAAGTAGGAGAGAGTACTAAACCAGCGGGGCTTAGCATATAGACAATAGCCAGGTCTAATGGCTTCCAACACGGAAGGACTTGGTTCCAAATCTGGCTTTTTGATAACATACTGGCTGTATAGTGGTCTGACTTCAAGCAAATAATTTCGTTTTTCTGCTCTAGGTAGCTAGAAGGTCCTCACCTGGGAGTTCCCTATGACTAGGAAATCACAATTACTGTCCCTACTAGTGAGATGTACAAAAGCTCGTGGATAAGTGGATGGGTAATTTAGGAGAAGCTACTAACTCACTGCCCCAGGAATAGTGTAGGAAATATATCTGTTGGTCAATGAACTGAGTGAAATCAGATGCCCTGAGACAAACAAGCCCTTCAACAGGAGAGCAGGTGTTTGGTAGATGCCGCTTGGTTTTCAAAGGAGGGTTTGATTAGAGTCTCTCTTCCTTCTCCTTGGACACCCTGTCTTCTCTCCCTCACACCATCCGTCAGTTGGTTTTCTGGACTGTGGGATTATTGTTTTATTGTTGTTTTTGAGGGTAACGATAGTTGACAGGTCACTAAAGATTGGGAAGGGGCAGGTAAAAAGTAAAAAAAAAAGTGGGGAATACCTGAGGGAAATCCCACCTTGCTAAAAACACCTAGTCACCAAATGCAGAACACTTGGGCAAGGAATGGATAACTTATCAGGCAGCCTGATGGGGAGGAGTGAAAGGCTTGAGAGCTTGGGTTTATCGATAGCTATCAACCAAGAGCTGGTCAACGAGGGAGGCAAAGGAGATAGAGCCAGGGAGCAGGGAGGCTAGTAATAACATAGACGAGTGGAAGATACTCCACTTTCCTCATCTACAGTAAGCAAGGGGTCTGTTCTTCCCTGCTTTCCACCACCCCCTAATTTTTCTGTAGCTGAGATGGGTTTTAGGATCAGCCTTAAAGCCCCACCCCTCAGGATCATTACATATAGGGAGGCAGCTCCCTGCCTTCTTTTCAATTCCAATTAAAATCCCACCTTCTACAAGAAGTCTTCACCAACACCTATTAATTCTAGTGGCTTCCCTCTGATAATTACTTCCTATTTATTCTGTATATAGTTTGCTTTGTATATATTTGCTTGTATGTTGTTTCCTCTATTAAATTGTAAGTCGGGGGTGGTGCGGCAGCCGCCCTGGAGTCAGGAGGACCTGAGTTCAAATCCAGCCTCAGACACTTAACACTTACTAGCTGTGTGACCTGGGGCAAGTCACTTAACCCCAATTGCCCTACTTTCCCCACTCCAAAAAACAAAAAAAAAAGAAGAAGAAGAAGAAGAAATTTTAAGTTCCTTGAGGACTGAGACTGGGTTTTTTTTTTCTTAGAGCTTTTTTTTGTAACCCCAAAGCTTAGCACATAGCTTATTGGGCGCATAGTAGGCACTTAATAAATGTTTATCGATTGAATGATTGATTGTGGCCACTGAGGCCGGAGTCTGTTCAGGACAATGGCTTTGACCAGGTTGATGATTATTCCTCCCAGAGTTCAGTTAGTATCCAGCAGTCTTTCCTACTTCCTCTTTCCTACCCCCTCCACCTAACCTCCCACCTCCTACCCCCTTCCAAATACAAAGAAGCCAAAAAGAGGTCTGGCCACCCAGTCCCTAGTCCCTGCTGTGAATAGTTTAGTCTGCTGAAATACCAAGCACAGTATTCTCCCCGTAGGTCTCCTCCACTCCAGGTTTCTAGCCTGGGGCTCTTCAGGAAGATGAGGTGTCTTTGTGTAACCTGGAGTAAACAGCTTCTTCTCCTACCACTGTTAAAGATAAACTTGTTTAACAACAGTCTGTCTCTCCCCTTCCAGGCTGAGTCTCAGACCTTCTCTACTCTCTTTCCATCTAAACAGCTTCCATTATTTTGTAAATATCTGGGCTCGAGACCAAAATACCTAGCTGTTCTTTAGTCCTGAGCATAGCCATCCATGTTATAGCTTGGATTAAGTTATCTGTGTACTTGTCATATCCCTCCTTAACAGGTGGTAAAGGCCTTCAGAGAAGGCGCTTTGACCCACAGTTTTTCCAGCCCTTGGCAATGTGCAATGCACAGAAGTTTAGTGTTTGTAGAATGGAATTCCTTCTGAGTTTAGCCCAGAAGGAAGTAGCTGATTGTAGGATACACCCCTCCCCCACTCCCCAGTCCCTTTTGTCTGGCCAAAGCCACATAGCACACTACAGATGGGAAGGGAGAGCCTTAACTTAGTGCTCTGAGGGTTGACTGGCCAGGGAGCTGGAGTATGAAGCTGGTGGACCTCAGATTTAAAACAATTGTTTCTTCTGTGTCTAGAAGTGGAGCAGAAGCCATAAACACTGAGGAGACAGAACAGTCCCTGTCATCAGAGTATACATTTGAAGAGGGAGAAAACACGTAAATAACCAGGGACAGACATGATCCATACAGAGTGGCTAAAAAGTAATCTAACTGGAGAGAGGTACAGCAGCAGGAGAGACTATAAAAGGCTTCCTGGAGAAGGTGAAATCTGAGCTCAGACTCGAAGGAAAGCAGAAAATTAAGAGTCAGAGTGAGGAGTCAGAACATTCCAGGTAGGGTGGATGGCCAGTATAGACATGGAATTGGGGAGATAACGGTGTTCTGGTTAAGTAACAGTAAATAGGCCCCAAAAGTTGGCCCTTACAATTCCAAGACTTAAGATGGAAAATGCTAACCACATCCAGAGAAAGAACTATACTGAATGCAGATTGAAGTATATTATGTTCACTTTTTTATGTCTTCCCTTCTGTTCTGTTTCTTCTTTCACAGCATGGCCAATGTAGAAATATGTTTAACATGACTGCACATATATAACCTATATCAGATTACTTGCCATCTGGGAGAGGGAGGATGGGAGGGAGAAAAATTTGAACCTCAAAATCTTATTAAAAAATGAATGTTGCAAATTATCTCTACATGTAATTGGAAAAATTTGGAAAAAATTACTAAAAAAAAAGTTAGATCTTAATGTTTGTAGAAAGGAATCAAGTAGACAACTGGAAAGGTAATAAAGAGGCCAGGCTGGGAAGAGTTGTGGTTTTAGGAGGCAATCAGGGTTAAGTGAACTGCCCAGGGCAACACTGCTAAGTAAGTATCTAAGGTTGGATTTGAACTCAGGTCTTCCTAACTCGAGGGCTAGTGCTCTATCCACTGGACCACCTAGCTGCCCCTTGGGAAAGGTTTTAAATGCTACATAAGAGGACGTTATGTTTTGATCCTAGAAGTAACAGGAAACTATTGGTGCTTGTTAAACAAAGGGAGCAGGGAGGTGTTCGCTTTGTCAGGTCTATGAGTTGGAAAAGTTTTGGCCCTTGATTAACTGGAGTGATAAGAGGGAGGTTAATTAGAAAACTTATGCAATAGTCCTGGAGGGAGATGATAAGGTCCTGAGGGATGCAGCCTAGTGGGTGGTGAGGAGACATATAAGAGATGTTGTAAGGGTAGAAACTACAAAGTTTAGATACTTGACTGAGAGGAGGCTATGATGATATACCATATTTCTTAGTCAAAGCTGGGTATCTGGAAAGTTGGTGGTATCCTTGATAAGAAGTTTACAGAAGGGGATGGATAGGTGGCACCGTGAATAGAGCACTGGCCCTGGAGTTGGACCTGAGTTCAAATCCAGCCTCAGACACTTAACATTTACTGGCTGTGTGACCTTGGGCAAGTCACTTAACCCCAATTGCTCTGCCTTCCCCCCTCCAAAAAAAAAAGCAACAAAGAAGAAGTTTATAGAGGAATTAGGAAGTTTGGAAGAGGAATAGATTTGAAGGAAACCTATTCAAACTTCTGTTTTGAGTATGTTGGTTTTCAAGATGCCTATGGGACATTTGTGAGTTGTCCAGAATGGAAGTTGATGATGCAGTGCTGGAGTTTAGGAGAACTATTAGAGCTGGATATAGAGATCTGTGAATCATCTGCATAGAAATAACAATTGAGCCTCCTAGGAACTGTGAAACTTACCAAGTGAGAGATTAGAGAGAAGAAAGCCCATGACAGAGCCTTGGAAAATACCCACATAGTAGACATGACATGAGTGAAGATGTAGCAAAGGAGAATGGGAAGGAATGGCCAGATGGGTGGAAGAAGAAGCAGAAGACAGTAGTGTCAAGAAATCCTAGAGAGAAGCATCCGGGAACAGGTGTCAACATTGTGTCAAATGTTGCTGAGAATTCAAGAAGGATGAAGATTGAGAAAAATCTAGTAGCTCTGACAGGTAAGAGTGCCCAGATGTTTGGACAGGAACAAAGTGGGAAGGAAAAGGTGGCAATAGGCAATAGTTTAGGAATTAGAAAAGTTTTTGTTTGCCGCCTCCTTAAGGGATCCTGTAGAGTAATTCTTCCCCATTAGGTTATTTGCTGTTGACAGAACCATAATGACAGACTTGGAGTTGAAGAGAACTGGTTTCAAATCTAGCTTCTCACTCTTATTAATTATGTGACTTTGGGCAAATCATTCAACTGCTCTGTCTCAATTTTCTTGTCTGTGAAATGGAGATACTAATACTAATAAATAATGCTATGCTAATGCTAATGCTAATACATACCTGGTGTTGAGAAGACCAAATGAGAAAATGTGTTTGGATTGCTACATAAAACGTCAGCTCTTATTGCAATGGAAAGAGCAATAGCTTTGCAGTCAAAAGTCACAGGTTTAAATCTTGCCTGTTGTTTACTACTACCTTTGTAACTTGGCATTTGTAATTGTATCGGGCAAGTCTGTTTAGCCCTTTGGGTCTCGGTTTCCTCATGGTTAAATTGAGAAGGTTGCCTCCTCTCAGGGCTAAATTCTGTGACTCAGTAGAAAAGACGTGCTATAACACAAGATTTCAAATCTTGTCTCTATTTTGTCTAAGTAGGAGAGGAGTTAGGCATATGAAAACTAAAGAACAAAGCTGTCCCTACTCCCAAGGATCTTATAGTCTACTGAGAGGGTACCTGAAATAAACATATGTTTGTTTATAAATATGATAATTCAAGGAGGAAAGAAGGAGTGGTCATATTAGTGTTATGCAAATTACTTGTGATAAACAATAATTTTTATATAGTTTTATTTTGTGATAACGTGGTCTTGTATATGCTTCTACTGGCACTAAGTTGACTTAGAATATTTGACCTTGACCAGATGAAACCAAATTGAGCTGGTGTTCTCACTATTGGTTCTCTTGTCAATTGTTTCATGATAATTTCACACACTCTGCATCACTCTGTCCTGTTTTTTATTCTGTGCTTTTAAAGGATGGATATTAGTTAACAAGCATTTATGTTACTTCAAGGAAACATGCAAAAGTTGTAGCTCTTAAAGATACACTTCAGATACTGTTAGAGATATTGCAGTGGCTATTGGTGTGGGAAAGTCAGATTTTTTCAGGAATCATTCAAGTCTATAACAAAATTATCATTTGCTCTGAAGAGCAAAGTGAAGTGTGGTAGAAAAGGAAAAAAAATGTCAAGACCTGAAAACTGTTGCTGCAAAACAACCTACCTAATCTTCCAAAAATAAGCAAATAGCCTTCAAGGGGATCTGGTGGCAGGAGAAAGTTTTAACGTGCAGTGAAGGCTATTGAAGTTAGGAAGAAGACTATGGGGGAAACAAACCCAACAGCTGCTGGTTCTCTGGAAAAAAAAAACCACAGACAAGACAATATAAAGATTATAATACTGAAGATTGGAAGAAATTATTTTTTTACTGATGAAACTCACTTTTTCCTTGAAGGCTATAAAAAACAATTGTTAGAGCAAGTGAAGGTGAGCCTGTAAGATCTGGGCATTTTCATCAGACTATACAACATGAATTAATGAAGGGGAAAAAAAAGGCATTTATTAAGGACTTACTCTGTGCCAAGTATTGTGCTAAGGGTTACTTGGTAAAAAAGAAAAAGTAAGCAAGACAGACCTTACTGTCTTACTTATTTACTTGCTTACTTACAGAGCTTACATTCTGAACAGGGAATCAAACACATAAAGGGAAGCTAGCAGTAAAAAGCAGAAGTTTGTTCAATTTTAAAATGTTGGAGAAATTTTTTGCTTCTAATGGACCTGGTAGTCTTGTCTTCCTTGAAGGAATTATAAACTCTGACAAATATAGTGATGTACTATGAAGGAGAATTGTTTTGGAATTACTGAAATTTCCAAATAGAAATAGAATACAACATGAATACCATACCATACTGTACCATGTTATAATTACAGAGCAGGTGAAGAAATATATCCAAGAGATGGAGATAATGGCCTGGGAATTCACCTGGTTTGAACTCCTTTGAAAATCTATGGGCAATAATCAATGCTAGACTGGAAAAATGGACCATTTATCTATCAAAAGTATACTTAGTTAATATCCAGTGTGATAAAAATGTGGTTTCATGTTGAAGAATTAAGGAATGTGCCAAAATTTTGTGAACTCTTTGCCAAATTGTGTAAAACAAGTGTTTAAAGCAAAAAGTGGACATACTGTATATTTTTAAAATTGCTATTTAGTATTTTATTTTTCCCCACTTACATGTAAAAACCATTTTTAACATTTGTTTTCAAAACTTTGAGTTCCAAATTCTCTCCCTCTCTACCCCTACCTCCATTAAGAAGGCATACAATTCAGTGTGGGTTATACATATGTACTCATGCAAAACATTTTCATAATTGTCATGTAGTGAAAAAAACACAGACAAAAAATAACCCTCAAGAAAAATAAAGTAAAATAAGCATCCTGCAATCTGTATTCAGACACCATTAGTTCTTTCTCTGAGGATGGACAGCATTTTTATCATAAGTCCTTCAGAGTTGTCTTGGATCATTGTATTGCTGAGAATAGCTAAGTCATTCATGGCTGATCATCTTATAATATTGCTGTTACTTTGTACATAGTACATTTCACTTTGCAGCAGCATGCCAATCTCTTCAGGCTTTTCTGAGAGCATCTTGCTCATCATTTCTCATAGCACAATAATATTCCATCACAGTCACATACCACAACTTGTTCAATCATTCTTCAGTTGATGGGTATCCCTTCAATTTCTAATTCTTTGTCATGAGAAAAGAGCTGCTATATTTTCCTATATATAGATCTTTTTGTATATATAGGTCCTTGGGATATAGACCTAGTAGTGGTATTTCTAGATCAATGGGTATTCATGGTTTTAGAACACTTTGGACATAGTTCCAAATTGCTCTACATAATGATTGAATCAGTTCACAACTCCGCCAACAGTGCATTAATGCCCCATTTTTTCCACCTCCCTGCCACCATTTGTCATTTTCCCCCATCCTATTAACCAATCTAATAGGTATGAGGTAGTATCTCAGAATTGTTTTAATTTGCATTTCTCCAATCATTAGCGAGTTATAACATTTTTTTTCATATGGCTATAGACAGCTTTGGTTAATTCATCTGATAACTGTTCATATCTTTTGATCATTTATCAATTGGGGAATGGCTCTTTTATAAATTTGACTTAGTTCTTTAAATATTTGAGAAAGGAAGCCTTTATCAGAGAGACTTGCTTCAAAATTTTTTTTTCCACAGTTACTATTTCCAACTGTATTTCCCTCTATCCTATCCCTCCTCCATTTATTCTATTCTCTCTCTCTCCTTTCACTCTGTCCCTCATCAAAAGTGTTCTGCTTCTGACTACCCCCTCCCCCAAACTGTTCTCCCTTCTATCACATTCCCCCCCTTTCTTATCCCTTTCTCCTTCTACTTTTCTGTAGAGTAAGATAGGTATCTGTACCCAGTTGAGTATAAAAGTTATTCCTAGTATGAGCCAGTTCTGATGAGAGTAAAGTTCACTCACTCCCCCTTAGCTACCCCTTCTTCTCCTCCACTGTAAAAGCTTTTTCTTGCCTCTTTTATGCCCATTCTGCCTTTCCCTTTCCCTTTATTCCAATACATTTCTTTCTCACCCCTTAATTTTACTTTTTTTTAGATAGCATCCCTTCATAATTTACTCACACCTGTGACCTCTGTCTCTATATATACTCCTATCTACCCCAATAATGAGAAAGTTCTTATGAATTACAAGCATCATCTTCCCATGTAGGAATGTAAATAGCTTTACCTTTTCAAACCTCTTATGATTTTCCTTTCCTGTTTGACTTTTCATGCTTCTCTAGACTTGTATTTGAAAATCAAATTTTCAAAAGAAAATTTTTTAAAAAAGAAAATAAAACTTTCTATTTAGCTCTGGTCTTTTCATCAAAAATGTTTGAAAGTCTTCCATTTCATTGATTATCCATTTTGTCCCCTGAAGGACCATACTCAGTTTTACCGGGTAAGTGATTTTTGGTTGTAATCCTAGCTCCTTTGCCCTCTGGAATATCATATTCCAAGCCCTCTACTCTTTTAATGTAGAAGCTGCTAAATCTTGTGTTATCCTGACTGAGGCTCCACAAAACTTAAATTGTTTTTTTCTGGCTGCCTGTGGTATTTTCTTCTTAATCTGGAGTGTCTGGAATTTGGCTGTAATATTCCTAAGAGTTTTCATTTTGGAATCTCTTTCAGGAGGTAATCAGTAGATTCCTTTAATTTCCATTTTACTCCCTCATTGCAGAATATCAGGGTGGTTTTCCTTGATAATTTCTTTCACTTTTTGGAGGAAAGCGGGCAGGGCAATTGGGGTTAAGTGACTTGCTCAAGGTCACATGGTTAGTAAGTGTGTGAAGTGTCTGAGGCCAGGTTTGAACTTGGGTCTTCCTGACTCCAGGGCTGATGCTCTATTAGCTGTGCCACCTAGACGCCCCTGATAATTTCTTGAAAGATGATGTCTAGGCTCTCTTTTTGCTTATAGCTTTCAGGTAGTCTAATAATTTTTAAATGATCTCTCCTGGATCTATTTTTCAGGTCTGTTGTTTTTTCCTATGAGATATTGCATATTGTCTTTTGTTTTTATTCTTTTGATTTTGTTTTATTGTTTCTTGATTTCTCCTAAAGTCATTAGCTTCCATTACTCCATTCTAATTTTTAAGGAATTATTTTCTTCAGTGAGCTTTTGTGTCTTTTCCATTTGGCCAGTTCTGCTTTTTAAGTCAGTCTTCTCCTCATTGGCTTTTTGTACTTCTTTTACTCTTTGACCTAACCTCTTTTTTAAGGTGTTATTTTCTTCTTTTCTTTTTGTGTCTCCTTTACCAAACTATTGACTTTTTTCACAATTTTCTTGAATTATTCTCATTTCTCTTCCCATTTTTCCTCTACCTCTCTCACTTGATTGTCAAAATCCTCTTTTGAACTCTTCCATAGCCAGAGATCAATTCATATTTTTCTTGAAGGTTTTGGATGTAGGTGTTTTGACTTTATCTTCTTCTGAGTGTGTGTTTTGATCTTCCTTATCACCACAGTAATTTTCCATGGTCAGAGTTGTTTTCTGTTGCTTGCTCATATTCCCAGCCTATTCCTTGACTTTTAACTCTTTGTTGAAGTAGGCTCTGCTTGCAGGGTGGAGGGCACACCCAAGCTTCAGGGGTTTTGTGTGGCTGTCTTCAGAGATACTTCTAGGGAAAACTACAAGTTTTCAGTTCTTCCAAGGTGGTATGATCTAAGGAGAGGTGTTTACTACTCTCCTGGCCTGTGTTCTTGTCTGTGAGTGACCACAAGGGCTCTTTTCTGCCCTGCAACTGTGACTGCAACTTCTGCTTTGCTAGTGTTCTTCCTTGCCCTGGGACTGCCACTTAGGTCTATGACCTGGATCCAAGTATGGGTAAAGCAACAGAGTCCTACCTTAGTGCCAGCAAAGAGACATTTGTAATCTCTTTCTGACCAGTTGTTTGACCTAACTTTCTATAGCAGTGGTTCTCAATCTTCCTAATGCCGTGACCCTTTAGTACTCGATTGTGGGCAGATAGGTATCTTTAATACTCCACATGTGGGCAGACCTGCCTGGAGATGGATAGAGGAGCAGTGTCTCGGTTCCTAAGACCATCAGAAATATGTGTTTTCTGATGGTCTTAGGCAAATCCTATGAAAGGGTCGTTCGACCCCCAAAGGGATTGCAACTCACAGGTTGAGAACTGCTGGTCTATAGGCTGAGAGCTCTGGACGTAGCTGCCCTTGCTGCTGAATCAGTGACTCCAAAGGCCTGCTCTTGGTTTGCTAGGGCCTGGTCTACTGCACTGGACTGTGCTCCTCTCTCACCCTGGTGCAACAGACCTTTCCTACAAATCTTCTAAGTTGTCTTGGGCTGTAAAATTGTTTCATTTCATCTTTTTGTGAGTTCTGCTTCTCTAGAATTTGTTTGGAGGCATTATTAAAAGGCATTTTGGGAGATTTGGGGGAGAACTCGGGAGAGTCCTTGCCTTTATTCCGCCATCTTGGCTCTGCCTTTCATGTATTAATTTTTTTTAAAAAAGAAGCAAAAGATTGTGAGATTTATTATATAAGTCTGTACATTTAATTATTTTACATGATTCCAATTAATTGCATGCCATTGTACATAAGTTCTTCAAATCTATGTGTTGTTGTTATTGTTGTTGTTGAGTAGTTATCAGTCATGCCCAACTCTTGGTGACCCTATTTAGGATTTTCTTGGCAAAGATACCGTGTGGCTTGTGCATTATTGGTGCATAAACTGGTTTGAGTTTACTGAAGTAAAAAATCAGTCTGTCAAGGTCTTCTAGCAATCTTCACTTTTATAGTCTTTTAGCCTCTGTAAAATATAGACCTCTGATGGAAATGCTGAGAAGGACCCTTAATTATGGTAGTGTGAATGCTACCTCTATAAACAGTGAAAAATCAGTTAGAGGGCTATTTGTTTTTATTGCATAGTTAAAAGAGCTTAGGATTGATTAGTTTCTGGTAATGTAGCTCTGGTGCTGAGTACCTGATGACCTAATTTGCTTCTCCTGTTGTTCTACAGCATAGTAAGGGGGTGGGGGTGGCAGCGGCGGCGGCAATGGCAGGGAAGGGGGAAGCAGGGGATGTATATTTATGCTGCAGTCCTAAAATATATGATTCCTATAACTTATAACTTGATACATGGCACAGTATTTCTACATTTTCCCCAAAGCTTCAAAAGTATGTAAGTTTTTCCTCCTTTTTCATTCTCTTATTAAAATAAACAAAAACAAAATTTCCAAGCTACAATAATTCTTTCTTGTTCTTTGCTAAGCAATTACATTAATTCCTCAGAAAGCTTTGTTGGCTTGAAAATATTTATTTAGTAGCATTTCTACAAGTGAGGTGAATATTCCAGTTTGAGACAGTTTAGAAAAGATGACTGAGTAAATCAAGATTTTTTTGCTTGAGGCATACATAGATTTTAAGAAAATATATGTCCTTGACAATTTCCCATCAATAAACTAGTATAAATCTTTGACTAGCACTTCCTCCAATGTCTGTAAACAGTGAGAAGAGATTCAAACACCTGCTCTACCCCATACAAAAGGCTTCTTACTAGAAATTGATTTGTTGATTTTTTAAATGCCTCTAAATGCCTAAGAATGATAAGCATCCCCATTAAATTTCGGATTGGGAAAAGTAGCAACATGTATGATTGACATGATTGAGAATGTCTATGTGCTGTTTACATATATCCATTTTTTCTTTCTTGACATTATATTGAGGATGATGTATTTGAAAGAGTGTGTGACCTTGAATTGTCATTCCTTTCGAAAACTAAGACTGGTTAGGAAGCCTCCATTAATGTCCTAGACTAGAATGAATGCTAGAGCAAAATCCCCAGGGGACATTAGGAGAGGGAATTTTACTGTTTTCTGGACACAGAAATCCATTTGTTGAAATGTATGCTGAATTCAGTGAACTAGATATTAAAGTTAATTTCTCCATAAAACCAAACTAGGCAACAGATAACCACTGAATAAGATAAAATATTGAACAATCAATTTACTGTAATCTTATCCTTTGAAAATAAATCTAATACTATGCCATTGATGGGGTGATGGGACCTGGACTCTGAACTTTCAACACATTTCAGTAGCCCAGATGGTCCTAGTCCCATCACCCCATCATTATGACCACCAGATTTTTAAAAAATAAAACTACAAAGTTTGGCGCAGTTGGGGTTATAGAGATATGGACATATTCAGACATTGGTGATGGAATTAGAAATCAGTAGAATCTTTTGGGAAACAAAAATTATCTTGCAAGACTTTTTAAATGATCAATTCTTTGATATAATAATTATTTTTATTAGGAATATACTCTAAGAAAGTTATCAAAAAGAAACATATACATATATGTATTTAAAAGAAATTTATCCATTAAAAATGCTTAACAATATTACTAGACACTAGCCAGGCATCATATAGAAAAATGAATAGATAAACTTCAAGACCTGGGAAGAAATTGGTGTTCTGAATTCATGGGTAAGTCAGTAACTCTTTGAATGTCAGGTAACTCTGTAAAATGAGAAATTATAAATAGAATAGAAATTTTAGATAGTGAGTGGCTAGGGGGAAGGGAATGAAAAGGAGCAGAGTTCTCATACTGGGAAATCACAGGCCTTAGATATAATGACCCTTTGTGAGTAGATTCAGTCTTATCTAGATATAGTTTCTTCTCCCTCATCTAATTGTGCTCAGCACACAATAATTTCTTAATTCAAGTTTATTATATTGTATTATAATTATGAAAAGAAAAACTTAACTCTAGAAGCAACTTAAAATGGAATAACTAAATAAACTGTGGTCTATTATGATGCAATTAGGAATGCCTAATATGGGCATGACTAAAATGTCAGTTGGATGACTCAGTAGATGGAGCATTGGGCCTGAAGTCAGGATGACCTGAGTTCAAATATGACCTCTTACTAGCTATACGAATCCCCCAGAGAAGGAAATGGCAAGTCACTCCAGTATCTTAATCAAGCAAACCCATGGACTGTATGGTCCAAGGGTCCACAAGGAGTCAGACGCAACAGAACAGCAACAATGTGGGAAATAAAAACAAATATGCAAAGGACTGTAAGAAATTATGCTAAGTGAAGGAAAGAGAGCCAGGAAATTGACATCCACACCATCTCTAACTACAATCAAAGGAAAACACACAAATAACGGGATTCATACAGAAAATGGAAAAGGACACAGGGAATAATAATTGACAAGTTATATATATACACATATATATGTATATATATGCACATATATACATATATACATACATAAATACATACATACATACACACACACACACATCTGCCTACATGTGGAAGGTTTTGGTGCCCAGTCATCTGAGAATCTGTCGTCTTTTTGGTTTAAATATTCCTTGCAGAATTGTACCTCCACCATTATCACCTTGCCAACATGCTTCCTGAGAAGGACTTCTGAAGGCAGGGAGACTGCTTCTTGAATAGCAGACACCAGACCCTAGCTTCCCAGAGCCTCAGTTTTGAAGTCTTTCCAGTTTGATAGGACCTGTTCTTTTAGCACCAGAAAACCCAGGACCATCCCTGTGCCTTCCAAGGAGACATTGGGATAGGATTTAGTGACTTGTCATATAGTTACAAAATTTTAGAATTTGAAGGGATCTCAGGGGCCATCTAGGTCAACCCATACCTGACCAAATTCAGTCTAGTCTAGAGCATCTCTAACAAGTAAACATCCAGCCTTAGGCTAAAGAACTCCATTGAAGGGGAACCCTTTTTTTTCCTCCTGAGACATTAGCAAGTCTACTTATCTATAGCTCTAACCTATAAGTAAAATTTCCTGATTTTAGGCCTAAATTTGTTTCTATAGTCTACCCATTGTTCCTGGTTCTGTTTGGCCCCTGGGGTCAAACAGAACAAATCTAGTTTCTCACATATTTGAAGGCAAATATCACTCCTGCTTCTAACTCTTCCCCTCCTGTCCTTCCAATCTCCAGTTTTCTCTTCTCCAGGCTAAACATCCATGGTTCCTTCAACTGATACTCAGATGGTATGGACCCAGGGTCTGTCATCATCTTTGTTGCCTTTCTCTGGACCTTCTCCAATTTATCAATGTCTTTTCTTAATCTGTGACTTTCAGTACAGAACACAAGATGCCTCCAGCTGTGGTCTGACCTGGACAGATGTTGATATTTTACTTATTAAAAACTAAAAAAAAATAAATGCATACTGTGGAGTTTCTTACATCTATGTTGTTTGACTTTATTTTCTTTAGAATAGACATGTGGGAAAATAACCTGAATAAGATCAGATTCAGAGTCCAGGAAGCTCTCACTTTGAACATTTTAATTTCAGGTTGTGCAACATGCAGAGCAGGGAACATCCGTGCAGAGCCTTAGAGCAGCACTGGATAACACATTTTTGCTGAAAGCATTCTGTAAGTATAAAATATGCTGTTAAATGATGCCTCCTAATGGTATGGTAGTTGGAATTTTTAATGTAGGATTGCCTCGTCTGTATCAATCAATCAACTGATAGTTGGAATTTTTAGTGGAGAATTGCCTTGCTTCTAGGAAATATTTCTTCAATAGAATACAAATTATTTTAAATCCCTTCCAGGTGACTTCAAAAAATTACTTTAGGATCCTAAAAAATTTTTTTTGAAGTAAATTGTGACGACTTTAAATGCTTTTGCTTCATCAAAACAAGGGAACCTTGAAAAATTTGTGTGGCTAATATTTATGAATTTTTAAAAATGAATTCCCTTTTATAGATGTGAATACTCTATATTATAGTAGAAATGATTAAGTGGAAGGACCATTCAATGGAGGCAGAAGGCCTGGCTTTGGAAACTTCCATTGATTATATGAAGGCATCTCTCCTAAACTCTATGAGTCTGTTTTAGCTGTAATGTGGGGATGACCATACTTAACACTACTTCTTCCAACAAACTGTTTTGAAGACAACCCTGTAAATTGTAAAGTGCTGTATAAATCATAGCATCATAGGATTTAGAGCTAGAAGGAAAGAAGGAAACAAGCATTTTTTTCCCAATTTATTCATTTATTTTTAGTTTTCAACATTCATTTCCACAAGATTTTGAGTTACAATTTTTTCTCCTCATCTTTCCCCTACCCCCACCCCAAAATAGCAAACCCCTTCCCCCAATATGTTCTCTCTTATATTCTCCCTCATCCCCCTCTAACTTTCTAGTAGAGCAAGATGGATTTCTATACCCCAGTGCCTGTATATCTTATTTCCCAGTTGCATGTAAAAAAGCAATTTTTTAAAACATCAAAACAAGCATTTATTAAGCACCTATTATAAGCCAAGCGCTATTCTAAGTGCTTTATAGATATTATCTCATTTGATCCTCATAATCCTAGAAGATAGGTGCTATTATTATCCCTACTGATCCCTATTATCCTAGTTGAGATGGATTAAGTGACTTGCCCAGGGTCACTCAGCTATTACATATCTATGGCTGTATTTGAATTTAGCTCTTCCTTAATGTAGGTCCAGCATTCCAACCTATGTGTCACCTAGTTGCCTCATCTAGTCCTTTCCTTGTTCAGATGAGTAAACTTAAACCTAGAAAATTTTAATTGAATTGGCCACACTCACCTAGCTAGTCAGTGAAAGAGCCAAGATTTGATCTTAGGACAAGGTGAGCTATGATTATGGTTGTTTGACTGACTTGTAGCTTATTTCTTTGTTTTTTAAGAGGAAGAAAGGCAAGGCAATTGGAGTTAAGTGACTTGCCCAAAGTCACACAGCTAGTAGGATGTGTCAAGTGTCTGAGGCTGGATTTGAACTCAGGTCCTCCTGACTCCAGGGCTGGTGCTCTACTCACTGTGCCAACTAACTGCCTCCTAGTTTATTTCTTTTTCCTCTTCATCCTCCTCTTCCTCTTCCTCCTTGTTTTCTGAGGTAGTTGAGATGAAGTGACTTGCCCAGGGTCATGTAGCTATTAAGTGTCTGAGGCTGGATTTGAGCTCAGGTCCTCCTGATTCCAGGCCCAGTGCTCCATCCATTCCTTCCCCTAGCTGCCTCTGACTTGTAGCTTATTAAACACTATATATGTGTATGTATATTATTATTGCTGAGTAAAAGCCTCCTTGTTTTATTCCCATTCAATAATTATTTTGTGAGCAGAGAACATTGGCATGACTATATTATAGTACTAAGTATGTCACTTGACTGGTTTGATGTCCACGTTCTGATTTAGAGATTTTTAAGATATCAAGTGGAAATCAACATCAGTTTTTAAACATTTTAGAACTGTTATTTTAAGTGTAAAAATAATAGCATTCAAATCTGGAAAGACCTTTGAGGTCATTTAGTTCAAACTGAGACCCAAAAAGGAGACAACTTAGGTCATAAATGGAAGACCTAGGATTTGAACTGAGTCCTCCTGACTCCAAATACCCTACTCTTTACACTGAGGCAGCCAGGTGGTAAAGTGGATAGAGTTCGGGCTCCGAGTTCAAATCCAGCCTCAGATATTTACTATCTATGTGAACCTGGGCAAGTGATCTAACCTCTGTCTGCCTTGGTTTCCTCAATTGTAAAAAGAAATACTAAAAGGAAATCATAATAGCATCTATCTTATAGGGTTGTTGTGAAGAACAAGTAAGATAATAGTTATAAAAGACTTGGCACGCTTCCTGGTATGCAGTAGGTACTTAATGAATGCATGTTTCCTTCTTTCCTTCCTTCTAGCTCTAAATCCTATGATGGCTATGATTTTTATAGCACTTTACAGTTTACAGTGCTTTCTATGTATGCCTGGCACATAGTAGATGCTATAAATGCTTATTCCCTTCCCCTTATGCCACAGTGCCTAACATTTCTATATTGGTCTAGGGTTTAACAGTGTTTTCCCCAAAAGGATACTGAGAGGTACACATTTTGTCCCTCTATATTCAGGTAAGGAAAAGAGAATTGAGAGGTTAGGTGTTTTACCTATAGTCACACGGATAGTAAGTAGTAAGGCTTGGTCCAGTGATCTTTCTACTATTTCATGCTGCCTCTACATTTGTAGAGGCCAAAGATCAAGGCTGAATAGTGTAACAGGATGCTTTTTGCCTTTGGGGTTTAAACAGTCTAGACATCAGTAAAAACTGAGGAGATTGGAGAATTTATTTTCCCCAATTATTCAGAGTAGCTGTATTCCTTCAATACTTCCGTCTTCTCATGGATCCTCAGACTCACTAAATGGGTATTCTCTCCATCACCAGTACAGCAACATACACACTTCATCTTTTGAGATTCTTGTCCATATCATCCTGCATATAAGTCCTTGAGCAGAGGTCCACAATGTGGAGATTCTTATAGTTATCTAGACATTGTGTGGATACAAATGGAATCTTGAACTGTTCCTTGGTGAGCCATCCTACTTGGTAAAATGTTAATGTCTTTATAGTATGCTCAATGCAGGGCTGAACTGGAACCTGAGAGCTGATTGTTAAATTTTCAGTGTGAACATTTATACCTCAGATATCGTTAAATTTTCAGTGTGAGCATTTACACCTCAGATATTAGGCTGCATATCAAGACTTGATGTATTTTTTTTTGTCTGAACTTAAAGTATGAAGAATGCAAATTAAACTAAAAAGTATGTGTGCAGATATTTCTTCTCCCCATTTCCTTCCCCCCCCCCCAGTTTTTAAACATTTACCACAATACCACTATTTTGCTCCATGAACATTGCTGGAGGTCAACAGGAATGCAGAAGGTTTAGGGAATAAAGTTGTCACCAGACTGGGGGCCTCATAACCACAGGCTAACACCAACAATAATAATATATCAGCTGATATTTATATAGTGCATTAGGATTTGCCAAACGCTTTATATCCATTATCTTATTTAAGCTTATAACAACCCTGATTAGATGAGATGGTTATTAATCAAACATAACCTCCCTGGAAAGGGATCTCATTTGTAGGCTAAAATTTATGTAGATAGGGGCAGAGTCAAGATGGCGGCATAGAAGCAGGAAAATTCTGTGGCTCCTCCCAAAACCACCTCAAATACCTATAAAATATGACTCTGAACATAATAAAAAGGGGTCTTCAAATTTAAATTAATTACCATTACACTGGGATGTCCCATCCCTTTTCTCCCTTAGCTCTCTTTGATTTTTTGGCTTTATTGGGGAAGGGGAAGATACCCAAGGAATGAAAATAAGATTTTTAGATGGCCATAAATATATAACACTGTTTTGTCACCTGCTATCCTCCTGGTTCATTTCTTCCTCAAGAAGTTTAGAACCTTATTCCAAATCTTCCTCTCAAGCTCAATCCCTATCTTCTCACAGGTGGACTTCACACGCATTGAACTCTCCTCAGTTTGGCCAATTAGTTTATCAACTTCTTAACTTCAGTGGTCTGAATGTGCACAGCCCTTCAGTCAGCAACAGGGATGTTCCTACCACTCATTGAACCCTTACTTACCTCTATGACCTGGAAATTTAAGATATGGAATAGTGGACAGAAGCCAGAGGACTTGGCTTTAAATCCTGTTATTTAATTCTGTAACCTTAGGGGAATCCCTTAAGCTAGCTGGGTCTCAGTTTTGTCACCTGTAAAATGAGGGGTTTAGAGTAGATTACCTTTATGGTCTCTTCTAACTCTAAGCATATGGTTGGACCTTATGATCTTCCCTGATCACAGCCTGGCATTGTTCAATCTCTCCCTTAACCTGAGCTCCGTCTAAATCTCTTCCTTACCCTCACTTCAGATGATTTGCACAGCACTTGCTTTTGTCATTCAAAAACTTGGTTCTCATTTCCCTTCTTTCTTAACGTTTGGCCCTACAGGTATTTTCCTCATTTATTAAAAGGTAGTATTGCTGAGTTTTGTTTCTATCACCCGGGTCATTTCGCTTTATCCCGATGACTCTGTCAGGTGGCAAAAAACAAAAAAATCTGTCATAGTGACGGCATCTGAAAATGTGTGTAGTGTTCTTTCCTAGCCCCTGGCCTCCCATCTGTGGGAGGTTTGCTCTCTGCTTCCTAGGACCTTCCTGCACTTTCTTCTTCATTATACAGTTTGACTTCCTTTTGATGATCTTTTTATGTACTTTGTTGTAATCATTGTGAGTACAGTTCTCTTGATTCTGCTTATTTCATCCTGTATTAGTTGATAGAATCCCCTATCCCATGTTTTGTTGAATTCTTTGCATTTGTCATTTCCTATATTTGTATGTCATAGTGTTTTCAGCTGTTTTCTAATTGATATCATAGCTGAGAACAAAAGATTCTTTTTTTTTTGTGGGGCAAGGGGGGGGAAGGTAAGGCAGTTGGGGTTAAGTGACTTGCCCAAGGTCACACAGCTAGTAAGTATGTCAAGAGTCTGAGGCCAGATTCTAACTCTGGTCATCCTGATCCAGGGCTGGTGCTCTATTCACTGTGCCACCTAGCTGTCTCCTAAAAAGATTCTTTTTTTTTTAGTATCCAAATTCTTTTATATATCTATATATATATGTAGATATATATAGATATAGATATGTATATATATATATATATATATATATATATATTTTTATTTATTTATTTATTTATTTATTTATTTAAAACCTTTGATTTTAAAACTTTAAATTCTAGATTCTTTCCCTTCCTCCATCATCACCCACCCCCACTGGAAAAGACAAGCAATTCAATACAGGCTGTATATGTGTACTTATGCAGAACCTATCTCCACAGTGGACATATTGTGAAAGACTGACTATATTTCCCTCCTTCCTATGCCACGCCCCCCCCCCTTGTTCTATTCTCTACTTTGTCCCTGTCCCTTTACAGAAATGTGTACTTCCAGCAACTCTCCCTCCCACCCTACCTTACCCTGCATCCTCCACCCTCTCATCCCCTTCCCCCCTACTCTGCTGTAGGGTAAAATACCCAATTTAGAGTGTATGTCATTCCCTCCCTAAGCCAAATTCAATGACAGTAAGGTTGATCCATTCCCTTTTGTCATTCCCTCCATTGTAACAGTTATCTCTTGCCTCTTTTATATGAGATAATTAACCCCATTCTGTCTCTCCCTGTCTCCTCTCATTATATTCCTCTCCCACCTCTCAATTTCACTTTTTAAAATATTATCCCTTCCTATTAAATTGATCTTGTGCCTTCTATGTATACCTGTACACATATATACACACACTCACATATGTATTCATATGCATATATACCCTCCTATATAGACATATGCATATGTATACATATATACATATATGTATATATATATATATATATATATATA
>CM053580.1:370248726-370271543 GCA_028627135.1 Pseudochirops cupreus
CTGCCTTTCACTTTTCCGCTCTGGAGGCCTTCTGGCTGGACTGCTTATCTCCCCCTTTCACAAATCCCATTCACAGCTGCCGCTAATCCGCTCACCTGAAGCTTCTCAGCTCTTCCCGTCCAGCCGCCCCCGGGGCACAGCCTCGGCTTCAGGGCAGGCTGGTTTCGGTTGGCAGTGCTGATATGGTTCCTCGTAGCCGAGCTGACTTTAGTGGGAAGTATCTTTGCGTGCGTTTTGGAGTTCCAGGATTGGTTTAGAGTCCTATTTTATGGGTATTTTGGGGTGGCTATGTGAGAGCTGCGATGTGTTGCTGCTTCTACGCTGCCATCTTGGCTCCGTCCTGATCCTGTGTTATCCTGATTGTGTTTCCACAGTTTTCAAATTGTTTCTTCTTGGCAGCTTGTAATATTTTTTCCTTGGTCTGGGAACTCCTGAACCTGGCTATAACATTCCTAGGAGTTTTCTTTTTGAGATCTTTTTCAGGAGGTGATCAGTGAATTCTTTGCCCTCTGGTTCTAAAATATCAGGGCAATTTTCCTTGAGAATTTCTTGAAGGATGATTTCTAGGTTCTTTTTCTGATCATGGCTTTCAGGTAGTCCAATAATTTTTAAATTGTGTCCTGGATCTATTTTCTAGGTCAGTGGTTTTTTTTTTCAATGAGATATTTCACATTGCCTTCTATTTTTTCATTTATTTGGACCTGTTTAGTCGTATCTTGATTTCTTATAAAGTCATTTGCTTCCATTTGCCCCACTCTAATTCTGAAGGAATTATTCTCTTCAGCAAGTTTTTGAGGTTCATTTTCCATCTGGCAAAAATGACTTTTTAAGTCATTCTTCTCCTCATTGGCTTTTTGGGCCTCTTTTGCCATTTGAGTTAGTCTGTTTTTTAAGGTATTATTTTCTTCAGTCAGGTTGTTGACTCTCTTTTTATGATTTTTTTGCATCATTCTCATTTCTCTTCTCAATTTTTCCTCTACTTCTCTTATTTGGTTTTCAAAATCCTTCTTAAGCTCTTCTATGGCCTGTAATCAGTTCATATTTTTCTTGGAAGCTTTTGGTGCAGGAGTTCTGACTGTATTGTTTTCTTCCCATTCCATGCTTTGATCCTTTTTGTCTCCTAAAAAAGGAATCTAAAGTTGGATTGCTGTGCTTGCTTTGCTTCCTTTGCCTGCTCTTGTTGCCAGTCAATTAACTTGACTTATGAGCTTTTTGCCACGTGGAGGTCTGCTTCCAAAAGGGAGAACTTTGTCCCAAATCTCTGGGGTTTTCACAGCTGCCAGAGCTATTAGGAGGCCACCATCTTTACAGCCCCCATCAGCATTGGCTCACTGGTCACGGCAAGAGCACTTAGCCTCTGAATAATTGCTTGGACTCCCTGCAGTCTGCAGGCTGGGAGCTCTGAAGCAGCCATGTGGAGGTGGCTGCAGGGCCACTGCTTCTGCCACTTCTGGCTCTGGGGGCAAACAGCTGGACCTGCTCCTCCATCCCTCCCAGTTTCAGCCGAGTTCCACTGATGTTTCACTCTGTCTTTGGCATTTATGGGTTGATAATTCTGGAAACCACCACAGCTGCTGGTGATCCACTCTTCCAAATGCTCCCACCATGGCTGATCTGGCTACCCTGGGGCTAAAACCACAGGGCTGGGCTTGGCTCCTAGCACCACTGTGATGAACCCTTCCTGTCTGCCTGCCAGGCTGCCTTCAGGGAGAGATTTATTTCTCTGTCACTTTGTGGGTTCTGTAGCTCTAAAGTTTGTTTAGAGTCATATTTTATAGATATTTGAGGTGGTTATGGGGGGAGCCATGGAGTTTTGCAGCTTCTATGCCACCATCTTTACTCTGCCCCCCATCCCTCTAAAGATTCTTAAACTAGAGTTTATGAAGTCATCCTGCATTGGGTGAGAGCCAAAAAGGGGTGGCTCATTCTGCTTGTGTATCTGTTGCTGAGTTGTTTAGGTATATCAAACTCTTCCATAGCTTTCTTCAGTCATCCACTATCTCCTGAAGTCTGTCCAAGCTCATGTTCATTGCTTCCATGACACTATCTATTCATCTCATTTTATGTCATCCCCTTTATCTTTTGCCTTCAACATCAGGCTCTTTTCCAATAGGTGCTGTCTTCTCATTATGTGGCTAAAGTACTTAAGCTTCAATTTTAGTATTTGACCTTCCAGTGAATAGTCTGAGTTAATATCTTTAGGTATTGACTGAGTTATTATCTCCTTGTTGTCCAAGGGACTTTCAAAACTCTTTTCCAGCATCACAATTCAAAAGCATTGATTCTACAGTACTTAGCTTTCCTTATATTCCAACTCTCAGAGCCATACATTACTCCTGGAAAAACCATAGCTTTGAATATATGGACTTTTGTCAGCCAGGTGGTGTCTCTGCTTAAGTATGCTGTCCAGATCTTTCATAGCTTTCCTTCCAAGGAGCAAACATCTTTTAATTTCATGGCTGTGGTCCTCATCTGCAGTGATCTTTGAGCCCAAGAATATGAAATCTGACATTGCCTCTGTTTCTTCTCTATTTGCAAGGAAGTGGTGGGACCAGTTGCCACCAGGTTTTTTTTTTTAATGTTAAATTTCAAGCCATATTTTACATTCTCTTCATTTACCCTCATCAGGAGGCTTCCTAATTCTTCTTCACTTTCTATCAGCAGAGTGAAATTATATGGATATCTAAGATTGTTGATATTTCTCCTGGTAACCTTAATTCCAGCTTTTGATTTATCCAGCCTATTATTTCTCATAATGCATTCTGCATATAAGTTAAATTAATTAAGTAACAATATATAGATTTGTCATACTCCTTTTCCAATTTTAAACCAATCAGTTCTTTCATGTTCAGTTCTAATTGTTGCTTCTTGGCTGGCATACCATTTCCTCAGGACACAAATAACTTATCAGATACTCCCATCTCTTTGAAGACTTGCCACATTTTGTTGTGATACATATAGTATCACAGAAGTAGGTGGTTTTTATGAAACTCCCTTACTTTCTCCATAATCCAGCAAATGTTGGCAGTTTGGTCTCTAGTTCCCCTGCCTTTCCAGAAACTGAGCTGCTTTTCTGGGAATTCTTGGTTCATATATTGTGAAAGCCTAACTTGTAGGATCTTAAGCATAACCTTTCTGGTGTGTGAAATGAATGCAGTTGTTGAGTAATTTGGACATTCTTTGATGTTACCCTTCTTTTGGATTGGGATATAAACTGATCTTTTCCAATCCAGTAGCCACTGTTGAGTTTTCCGAATTTGCTGGCATATTGAGTGAAGCACTTTAACAATATCATCTTTTAGGAATTTAAATAGCTCTGCTGGAATTCCATCACCTTCACTAGAAATTCTTCCTAAGGCCTACTTAACTTCTTTCTCTAGGATGTCTGGCTCTAAATCAGTAACCACACCATCTTGGTTATCAGTAATGTTAATACAGTTCTGCATATTTTTGCCACCTCTTAATCTCTTCTACTTCTGTTAAGTCCCTATCCCTTGATATCTCTAATTTTCTTGAGGACATCTCTTGTCTTTCCCATTCTATTGTTTTCTTCTGTTTCTTTGAATTGCTCCTTTAAGAAAACTTTCTTATCTCTCCTTGCTATTCTCTGGAATTCTGCATTCATTTGTGTATGTATCTTTCCCTTTCTCTTTTCCTTTTCCTTCTTTCCTCAGCTAATTGTAAAGCCTCATCAGAGAGCCCTTTTGATTTCTTGTTCATCTTTTTTCTTTGAAATACTTTTTGTTGCTGCCTTATGCACAATATTGAGAAACTTTGTCCATTGATCTTTAGGCAATCCATCTTCCAGGTCTGATCCCTTAAATCTATGCATCACTTCCACTTCATATTCATAAGGGATGTTATTTAGGCCATATTTGTATACTGCCTTCTTCAATTTAAGTCTGAATTTTGCAACAAGAAGCTCATGATCTAAGCCATGGTCAGCTCCAGGTTTTGTTTTAAACTGATTATGTAGAGCTTCTCCACCTTTGGCTACAAAATCTAGAGTCAATCGGATTTTGATACTGACCATATGGTGATGTCTGTGTGTAGACTCTCTTTTTGGATTCTTGAAAATGAGTGTTTGCTCTTGCCAGAGAGTTATCTTGACAAAGCATATTAATCTCTGCCCTGCTTTATACCGACTTTCCCCCAAGCGTAGAATCTACTCCTTTGCCCCTCTGCCTCTTAGACTATCTGATTCTCCTCAAAACTCAGCTGAAATGTCACCTCCTACACAACACTTTTCTTTCCTATACTCTCTACCTGCAATTGCCTCCCTTTCCAAATTACTTTGCATTTTTTTATATGAGTGTAATGGGATGGTAATATGTTCCCAAGCTCCCTAAAATGGAGACACCCATGTGGGAGATGCCAGAGACCTGCCTGCTTCTGTGAAACTTTGACTCAAGCCTTCACCTATGGTATTCTACCAGTTTTAGGGGTCCAAGCACCTGAGTTCCATTTAACCACTTAAAACAGTAAGATTAGCTTTTACAGAAAAGTATCTCCTTTAAAGACAAAGCCAGAACAAACATACCAACATCTCAGGGGCATAATCCCACTCTATATTACCTGGATATTTGGGGAGGGAATGGGGATTAGATTCACAGATTAGTTAAATTCTTGTCTAATATTAGTCCTACCAAATTCCAAATCCAAAGCCACTCAGGGCTTGTCAGTGCTCTAGTTTCTCAAGGCTTACATGGTAGGCTGGTTGCAACCTTTAGACTAGAATTCTGGGCTCCAAAGTCCCCATGGTTTGAACTGCTGGGTCCAGGACTCTACTTTCTGCCCTTAGAACTAAAAGAGACAAACAAAACAAGACCAAAACTCTAAGCCTACTTTTCAGGCTTAGGGGGAAGAAGGTGGAGCTCGTGTCCTTTGCTTTAATTGCTTGGTATCTATGTGGTACCTTTAAGTATTCAGAGCAGGTGAGTCACACAAGAATGAGTCACTGTTGGACTAGAAAGAGAAAGACTGTCCCAGTCAGGCAGTTTTAAAGATGCAGCCAGTTATAGGTACTTAAGCAATAGAAGCTACTTTCAAATAGTTGTCAGGATAGCACAGAATATTGACAGATATGCTAGGTCTCCTGTTTCACAAAAATAGGTTCCTGGAGTCTCCCACATGGGTGTCTCCCTTTTAGGTAATCTGGACATGTACCAAGTCCCTGTTACATGTGTTTTGTATAGGTTGTCACGTGTACCAAAAAGGTTCTGATAATGTTTCTCTCCCCCATTCCTGGAAAACAAATTTAGTCTGTTTCATGGGGCCATACTCAATCTTTTTCATCATCTTGGAAACTGCCAGAGCTTATGCTCCACTGGCATAGTCTTTAAGAATTCAAAGTTATCTCTCTAGCTATGTATGCTGAGGCATTGAAGTAGGACTTTGTGGAGGACAGTGGCAAGGTGGGTGCTGAGCAGGTTGTAACATTATTATAATCAATGCAAAATTCCAAAGAATGACAGAGGTGTAATCAAGTACCCATTTGCCTCTGTTTCCTCATCTGTAAAATGAACTGGAAAAGGAAATGGCAAAACACTCCAGAATCTTAGCCAAGAAAACCCTAAAGGATGGGTTGTCCACGTGGCGAATACGGGATAAAACAGGTAGACAGCTTGGTGCTGCTGCTACCTTCATATAATATTAGGAGAAAATGAGGAAGGCCTTCAGGATGTTGGGTAGATCCCTGTGGTGAAAATATGGGAGGACATGGGCAAAAGTCACACAGGCTGGACAGAGATAGGATGGTTATGATCTGCATTGTTGGAGGGAACTTCCAAACTGATAAAATCATAAATCCATTTGGGTTTGAGTGTAGACTCAGGGTCATAGATTTAGAGTTGGAAGGGACCTTACAGGTCCTTATTTTCACATTCGCATTCAGTTGTTTCAGTGGCTTCCAACTCTTCATGACCCCCTTTGGGGTTTTCTTGGCAAACATCCTGGAGTGGTTTGCTATTTCTTTCTCCAGCTCATTTTTACCAATGAGGAGCTGAGGCAAACAGGGTTAAATGATTTACTCAGGGTCACACAGTTAGTAAGTGTGAGGCCAGATTCAATCTCATGAAGATGAGTCTTCCTGATTCCCAGCCAAGTGCTCTATATTTTATATGTGAGGGAAATAATGCTTGGAAAGGTTATGTGAGTTGCCCTGGGTCACACATCTTATAAGTGTCTGAGGTAGGATTTGAACATAGATCTTCCTGAGTCTCCCTAAATATAATACTCTATCCACTATTTGAAAGGTATCAAACTCAGCCAGCATGGACTACAAAACTCCTCAATGCAGCCCAACTAGATTATAAAGTGTAATTGAAAAATGCTTAACAGCATAAGTAAAAATGCAGTGCAACATAATGTTAATTTGTTTTTCAAAGTCTATATGCAGCCTCCATAGGGATCTGTTTCTGTGAGTTTGACACCACTACGCTATACCATACCATCTCCTCATGTTGTTTCCCGCCATAAAATGTTAGTTCTTTGAGGATATACTTTCCTTTTCATCTTAATATCCCTACTACCTAGCATAGTGTCTTACAGAAAATGGTACTTAATAATTAATACATGTTGGAATTAATTATTTCCGTTGTACAGATAAGGAAAACAAGGTCCAGAAAATTTAAGTGACTTATCCCAAGGTAAACAGAGACAGAACCTGGTCTTGAAGGTAAGCCCTAAGGTCTGAAGCTGTATTCTGCATGAATGAATGAATGAAGCACTTTTTAAGCACTTACTGTGTACAAAGCTTTGAGCTGTGGGGTTGGGGGTACAGAAAGAAAAGTAATATTGTTTCTGCTGTCTAGGAGCTCATATTCTAACGAGGAGACATCAATCACAGATTTCTGCTACAAACACGACTGAAGTGTCCCATTGTATTTAGGGTGCTGTAGCAAAGAAGATGGTAATGTGCTTATTGTCATTTCTACTGATAAAATCATGGCAATTCCTGATGTGTAACCATTTGACAGGACCAAAGACTTTGGTGGTTACAACTTTCTTTTCTGGGTCTTCAGCAGCCAAGGCTCTAGGACCAGCAGAAGTAATTGCCAGTGCATATCTCTACGGAGGTTGCTTCCCGGGATGATGAAAGGGTTAGGTAGAGAGCAGGAGGGTTGCTCTGGGGGGCGAGGTGGGGAAGTGGGGTGGAGGTGGTGGTGGTGGTGATAATGACACTCTCAGGGCAGTCGCAGCAGTCATTACTTCTCTCGATGTCTATAGGGCTCAAGTTGGAGACAGGGCTGCTCTGAGGGTGGGGGAGGGGCGAGAACTGATATTCTCAAGACCAGAGTTCAGGGTCCTGGGCTATCTCCTTCAGACTGCTCAGGGGACTTTGGTGGTCTAGGTGGGGAGGATGCTTTGATGTGCCACCCAGAGCAGACACCTTCAGTCCTCCCCAAGAGTTTGCTAGACCCTTTAGGGAATTTGTACTTAGGATGTTTAAGCGTTTAATATGTATTTAATTGTACTGGGGTAAATCTTCCTTGTTACAGGGTTACCTGCTATTTAGATTGTAATCTCATTAAGGATTTAGATAATGCTCTGCCTAGAGTGGGAGTTCGGCTCAATGATTATGTCTTGCAGCCTTTTCCCTTCACACCCTAGGCTCTTCATACCCTTATCATCTCATTACTCTTTCCTGCTTCCTAGCCACCCACTCTAAGATCCAGGGACCCTCCCAGAATGGAATTCCATCTCCTGACTTTTTACCCAATGTCTTCCATGCTTGGAATGCACTCCCTCCTCGCAAAAGTCAGTTCAAATCTACCCTTAGAGAAGGGGCTTTTCAGAGGTTCCCTCCCTGCTAGCTTCTCCCTCCTGAGATCAGCTTTCATTACAATGTATGTATTTGGTGTGCACAGTTTTTGTGTGTGTCGTTTCTCTCTTTCATTAGAATATAAGCTCCTGGAGAGCAGGGTTTTACCTTTCTTTGTACCCCTAGAACTTTAGCGGAGTGTCTGGCACACGGTAAGCACTTAATAAATGTTTGTTGACTGCTTGTTAATTGCATGGGGTAGTAGAAATAATGATGAATTTGGAATTAGAGTACAAGGGTGGGTTTGAATCCCACGTCTGATACTTATTGACTTGGTGATCATAGGTGACCATAGTCATATTATTTATCCTCTGAGCCTTGATTTCTTCTGTGAATTAGGGTAATAAAATCTCTAAGTACCAAATGAGATAATATATGTAAAATGCTTTTCAAACCTTGAAACTGCTGTATTATTGTCAGATATTATTATTATTCCCATAGTTTAAGCTCTATGATTATAATATTCTTATGTTATAATGAATATAACAGTAATTCTTATTCTCATACATTTAATTCTCATGATGTATCAATTGATGCATTATGTGAGGAATTATGCTTGGTGATAGGTATTCAAAGACAGATATAGATATGAAAAGATTTGGCAACTGCCTAGATATGTGGGGCAAAAGGGAAGAATCAAGGATGACCCCAAAGTTTTCAACCTGAGTGACTGGCAAGATTGTCATTTCTGCTGATAAAATCATGGCAATTCCTGATGTGTAACCATTTGACAGGACCAAAGACTTCGGTGGTTACAACTTTCTTTTCTGGGTCTTCAGCAGCCAAGGCTCTAGGACCAGCAGAAGTAATTGCCAGTGCTCATCTCCATGAAGGTTGCGTTCCTCCTCTCTCCCAATAATAGGGAAAGTCAGAAGAGGGATGGGTTTTGGAGGGAATATAATGAATGAATTCTATTTTGAAGTTTGAGATATATAGGCTCATTTAGATGTGTGACTCTAGCCCTCAGGAGAGAGACCAGGGCTGAATGTATAGATGTGGGAATCATCTGCATAGAGGTAATAGTTGAATTAGAGGCTGTGTGGTGTCACAAGCAGGGACTCTGAGTCAGGAAGACACCCATTTCCACTAAGCCTCAGACACGCACTAGTTATATGATCCTGGGCAAGCTGCTTGACTTCTTGGAACCTTCAGTTTCCTCATCAGTTAAATAAGTTAATTCATTCATTTACTGTAAAATAAATTGATTTGTCCTCTGACATCCCTTTCAACTTGAAATCTATGATTTTATGGTTCTCTGAACCCATGGGAACCAATAAGGTTACCAAATAAGAGAGTATAGAGAGAAAAAAGGAGGCTCAGGAGAAAACTCTTGGGGTATACCTACTTGCTGAAAGAGCAAAGGACACTGAGGAGGCCTGGCCATATGGGTGATAGAACCAAGAACAAACAGAGTCAGGAAAATACAGGCCAGAGATACTGTCTAGGGGGAAGAGAAGGTGCTCAACATTACCAGCTGGTGAAAAAAAAAGCTATGAGGAGTAAGGTCAGAAAGGATGGGGACTGAGAAAAGGCCATTAGATTTGGCAATTAGGAGAATGTTGGTGACTTTGGAAAGGGTGATTTTAGTTGAAGGATGAGGTTAGAAGCTAACTGGTGATGATTTTGAAGAGAGAACAGAATAAGAGGCACTAGACATAAAATGGCTTTTTTCCAGTTTAGCTAAAAAAGGGGAGGAAAGAGATTGAAAGATAGCTGGAAGGGACAGTAGAATAATACAGAGGATTTTCGTAAGGGTGAAGAAAGACTTGGGAGCACTTATAGGCAGTAGAGAAGAAGAGAGAGAAGTGGAGGGAGGATGGGAGGAAAGGAGTAATTAGCCTTGTCAAGAAAAGGGCCACCTTTTCTTCAGAGACTAGATTAATGGAGGAGAACATTGGGGGCTATGAGCTAAGAGAGCTTTGACTTTTTTCCCCTTATAGTAAAATTTGAAGAGAGGTTCTCCCCCGAGCTGGGTGGGGTAGGGTGGGAGGTTAAGTGACTTGGCTAAGGTCTATGAGGTAATGAGGACCCAAAGTGAAATATCATCTGACTGATTGATTCTGTGCTTTTTCCACACACCTCCCAGACTACTTTGGACCTCCTAGGTACCCACCCTTAGCCCCTGGGCTCTCTCAGCTATTGAAGAGTCTAGGGACAGTGTTGTAAAGGAAGAGTTTGTAGATAACATTTAATTACACACAGTATTTTGATTTACCTCTTATTCAGAAGAATTTAATCTCCATCTGAATACTCATTTATTTCCTTTGGTGGAGCAGTAAATTCTTTCTATTATAACCTGCCCTAAGTGTTTACTGGTACAATTTAATGACAGAAAAAGTACTTTGAATTACTCATTCTTATTCAGAGTACTTTAATATTCATTTGCTCCTATGGGAGGCCTAGACTACTATAATGGTCCACAGTTAACTTTTTCTTTTGTTGTTAAATCTTTTCAGTCTGATGTTCCGGCGTTCAGCTTATTTGACTGTATTTGGGGTTTTCTTCCTACCGATACTGGAATGGTTTGCCCTTTCCTTCTCCAGCTCACGTTATAGATGGGCAAACTGAGGCAAACAAGGTTTAGTGACTTGTCCAAGGTCACACAGCTTAAATGTCTGAGACTGGATTTAAACTCAGGAAGATGAGAGTCTTCCTGACTTCAGGCCCAGCATGCTATGCACTGTGGCGCCACCTAGCTGCCTAAAATTCACTTTGCTTTATATTAGAATGCCAGAACTGAGGCAATGGGAACTGTTCTGTTGTAGCTGACTTTAAATCAATGAACAAACATTTATTAAGCACCTTTTTCATGCTAGACACTTAGCTAAGTGTTGGGAGTATAAATACAAAGTGTGAAATATTTCTTTTTGTCTGAAAATTACAAATGACAGTGGAGGAAATAGTTAAATCAGAAAAGCTAGAGTTAGGGTAAAGTACACCTTCCCTGGATGTAGAAATTAGTCCTATAATTTTTTGGGTGGATCTGTGCATACAAAAGAACACTTCTTTTTTTAAGCTTAGTAGTTCTTTTTCTTGGGCAGTTAGGTGGTGCAATGTGTAGATTTCCTGGCCTGAAGTCAGGAAGACTCATCTTCCTGAGTTCAAATCTGACTTCAGATACTTATTAGCTGTGTGGCCCTGGGCGAGTCACTTAACCCTGTTTGCCCCAGTTTCCTCATCTGTAATGTGGGTTGGAGAAGGAAATGGCAAATACACCCCAGTATCTTTGCCCAAGAAAGCCTCAAATGGGGTTGTGAAGAATCAGACACAACTGGAAAACAACTAAATAAAAAAGGAGCCAGGCTAAATGCTTTACAAATATATCATCTGATTCCCTCAGCATCCCTGGGAGCTAGGTGCTATTATTATTATCATCATTGTACAGGTGAAGAAACTGAAGAGTACAGAGGTTAAGTGACTTTCCCAGGGTCATCAATGTCTGAGGCTGGATCTGAACTCAAGTTTGCATTCAGTGGGGTTTGCTCAGTAATTGCCAGTAAATGCAGCCCTCTCCCTTCACCACCTAGCCTCTTCTTACCTTTACAGTTTTGCTACTCTTACTCCTTTCCATGTGCTGCAAGATTCAGGGACTCTCCTGCTCCTTCTTCATGCTCCTTGCACATGGAATTCCATCTCCTGACTTCTCGCTGATTGTCCCCAGCGTGGAATGTTCTCCCTCCTCACAGAAGTCAGTTCAAATCTCCCCTTCTCTATGGGACTTTTTGGAGGTCTCCTCACTGCTAGTTCCCCCATCCCCCCATCACATTTTATTACACTGTATATATTTTGTGTGTGCAGTTTTATGTATGTTGTTTCTCTCTTTCATTAGAATGTAAGCTCCTTGAAAGCAGGGTTTTTGCCTTTCTTTGTACCCCTAACTTTAGTGGAGTGTCTGGCATATGGTAAGCCCTTAATAAATGTTTGTTGAGTGCTTGTTATTGCCCGGAGTAGTAGAAATAATGATGAATGTGGAATTAGAGTGGGTTTGAATCCCACATCTGATGCATATGAACTTGGTGACCAAAGTTTTATAGGTCATAGGCAAATCATTTAACCTCTCACTCTATGGCTGGCACTCTCATGTGAGGAGTGAGTATAATTGCAACTCTGTGGGACATTCTGTGCAAAAGAATGGTGGTGGGAGATGGATTGACAGGAGAATTGGAAAGTACTAGAATTTTGATTACCTTGTTTATTCTATTACATTTCTTTTTCTGGGTAAAGTAAGTCTGCATAACATACAGTCTGTGAGCCACTTGTGGCCCACCAAAGGATTTTGAGTGACCTGTGGAAAATGTAGGGTTGCTGTGGTCCTGGTTCTCGTTTGTCATGTGATTCGTGGCAACCAAACATTGTCAGTCTGTCTCTAGTTTAACCTATCTATGACCCAAAGAAGTTTAGCCTATTTTAATTTTGGCCCCTGCCTACTGCCACTGTTCAGTTATGCAGGTCTGGGTTAAAGGAATTAGGTATGAGCAAGCAGTAATCTTATCTTCTTTTATTTCTGGGATAGTTTAGGGACAAGGTTAGATTCAATTCACTTTGTCCTTTGGTCTGGGCTTTATGCATGGGATGTGCTTAAAAAGTTTTCTTGACCTGACTTGAGAGCAGGTTTGAAGGAAAACTGATTGCCAACAATCTTTTCAATAGCAGTTATTTCTTCATAGTGAAACAGGTTTAAAAAGGTTTATCTTCTTTTTCTTAAAAACTTATCATAGGCTTATTAGTCCCTAGTTAGGTGAAAGAGGCTCCAATAAATTAACTTCTCTTTCAAATGTAGAAGATATATCTCTCTCAGGTTGTATTACAAGATGATGATGGTTCAAGCATAGTTTATTTTTTCTAATCCCATTAACTTTATTTTTTGAGGGGGTCTCAGATGTTTAATCTGAAATTCTAATTATAAAAAAAATTTTAAGCTTTTGCTTTAGTTACAAGTTAAGACTTTCACAAAAATGCCATGTTGAAATAGTAATCTACTACAACAGGATGAATACATTAAAAGTGAAAATGTTCTTCTGGAGATGGCAAATACCTACTCAGACAATGCAGAGGGTAGTTGCCATTTAATGGAAAAAGCCTAGAGAAAGAATAACTATAACAGTAATATGCACTCTTCCTAACTGACCATTAAGGATAAAGGGAGAAAGAAAGAACATTCAACAATTTTTAAAGACACCATCAAGTGCCTGCAATGTTCAAAGCACTGTGCCAAGCGGTGGGGATACAAAAATAACAAGGAAGCAGCTCCTGCTTTCAAGAAACTTATATTCCACTGGGGATGGAACAATGGTATTTTGTAAGGAAGAGGAGGGAAAAAAAAACACAAAATAAAAGCCGGGCAACTGGAGGAGGTGGGGGTGGAAACTGATCTAAGGCCTAAAGGAAGATAAGGTTGAACACTAGTCTGGCTATCAAGTATAGGTGATAAATGAAGAGAAGACGAACTTTCTCTTTGACCCAACCTTTGGAATATAATCCCATTAACTTTAGCTAAGAAAGTCATTTGATATAGGAACTAGGATGGGATGACTTACAATTTCTGAGTTGGAAGGGACCTTAGAGGCTGTATAGTTTAATCTGTACCTAAAAAAGAATCCTTGCTTACAACCAGCTTTACAAATAGTCAATACAGGGAGGAGTCAAAATGGCAGAGAAAAGGCAAGATCCTTCTCAGCTTTGCCCGAATTCCCTTCCAAACAACTTTAAAATAATACCTCAAAGTGAGTTCTGAAGCAGCAGAACCCACAAAGGGACAGAATGAAATAATTTTCCAGTCCAACACAACTTAGTGGTCAACAGGAAAGGTCTGTTGTAAGGGGCGAGAGTGGAGCAAAGTCCAGAGCAGCCAGTGCCCTGGCAAGCCAGCAGCATGCATTGGAGACATCTTAATCAGCAGCAGTGGTTTCTGGAGCTATCATCTCACAGAGAGTAAAGAGAATAGACAATTGGTCAAAAGGAGATTATAGGTATCCCTTTGATGGCACTGGATGTAGGACTTTGCTGCATTATCCATATGTGATCCTGTTCGCTGTCCTTGGTCCTAGTCCTAGGGCAAGGAGGAGCACTAGCATACCAGAGTTTATGGCTGCAAGGAAGCAGGGACCCTGGTCACAGTTACAGGGTGGTAAAGAGTATTTCTGGTTGCTCACAGAATAGAGCACAGGTCAAGAAAATAGTAAATACACCTCTCCTTAGATCATACCACTTGGGAAGAACTAAAAACTTACAGACCCCCGGAACAAGCTCTGAAAACAGCTGCACAAAAAAATGTGAAGTTTGGGACAGTGCCCCTTCCACCCCAGGACCGCAGCCTAACTTAAATATCAAGTAAAAGTCAAGAAAGAGGCTGGAAAAATGAACAAACAACAAAAAGAACATGGCCATAAAAAGTTACTATGGTGACAGGGAAAATCAAAACAGAAACTCGGGAGACAACTAAGTCAGAAGTGCTATCTCCCAAGCCTCAAAGAAAAATGTGGATTGGCCTCAGGTCAAAAAAAAAAACAAACAAACTCCTGGGAGAGCTCAAAAAGGATCCTAAAAATCAAATAAGAGAGGTAGAGGAAAAATTGGGAAAAGAAACAAGAGTGATACAAATAGTCAATCTAGCTTCTGCTAAGCGGCCTCTAATGAAGGAAATCCTATCACTTCTTGAATTGTTAGGGAGTTTTTCCTCATATCAAACCTAAATCTTCCTCTTTTCAACTTCCACCCTTTGCTCTTACTTATGACTTCTGGGACCATTCAAAACATGTCTGTAATCTTTTCTATATAACAATACTTTAAATACTTCAAGATAGATATCATGTACTTCCTTGAGTCTTCTCTCCTCTAGACTGAACATCTCCACTTCACATGTCATGAGCTTAAGGACCTTCACCTTCACTCTTGTGAACATCCTCCTCTGGACTCTCTCCAGTTCATCATTGTCTTTCCTGAAATATAAGATGCATGATTGAATCCCATACTCTAGATCTGGTCTGAGCAGTTCAGAAAATAGTGGGACAGTCACCTCTCTGGTACTGGAAAGTATGTGCCTCAGAGGTGCTCTGAACGAGGCAGAATACAGTGTGGATGTCACCTTTCCAGGCCAATTAGTCCAGTCCAGATGGGATCTGAGCAGGGCAGAGTCCAACAGAATTATTGTCTCTTTGTTCCTGGATACTATTTCTTTTGTAATTCAGACTAACATTATGTTAGCCTTTTTTTTTTTTTACTCCCATGTCACACTGTTTGACTCCATTGACCTTTTAGGCCACCAAATCTCCAGATCTTTTTAGATGACCAATTATCTTGGTCAATCAGTCAACGTTAATTAAGCTTGCTCTAGAGATCAAGAAAATTTTTTTTTTTAATTTTGTACCTATTAACCTACTGTGTGCCATGCTCTATGCTAAGTGTTAGGGATACAAACAGAGGCAAAAGACAGTCCTGTCTTCACAGAATTTCTAATGTAATGGGGGAGGGGGAAACACATGCAAGCAAATATACGTGTGTGTCTATACACACACATACAGACACACACATGCACACACATCAAACTATATATAGGATAAATAGGAATTAGTTAACAGATAGAGGCTTCTTCCATCCTGTACTGTGAAATTCATAATTTGAAACCAAGTATAAGAGTTTTTTTTTTCTTTTTGGGGGAAAGGGGGCAGGGCAATTGGGGTTAAGTGACTTGCCCAAGCTCACATGGCTAGTAAGTGTTAAATGTCTGAGGCCTGATTTGAACTCAGGTCCTCCTGACTCCAGGGCCAGTGCTCTATTCACTGTGCCACCTAGCCACCCCCCCCCCAAGTATTAGACTTTAAAGAATTATTTAAGTAATAAATAATTGAAATAGGAATGATGTAGCTCAATAAGAGTAAGAGTAAATATAAGAAGGGTGGAGAGGTAGCTCAGTGAATAGAGCACCAGCCCTGGAGTCAGGAGGACCTGAGCTCAAATCTGGCCTCAGACACTTAATACTTACTAGCCGTGTGACCTTGGGCAAGTCACTTGACCCCAATTTCCCTGCCCTCCCCCCTCCAAAAAAAATAAGAGTAAATATAAGAGAAATGGGAATGTAGGACCCAATATTTATGGCAAGAAAAGAAGGTAGTGGGAATAATATCCTCCTCTGTACTACCACCCACTTCCCCTTCCTGGGGCAATGAAGGCCAGAGGTAGCAGTGGCTGGAGTTGAGCCACCAGAATGGTTTGCCTCTACAGTGGCAGAAAGATGTAAGGAAAATGAAATCTCCAAAGAATTATTCTGTACCTGGAGCAACTTGCCGGATTTAGAGGAGAGAACCTGTTAACTGTAACTGAGTGCAGAATCCCACCCACAGCTGTACAGATGGATCTAAAGGGAAAGATGATGAATAACCGAAGTCTTTTTTTCCTTTCAAATTTACTTATTTTTAATTTACAACTTTTAGTCCCACAAGTTTTTGAGTTCCAAATTTTCTCCCCCTTCTTTTCTTCCCCCTCTCCAAGATGGCATGCAATCCAATATAGCTTCTGCATATACCTTCACATTAAACATTTTCACAATAGTCAATTTGTAAAGAAGAATTATAACCAATGGAATGAACCACAAAAAAGAAGAAACAAAACAAAAAAGAGAGAGATCTAATAGTTTGCTTTAATCTGCACTCAGAGTCCATAATTCTTTCTCTGGATATGAATAGCCTTTTCCATCATGAGTCTTTTGGAGTTGTTTCAGAACCTTGCATTGCTGAGAAGAGCCAAGTTTATCAATTAGTCGTAACAGATACAGTGTATCTGTAGTTGTATACAATGTTCTCCTGGTTCTGCTCCTCTCACTCAGCATCAGTTCATATAAGTCTTTCCAGGTTATTATAAAGTCAGTCTACTCCTCATTTTTTTTTTGAGAGGGGAAGGCAAGGCAATTGGGGTTAAGTGACTTGCCCAAGGTCACACAGCTAGTAAGTGTGTCAAATGTCTGAGGCTATATTTGAACTCTGGTCTTCCTGACTCCAGGGCTTGTGCTGTATTCACTGTGCCACCTAGCTGTTCCATTTCCTCTTTTCTTATAGCACAATAGTATTCCAATACATTCATATACCTCAACTTGTTTAGCCATTCCCCAATTGATAGGCATCCCCTTGATTTCCAATTCTTTGCCACCACAAAAAGAACTGCTATAAATATTTTTGTACATACAGGTCCTTTTCCCATTTGTACGACCTCTTTGAGATACAGCCAAAGAAGTTAACCAAAGTCTTTTAAAGGGAACTGTGTACAGGTCCCCTAAATTTCATAATATGTACAGTTTCTGTCATTCTTTCTTGTAATGGCTTCTGTACCATTTAGAGGCAGGGTATTTTAACATTTGGGAATATTGAAGAGGAAAAGAATCTGAAATCAGGATGACAGAGTAGAATTTTTATCATTTTACATATTTTTGGGGAAACTTCTTGTACCTCAATGACAGCTCTATTCTAATGCTTCATTGTCATGTCAAGATGACTGACGATTCTTGAAGGCTGTGAGTCAGCATACCATAAGCTTTGTCACTCCTACTAAGCCTGAAAGACTTTGAATATGGCCTTTTTCACATACTTAAATCTATTCTCTTCTAGCTTAACTAAACTCATAAGGGCTTATTGGGGAGTTTGAGGTTTTTCAGCAATAGCAACTTGACTTTCAAAGATCATTTGGTGAAGAGCAGAGGGCATTGCTGTCTGTACTGGTGGAAGGATTAACACATTGCCAAAATCTGTGGCTCCTGAAAGTGTCCTTAGAAGAGATTTTTCATTCCTCAGAGTTTTAAAAATATGGCTCTAACGAGTTAAAAGTAAGTCTTAGTTTTTGTCTTAAGTAATTTACAGCAATAATCTATTCATTTAGTTGTTCTTTAGCAGTGATAACTAAATCTTCACATTTATTTGGTAATTCAAGATGTAAGAAGCTCTTTTACAACAGTGTTATAAGGTTGATGGTATGAGTATTAATATTCCCCTTTGACTGAGGACACAGATTTAGAGCTGAACCTAGGAGTCCTGAGTTTATGACTGATACTGTTCTTACTATACCAATATGCCTCTGGAGTGGTGTAATGGAAAGAAGTGAGAAGAATGAATAATTACCACAAATCAGCAATATGCTCTAGAATGCATCTCAGTTTCCTTTTTTGTAAAGTGAGGAGTTTGGACTAAGTGATGGTTATCCTTTCAAGATGTAAAATTAAGTGATTTAAATGGTTCAAAATAAAGCAACTTTGAGTAACTGTCTCATAGCCATCAAACTTGCAAAAATAATTAAAAGCAATAAAACTCAGTGTTGGAGGTAGTCTCATAGAACCTTCTGGATAGCATTTTATTAACATGCAGTAGAAGTTATCAAAGTAATTGTACTCTTTGACCTAGTTATTCCATTGTTGAGTATTGTGCCCTGAAAGTGTTATACAAAAACAACACGCAAAAAACTGTTTTTATAGCATTATTATAAATAATTGCAGGGGTGGCTAGGTGGCACAGTGAATAGAGCACTGGCTCTGGAGTCAGGAGGACCTGAGTTCAATTGTGACCTCAGACACTTAACACTTATTAGCCCCTGACTTTAGGCAAGTCACTTAACCCTGGTTGCCCTGCTTTCTCTCCCTCCAAAAAGCATAAATAAACAAACAAACAAATAATTGCAAAAAACTCAATAAACAATATCCAACAATACGAGAATAGTTAAATAAATTGTGGTACATAAATGCCAGAATTTGGTTAAGTTTCACTATGATAAGAAGCACAAAGAAATCTAGAAAGACCATTATGAAAGAATGCAAAATAAGAAAAGCTAATGTAAAAATGAATGGGCAAAAAAATTCTGATTTGTGGGGCCTTAGTGGGAATGACTGAAAAATCTCTATTTTCTGCATTGAAATTAATTTACATGCAAATAGTTACTAAACAAATTTAATTAGTTGTATTGTTTAATAGTCTTTAACTAGTCAGTTGATATAAAAAATTAGAAAACACTTTAAAAAAAAAGAAAGAAAAGGAGGTGGCAAGAAGAGCGATTAAAGAGAGAGGATAGAGCCTGGAAAATATGGTTCCTATAATCATCTTTAGTTCTGCAAAGAGGACATTTTTTTTCTATCAGAGTCACTGAAACACAGAACAGGATTAATCAAGAGTTGTCTGCAAAGAAGAATCAACTTGTTTAACATGATTGTGCATGTACAAGCATGATCAGATTGCTTGTTGTCTGGAGAGGGGAGAGGCAAAGTGAAGGGGAGGAATTTGGAATTCAAAATCTTACAAAAATGAATGTTGAAAACGATCTTTATGTGTAATTGGGAAAAAATACTATTAAATGGAAAAAAATAAGTAAAATGGGTTTTCAGAAAAAAATCAACTTGCATTGTTTATTTTAAAAGATCTTATTTTAAACATCTTTTGTTTTGAAATCACATTCACATTTAAATATATTTAACTTCTGTGCCCTATGAAGAGAGCTATTGATTGTAACAAAAAATTTTTAAAAAGAGAGAAAAAAGCAATTCAATGAAACTAACCTTTACATTGTACATGGAATAGTCTACATCAGTGGTTCTCAACCTGTGGGTTATGTTCAATTTGTAACAATGAAAATACATCCTGCATATCAGATATTCGCATTATGATTCATAACAGTAGCAAAATTACAGTTATGAAGTAGCAACGAAAATAATTTTATGGTTGGGGGTCACCACAACATGAGGAACTGTATTAAAGGGTCTTAGCATTAGGAAGGTTGAGAACCACTAGTCTACATGAAGTCCTCCATTTATGCATTGAAGGGAGGGAAGTACATTTTCTCAGTGCTCCTGTCGGGGCAAGCCTTTGATTTCATTTTTTGTTTTTTTTTCCCATTTACAACATTGTAGTGATTTTATATGTTGTGGTCCTGGTTCTTCTTATTTCACCCTGCATCATTTTATATGTCTTCTTATGTCTCTCTGAATTCTTCCTATTAAGTGTACATTATTTTAAAAAGAGTCATGTTAGTGGCAGAGCCAAGATGGCAGAGTAAAAACTGGAACTTGGCTGAGCTCCCACTCCAACCACCTTGAATACCTGTAAACTAAGACTCTAAACAAATTTCCAAACTTCTCAATCCATAAACACCAAAGAGAAAGTAAAAGGTCAGTAGGGAACTCTGTTGGAACTGGGTGGAGAAGAGAGGGTTTGGCTCCTGCCCTTGGGGTGAGAGATGGCAGAGGCATGGTCTGGCTACCTCCTGAGCTCCTGGCCTGCAGATCACAGGGGGACCAAGTAACCATTCAGAGGTAATCACCCTTGCTTTGATCTGCTTAGATCTGGGTTGCAGTCTTGGGTGGTGGTCCTGGGGTGTGTGGCCAGTGTGCAAGAGCTTGTAGTGGCTGTAGAGAGGGCACCCTGCTCAGACCTCTGACAACTGTGAAAATGCCAGAAATTTGGAACATAGCTCTCTCCACTCTGGAAGCAGAGTTCTACTATAGCAAAGAGCTCAAAAGTCAAGTAATTAGCTGGCAAGATGAGCAAGCAGAGTAAGCACAATCAGACCACAGAATCCTTTTTTGGGGACAAAAAGGATCAAAACATGGAACCAGAAGAAGTCAAAATGCCTGCATCAAAAGCTTCCAAGAAAAATATGAATTGGTTACAGGCCATGGAGGAGCTCAAGAAGGATTTTGAAAATCAAGAGGAGGTAGCTAGGTGGTGCAGTGAGTAGAGCACCAGCCCTGGAATCAGGAGGACCTGAGTTCAAATCTGGCCTCAGACATTGAACATTTAATAGCTATGTGACCTTGGACAAGTCGCTTAACCCCAATTGCCCTACCTTCTCCCTCCAAAAAATGGGGGAAAAAGGAAAGAAAATCAAGTAAGAGAAGTGGAGGAAAAATTGGAAGAGAAATGAGAATGATGGAAGAAAATCATGAAAAGCTAGTCAACAGCTTCCTAAAGGAGACCCCAAAAAATACTGAAGAAAATAACACTTTAAAAAATAGACTAACTCAAATGGCAAAAGAGGTCCAAAAAGCCAGTGAGGAGAAGAATGCCTTAAAAAGCTGAATTGCCAAGATGGAAAAAGAATTTCAAAAACTCATGGAAGAGAAAAATTCCTTTAAAATTAGATTGGAGGAAATGGAAGCTAATAACTTTATGAGAACTCAAGATACTATAAAACAGATCCAAACAAGTGAAAAAATAGAAGGCAATGTGGAATATCTCATTGGAAAAACCACTCACCTGGAAAATAGATCCAGGAGAGATAATTTTAAAATTATTGGACTACCTGAAAGCCATGATCAGAAAAAGAACCTAGAAATCATCCTTCAAGAAATTCTCAAAGAAAATTGCCCCTAATATTCTACAACCAGAGTACAAAATCGAGATTGAATCACCTCTTAAAAAAGATCCCCAAAAGAAAACTCCTAGGAATATTATAGCCAAATTCCAGAATTCTCAGGTCAAGGAGAAAATATTACAACCTGTCAGGAAGAAACAATTTGAGTATTGTAGAAACACAATGAAGATAACACAAGATCTAGCAGCTTCTACACTAAGGGATTTAAGGGCTTGGAATAAGATATTCTGGAGGTCAAAGGAGCTAGGATTAAAACCAAGAATCACCTACCCAGCAAAACTGAGTATAATGCTCCAGGGGAAAATATGGTCATTCAGTGAAAAAGAGAACTTTCAAGTATTCTTGTTGAAAAAACCAGAACTGAATAGAAAATTTGACTTTCAAATACATTAATCAAGAGAAGCATGAGTAGGTAAACAGGAAAAAGAAATCATAAGGAACTTATTAAAGTTGAACTATTTACATTCCTACACGGAAAAATTATAATTATAACTCATGAGACTTTTCTCAGTATAAGGATAGTTGAAGGAAATATATATGTATGTATAGGAGGGTATATATATATATGTGAGTGCATGTATATGTCTACATGTATACATAGAGGGCACAGGATTAGTTGAATATGAAGGGAAAATATCTAAAAAATAAAATTAAGAGGTGAGAGAGGAATATAATGGGAGAAGGAGAAAGGAAGAGATAGAATAGGGTAAATTATCTCATATAAAAGAAGCAAGAGAAAACTGTTACCATGGAGGGGAAGAACAGGAAGGTGAAAGAAAATGGGTCAACCTTACTGTCATTGGATTTTGCTTAAGGAGGGAGTAACATACACACTCAACTGGATATGTTACCCTACAGGAAAGTAGAGGGGAAGGACATGAGAGAGGGGATGATAGAAGGGAGGGCAGATTAGGGGAGAGGGTAGTTATAAGCAAACACTTTTGAAAAGGGACAGGGTCAAAGGAGAAAATAGAATAAGTGGGGGGCAGGATAGGATGGAGGGAAATACAGTTAATCTCACAATGTAACTACTATGGAAATGTTTTGCATAACTACATATGTACAACCTATATTAAATTGCTTATCTTCCCAGTGGGGGTGGGTAGGGAAGGAATAAGGAAAAGTATCTGGAAATCAAAGTTTAAAAACAAATGTTAAAAAAATGTTTTGTTTTCTATTTAAATAAATAAATAAATTTATTTATTTTCTTGTTTACATCATTCATTTCCATGAGATTTTGAGTTATAAATTTTCTCCCCATCTTTCCCCTACCAACACCTCAAAACAACCATCCCACTGTATAACCTCCCCCCCAATCTGCTCTCTCCTGTGTCCTCCACCTCACCCCTCTGACTTTCTGGTAGGGCAGGATGGATCTCCCTACCACAATGCCTGTATATCTTAATTCCCAGTTGGATGTAGTTAATAATAATAATGATGATGATATATACATGTGTATATTTATATATACACATATATATATTTAACATTTGATTATAGAACTTTAAATTCTAGATTCTTTCCCTTTCTCCCTCATCACCCACCCCCACTGGAAGGACAAGTAATTAAATATAGGCTGTATATGTGTAATTACGCAGAACATCTCCACAGTGGGCATATTGTGAGAGACTGATTATATGTCCCTCCTTCCTGTCCT